>JARFYF010000001.1:2638195-2649115 GCA_030265395.1 Rhina ancylostomus
GAGAGTAGTGAGTGCGTGGAATGGGCTGCCGGAAACGATGGTGGAGGCAGATACGATAGGGTCTTTCAAGAGACTGTAAGATAGGTACATGGAGCTGAATAAAATAAAGGGCTATGGGTCGGTCTGGTAATTTCTAGGTTAGGGACATGTTCGGCACAGCTTTGTGGGCCGTAGGGTCTGAATTGTGCTGTAGTTTTTCTATGTCCTATGTATCTTAGACAACCTTCTTCACTATCCACCTATTTTGTAGTCAGCACCTACATTCTCATCCAAGTCACTTACATACATAACAATGGTCCAAGCACTAATCCCTGTAGTACACCATCTATTACAGACTTCCAGTCAGTACAACACCCACCACTAACCTCTGCCTCCCATCAGCAAGCCAATGTTTGATTCCATTTGCCAGTACGCCTCGGATCCCTTGTGCCTTAACCTTCTGAACCTTGTCAAAAGCCTTAAGAAGTCCATCTAAACCATGACTACTGCTCTGCCTTCACTAATTTTCTTAGTCAACTCCTCCAATCAAAAGTTCAGATTTGCGAGACATGATCTCCCCTGCACGAAACCATGCTGATCCTCCTCCTAATCCGTCCCTGACTCTCCAGGAATGGTGATATTGTTTCCCAAGTCTGGATAGTGCGCGGATGGGGGAAACCTGCTGTTGGTACCTGGTGTCCACATCCTCCTAGGTGACAGAGCACACCATTGAAGACATCTTTTGTTGAGTTACTCTATTCAATGGGTGTAATAATAAAGCATTACCCAAGAAGGCAACATCCATCACAGATCCCCACCATCCGGGTCGTGCCATCTTCTCACAGCTCCCATTGTGCAGGAGGTACAGAAGCCTGAAGTCCCACACCACCAGGTTCAAGAACAGCTATTTCCCTTCAACCATTCAGTCCTTGAAACCACCTGCACAACCCTAATCACTACAGTTTAGCAACACTATAATCACTACAGTTTAGCAATACCTTAGCCACTTTGCACTATAATGGATTTTTTTTTGTTCTAATTGTGCTCTTTCTTGTAAAATTGCATAAAATTTGTTTGATTTATGTTTTTCTTGTGAATGCTATTTACCTGATGCTCTGTGCCTGTGATGCTGCTGCAAGTGCTTTTCATTGCACCTGTGCACTCATGGATGTGCATCTAACAATAAACTCTACTTTGACTTTAACTTGCCCTCCCCCTAGCGACCCACCTGTTTCCATAGAATTCCTGGATCCATCCATTTCTGGCACTTCGTGCTGCTCCAACAACTCCTGAGCTTCATCATCCCCAAAGCCAGTATCGGGGCTGCTGCTCGGTTTCTCCTGCTCCTCCTCTGCACTGAGGGACCGAGAGGTCTCCCGCTTGCTGATCTCTAGTGCAGCAGCCAACAACTCTTCTTCACTCATCCTGTCGAAAGAGGAGTCCAACACCGGAGTGGCGGCAGGGCGCTCCATCTCCTGCTTACTCGCTTTTAGAGCCTTACAAGGACAAACAGCACAATTCAGATATTTGGCCAGTGAGTTTATAGGCGACAAGATCAAGTTACATCACTTTATGTTCAGTGGCTCCTGCACTCTTAACAAATTGCACCTATCAGATAATAAGAAGTCCGAAGACACTTTTAAAATATGACTGAGCCACATAGGTGATGTTAGGACCAATAGGATGTCAGGTTGCAGTTGTATTAAACATAGGTTAGATTACATTTAGAGTATTGTGTACAGTTCTGGTCACCACACTATAGGAAGGATATGGTAGGAATAGAGAGAGTACATAAAGGATTCATCAGGATGTTGCCCAGAATGGAGGGCTGCAAATACAAGGAAAGATCATATAGGCTGGGTTTATTCTCACTGGATGTATGAGGCTGAGGAGTAACTTTATAGAGGATAAAATAATGAGGGGCATAGATGGAATAGATAGAGTCTTTTTCTGGGAGTTGAGAACTAGAGGACACAGGTTTGAAGTGAGAGGGCAGAAATTTAAAAGGAGATCTGAGGGGGAGGTCTTTCCACACACAGGGTGGTGAATATCTAGAGCAAGTTGCCTGAGGAGGTGGTGGAGGCAAAAAACAATTACAATGTTTAAAGGGTGATCGGACAGGTACTTGGATACGAAAGGTGTAGAGTCATATGGACCTAACGCAGGCAACTGGGATTAGCGTAAATAGGCATCACAGTCGGTATGGACAAGGTGGGCCGAAAAGGTCCATTTCTGTGTTGTACGATTTTATGATGCAAAAGCTTTCAAAAGTCGAGGTATTCAAAGATGCACAGCCTAGGGTACGAGTAGCCGAAGGAACAGCCATCAAATAGTGGAATGGTGGAAATCAAACTGCACAAGGCCAGAATCAGAGAAACGCATTCAGTGGGGTTGGAGTTTGATTAGGGAGGAGAGAGACAGAGGAGGAAATCAGAACACAGATTAATCTGAAAACTGAGGCAATGAGGATCGGGGAATTGACAAAGGTCAGCGAACACAAGGGTGGCTAGTGATCGGAACATAAACAGTGGCAATGCAGTGAAAACAATACGTCACTGAGTCTGCTGAGTCAAGAGACTTACAGCACTGGAGGCCACCATTCTGATTATCTGTGCTGTTCCAATTCTGTCACTGCAACGCTAAACTAATCCCACTGCCCATACAGCGACATCCCCTGGACTAGTATTAAACTGGTAAATTGGTTTATTATTGCCATGTGTACCAAGGTACAGTGAAAAACTGTTTTGCACGCCATCCATACAGATTATTTCATCTCATCAGTATATTGAGGTAGTACAAGGGAAAAGCAATAACAGAATGCAGAATGAAGTGTTACAGTTACAGAGAAAGTGCAGTGCAGGTAGACAATAAAGTGCAAGGCCATGTCGAGGTAGATTGCGAGATTAAAAGTCCATCTCATTGTATTAGGGGGACCTTTCAATAGCCATACAAAATTCACTCCTTCACTGGCTTTGAAACACTTGATGCACCAGGTACAGACAACATCTCTGGTGGAAAGACAGGTTGGTATTTGACTATGGGCCTCATGGTGGCAACTGGGGAATACAAATCAATGCACCAATGATGGAACAGCTAAAGACAGTTGCTTGGTGGGTAGCACTCTTGGTTGAATTGGAAGGATGCAAGCCCAAGGCATACTCCAGCCTACTGGGTATGAAGTCTAGGCTGACAGCCCAGTGCAGTGATGAAGGAATTTTGCACTGCTGGAGGTCTTTTTCATGAAAATGCCAAACTGGTTCCTGTCCCCTATTCTTTGGGAGGGCAGACAATCCACATTTAGGCTGCTGAAGTTTCTATATTTCCAACAGTGACCACAGTTTAAAAATATTTCACTGCCGTTAAACATTTCACCACCCAGCATCAAAAATACACAGAAATAGACCATACAGTCTCTCTAGAACACACCATCATTCAATAAGATTGGCTAATTACCCTGACTGACTACTCTATCCCTAATACCTTAATGTCCAAAAATCTTTTCCTCTCAATCCTGAATGCACTCAATGATTGAGTATAAACTGTGCCAAATAAATGGAAACAGGATGTTTTGTTGCAATTGTGCAGCCCCTCAATAAGACTATACCTGAAACACAATGGAGTTTTGGTCTAACACATACAAAATGCTGGAGGAACTCAGCAGGTCAGGCAGCATCTATGGAGGAAAATAAACAGCCGACATCTCAGGTCTCGAAACGTTTCGGTTGAGACCCGAAACGTCAGCTGTTTATTTCCCTCCATAGATGCTGCCTAACCTACTGAGTTCCTCCAGCATTTTGTGTGCATTGCTCCAGATTCCAGCATCTGCAGAGTTTCTTGTGTCGAAGTTTTGGTCTCCATCCTACTGACATGCTTGCCTTGAGATGGCACAACAATTGTGTAATGAGAAAGTTGTACTGTGAGAAGAGGTTGACTAAGATTTGGTCTACGTTAAGAAAGAGGGGTTAGATGGACCATTTCCTCTGGCTGTAAAAGCTAGAATTGGGAGCATAGTCTCAGGACAAGAGAGTGAGATAAAAATAAACTTTCTAGAAAATCTTTGGAATTCTCTACACCAGAGGCCGTGGATGTTCAGTCATAGTATATTGAAGGCTGAGATCACGAGATCTCGACACCGAAAACAAGGGACTTGAGGAGACAAGAAACTGTATATGCAGGTCACGTAGTATCTGTGGAGGAAAAAGGAGAGTCGGTGTTTTGGATTGAGATCTTTTATCTGGACGGAAAGAGTAGAGGGGAGATAGCCAGTATAGAGAAGTGAGGGGAAGGGGTGGAGCAAGAGCTGGCAAGTGATAGGTGGATATAGGTGAGGAGAGAGAATTAGTAGATGGAGGGAGGAGTGGCAATAATGATCGAGGCTGGGAGGTGATAGGTGGAGGCAACAAAGGGCAGCAGATGATGGAAACTGATAGGAAAGGAAGGTGGAGCACGGAATCAAATAAGAGGTGGAGTGGGCAGATAGGAACAGTAGGGAAGGAGAGCCGGTGCAGGGGGGGAAAGAGTGTGAGAGTGATGGGCAGATGGAGGATGGGAAAGAAACAAGGTGATAGGGGCTGGGGTGGGTGTAGGAGGGACCTGATGGATCATGGGAAAGGGAAAGGGGATGTGACAAATTAGGCAAGAAAATGGATGAAATGCCAGAATCAACCACAAAGTAATTAAATGGTAGATGGTAGAACAGGTTCCAAGTTCTGATGGAGTGGGTTAAAGTGAATCCTCAGGTGTGCCAGTCTCACCAGCTGTATATCCTCATCCTCCTGCTGCGTCTCACGCTGAACCTGCTCACTCATCTGTCTGCTGATCATCATGGCCCATTTCACCTGCTCATCCTCGCTGTCTGAGTCCTGGATTGTTATCGAAGACTTGAAACAGTACTTCCTGCGGGAGAACACGACAGAAGGTAGTAAATGGGCATCCCTTCAGACAAGGCAGCAGGAACCTTGTCTTGGAATGGCAACAATCATTTCAAATAAACAAACGTAATGCTGACTCTGTCTGTTCTGGTGAACTCTCTCCCTAGCTGTTCCGGCTCTGGGTGAACTACAGTCCAACTACACTGACAGGGCCACCAAGAATCTCACCCTGATCTGTCAACCATCAGGTGCTTCTCTGCTATATGCAGATCCAGTGGAGGGAGGGTTAAGTTAATCTTGATACTGTAGGTCACACATCATCCATCACAATTTCTAGCAAAGGTCTGGGCTTTCGAGGGGGTGCAGAGGAGGTTCATGAGGATGCTGCCTGGATTAGAGAATATTAGCCATAAGGATAGGTTGCACAAAATTGTTTTCTCTGGAGCATCAGAGGCTGAGGGGAGACCTGACAGAAGTTGACAAGATTATGAGAGACATAGATGGGGTAGAAAGTTTAAAGGAGATTTATGAAATCCCAACCCCCTCCCTTCCCCAGGTGCCTAGAACCTATTGCCAAGGAAGATGGTGGAAGCAGATACGACAGCAACACTTAAGAGGCACTTAGACACATGAACAGGCAGGGAATGGAGAGATATAGACCACGTGCAGGCAAATAGGATTAGTTAAAATTGGCATCATGGTCAGCACAGACATTGAAGGCCAAAGGGCCTGGTCCTCTGCTGTACTGCTCTATGTTGTACGCAAGCAGAAAAAGCTCTCATTAAATTTCCTCTAATTCTGATCGGTCAACACATTATTTGAAGGTACACACTTTCCTCCTCCAGCCTTATACACAACTCAACACACCCAAGTCCTGCCTGAGTTACCCATCAGGTCAATTCCACCACCCAACCCTTGTTGACTTGATCCCTTAATCTTCTCGAAAGTGTGAGCAAATTATGTGTACTCACCTCCCCAGCGTGAATGGGGAAATCGTAGAGTTCACTGACTGGGAGGTTTTCAGTGGCCGTGATCTGTGAAATTCCAACAGCAGTGATGGTACCACGTTAGAGACTGCACAAAACCCACGAGCAAACACTCATTCCACCCCATTAAAAACATTTAACTAAAATTAAATCTCTCCCTTACTACTGAGGCTTCCATCAAACAGTCCCGTAAAACAGACAGGTGGATTAGTAGATTTATAAAGTGTCAGTTGTGCTTTAGTTAACACTATTCTGGCCTCCTGAGTCGGCCTTGGATTGAGGTCGAACTTAGTCCAGTGCAGTACTGAGAGAGCATGACATTGTCAAAGGTCCTAATTTTTGGATGGATTGTTAAACAGAGGGACTGTTTACTCTTCCATACGGCACAGTAGAGTTCTGTCCACTGGCCTAGCCAATGTTCATCTTCAACCAAAATTATGAATACACATGCAACATTTCTTTCTATGACAACTTTCACTATCACAGGTCCTCCAAAGCACTTTAGTCAACAAAGTACTGTTTTAAATCCTGTTTATCTCCAGCTCCCCAATTTCATCCCCCTCCTGGTTCCATCCATACACTACCCACACATTTCATCAACCAGCATCACCTGGTCCTGGTTCCCATAGAAAGCAACCTATGCATCATGGCTTGCTATGGCAACTGCAATGCCTGTGACCGCAAGAAACTGCATAGAGTTGTGGACACAGTTCAGCATATCACAGAAACCAGACTCCCCTCCGTGGACTCTGTCTATACTTCTCGCTGCCTCAGTAAAGCAGCCAGCATAATCAAAGACCCCACCTACCCCTGACATTCTCTCTTCACTACCCCCCCACACCCACCCTTCCATTGGGTAGTAGATTAAAAAAGCCTGAAAACACCTACCACCAGGCTCAAGGACAGCTTCTATTCTGCTGTTATAAGACTATGTACGATGACCTCACAATCTACCTTGTTATGACTTTGCACTTTGTCTACCTACACTGTACTTTCTCTGTAGCTGTTAAACTTCATTCTGTGTTTTACCCTGTACTACCTCAATACACTGTGTAATGAATTGATCTGTATGAATGATATGCAAGACAGGTTTTTCACTGTACTTCAGTACAAGTGACAATAATAAACCAATTCCATCTGCCTTGCACCTCTCCCCTGCTTGTTCCCATTATCATCTTCCTTACATCAGATTCAGCACTGGTTGCCTTTGTGTTCCTGCTTATCACCCTCCACCTTTACCCTTCCCTCCCAGCTCCATCTTCCTCTTTTTTTTGTCTGCCTCCATCTATCATCCACCTGCCTGTCTCCAAACAACACCACTACCCCTCCCCTACCTGACTCTCCCCCCTCAGTCCACCAATCATCTCTAGCTCTTCTCCTCCCCATCTCCCCTCTTAGACCTGATGCAGGGTTTCAGCCCAAAACTTCAACAATTCCTTTACCCCCACAGATGCTGCTTGACCCACTAAGTCCTCCAGCAGATTGTTGCTCTTGTCGTTGATGTTGTGTCAATCAATGATGTTGGTCATCAATCAATACATCGAACTGTCACAAGTAACAAAGAATTGATCCCCAATTAATCCCAGCAATGTTGGTGAAGGCATAAGTATTCTCCAGGACATGGGAAAAACTCTAACCTTATTTAAACTAGAGACGTAACAATTTCTCACATTAATCTGAGGTGGCAGATGGAACTTCAATTTGATACTGAAAATACACCTTTTCCACTCAGTATTGCGCTGGATGATTGGTCCAGCAGTCCTTAAATCCCTGGAGTGGGACATGAACGCACAATCTTTCTCAGAAGCTTGGGAAGTACCCACTTGAGGAAATTAACTACTAGCCTTTTAGATAAGGTTACTGGCAAAGTACCAAAAAGGTCTGGATCATCAGACAACATTGTTACACTCCCTGAAGATCCATAGGACACACCTGGACTTCAACAGCACAGAGAAAGGAGGCATATGCCTTCCAAGTTGAGTTTATTGTCATGTGCACAAGTACGGTGAGGCACAGGTACAATGAAAACTTGCTTGTAGCAGCATCACAGGCACATAGGTACAGACAACAACATAAACTTATAGATAAATTATACATAAATCCATGATCAGATTAAGTAATCATATCTCTCCCTTTCTCCATCATTACCACTCCTCTATCCTAAAACTTGAAGAGTCTTCCATTCAGAGCCACCTCCCCTTCACGTTATGCTGTACCTGTTTTTCACTTACATTGGACCTTGTGCGTTCCAGGCTAGCGCAAGGGGCTGTCGTGTAGTTTCAGTGCAGTGAGCAGCGAGAGTTAGATATTTGGGGATGATCACCTGCTGACCGAGCTTGTTATTCAGAGACAGCTGTACGATGAAGCTGTACCGCTTCAAGTGGAGTATGAGAACTCTGTAAGAAAATGAGAGTCTGTAATGAGAGGCAGAGAACCCCCGACTGTAGACAAGGGTAGGGGAAGAACAGCAACAGGTGGTAGGATTCTGCACTGAACTGAAAACAGCAAGGGAGGAGACTCAGTGTGCTTACAGTGTGGAAGAGAGGAACTCTATGATTAAAAACAGAAATGGGAAGTGAAAATTTAAGAGTTAAGTGATAATCTAATAAATAGCAGTATGGCAGGGCACCTCAGACCCATGGAATGCACAACCTGTACCTCCTGTGCACTGGACAAACACAGGCGCAAAAAGCATCATCAACTGGAAGAGCTCAAGCTCAAGAGTTTTCAAACTTAAGTAATAGCTACACTGCAGTTCATCCATGAGGTTGTTCTTTGTGGTTAGCTCGAGAAGAAGGTGGTGAACCACAACTTGAGCTGCTGTACTCCTTGGTACTCCCACAGTGCAGCTGTGGTGGGAAATTCATAATTTGGACCCGGTGACAATGAAGGAATGGCAATATACGCTTAGATGATGCAGAGGTGCAACTAGTAGAGCTACTGCCCTACAGCTCCATCAACCTGAGTTTGATTCTGACCTCTGGTGCTGTCTGTGCGGAGCTTGAACATTCTCCCTGTGACCACATGGGGTTCCCCTGGGGGCTCTGGTTTTCCCCAAAATTTCACAGACTTGCAGGTTGGTAGGTTAAATTGTTCCCAGTGTGAGAGTGATTATTTTAATCTGGGGGCAGTTAATGGGAATGTAGGAGTAAAAAAAGAAAGAGCTTGATTGTCAGTGTGGACTTGGTGAGCTGAGGGGCCCCAATTCCACGCTGTATTTCAAGTCAGCGAAATAAAAGCTGGCCTTGCCAGCAAGGGCCAGATTCCAAAGGCTGAAAGTAGTCAAAAGAAAGTCTTAGTGCACATTCCCTTTACATATCCACAAGAACATTTGGAGGTCCTTAACCCTTGTGTCTCCATTCCACCAACAAAATCATGGCTAATCCACAAATCTAGTCCCAAGTCAACATCCATGAATAACCTTGGTGTGTGGGCTGGTACATAGAGTCATAGAGCAATACAGCACAGATTCAGGCCCTTCGGCCCAACCAGTCCATGCCGACCACGATGCCCACCCACCTAGTCCAATTTCCTGTGTTCAGCCCACATCCCTCCAAGCCACGCCCCTCCATGTACCTATCCAAGTGCTTCTTAAATGACACTATTATACCTAGCTCAACCACTTCCTCCAGCAGCTTGTTCCATGTACTCACCACCCTCAGTGTGAAGTTGCTCCCACGTCTCTTTTAAGCTTTCACCTCTCACCCTAAACCTATGCCCCCTAGTTTTGGATGCCTATCCTGGAGAAAAGACTGTTACTGTCCACCTTATCTAAGCCTCTCATAATTTTAAACACTTCTATAAGGTCGCCCCTCATTCTCCTACAGGATATAAATGTGGAGGGAAAACAATTTCAAAGGGCATTTTATTTTAGGAGGGTCCTGTCACACTTCTCAAGGTTTTGCCTTGTGAATCTACTTGGTGCTGAACAGGTATTAATGAATTTAATTTGGAGAAACAAGGAGGGCAAATTCTCCAACAATCTCCCTACTCCATATGTCACTGGGTCCAAGTAGTGTGAAGGGACCTCAGCATTCTGCCTCTCACCCACCACCCCTCACCACACTACTGACCTGGGCAGCCTGCTGAACTTGTGGGTCACAACTGCGTTTTTTCCATTGCACTTCTCGCAGGAGTATTCAATTTCTTCAGCCTGCAGCAAGAGAGAGACAGTTAGCACCGTCAGACTTCCCCAGCTCTCACTGCAGCTCATCCACTTAGCCATGCGACTGGGAGCAAGTGGGGGTGAGAATAGGAGGGCAGGTTCCAAAATCCTCCCTCCCCTCAGACAGCAAGTATAACCAACTGTGTTCAAGTTAAATCTGCAATCCATTTCAAGGCAGGTGGATGGAAATATCCACCATTGCTGCATTATGAAAACTACATCTGGGATCCAGGTGTGTCCATCTTGGTCTAAAAACCTTTGCTCTTTAAAAACAGTAAAACCTGCTGCGGTACCTCTAGAGCACAAAATATCTAAAACCTTATTGTGCCTGTGTGTCTTTGGCTGCTTCACTGTGAAACACATACCTGACACGTGGCTCAGAGTCTCCCAAGCTGACCCACATCTTCTACACATCCTATCAATAATCGGTCTGGCCAAGGCCAGCGTAATGCTTACTGGGTACATTCGCCCACAGGAGCAGAGCTGGAATATATTCCGACTGTCTAAGGGGTGTAAAACCCCTTATCCAGCTATGGGATTAGGGCTCATTCTTGTAATAATGAACTACAATCCCTTGATAACCCAAGCTTGCTCCAGCGGTCCAACTCAACGTCCCTCCTGTTGTTCCTCCTATATTGATCTCGGCATCACCGTTGCCGTGTCCACAAAGTTGTTTTCTTTCACGACGACTTCAGAATTGCTTCTCTCCTCCAGTCATTCTTGTGGCAATGCGCAGGCCCTCAGCAGACCAGTTAGGGATCAGCTAACCACCCGAAGAACCTTCCTTTCTAGAATACCTTTCACAACCTCAGCATAGCCCAAAGAGCTCTACATCCAATCAATTACTTTCCAAGTGCAGTGACTGTTGCAATATAGGAAAAGAGGAGGTCAATTTACTCAAAGCAAACTTCTAACTGCA
>JARFYF010000001.1:5088274-5098361 GCA_030265395.1 Rhina ancylostomus
TGCCATCTGATGTAGTAAATGCGGGCTCACTCTTAATTTGTAAGAATAAATTGGATAGATACATGGACGGGAGAGGTCTGGAAGGTTATGGACTGGGTGCAGGTCAATGGGACTAGCGGAATAAAATTTCGGCACAGATTAGAAGGACCAAATGGCCTGTTTTCTGTGCTGTAGTGTTCTATGGTTCTATGTGCCTTTGGAAGCTCTACTATCAGCTGCCTTAGCCCTAAACTCTAGAATTCAATCATCCTTATTTTTTTTTCACTGAATGTTCCTTAAAATCTTTCTCTGTGACAGTTTTCTGGCCACCTTTCCTACTGTCTTCTAAAGTGGTTGGGTGTTAGAATTGTTTGAAGGTCAATTTACTGCATTAGCAGTGCTCTAAATGCAAGTCATTCGTACTAAAACCTCTTGAGTGGGCATTCTCCACCCTCATAACCCATATTAACTATGTCTTTGTGGTTGTAGACTGGGTCAAATATTCCTGGCACTCGATGACTCGGTCTTCACATATCAGCACTTCAGCCAAGTCTTCAAGCAGTGTTTGCTTAATTGAATTTTTCTGAAGACATAACAACAAAACAACTAAACCCAGCAAGTGCCAAAGCTCAAGGATGATATTTATTTAAGGAGCTGCACCAAAAGGCAAACTTTATTACTTGTCTGAGAGTAATGGAGCTGTTCAAAATTTTAAATTATACTTAATAAATAAGGTGAAGCGGTAGTTAGGCAGTTGGGGATTAAAGATAATTGGAGAAGAAGCCAGGCAGTAAATTTTGTGATCAGCACTGCCTGATGAGAGGCGGAATTAGAGCCGGTAATAACTCTGAAAAAGAAGTTGGGGATTTGAGGAAGTAGCATTTAGATTGAGGGTGTCCTAACTAGAAATGGTTGAACTGACTGGATTTCTTCTCTCTTGAGAAAAGAAGGCTGTGAAGTGAGCGAATGGAGGTCTTGAACACTGTGAAGGGCTTTGAGAGCACGGAAGCAAATAAAGTGGGACCCCTTGTGAGAAAGATAAAATGAGATAGCCACCAAGAAATCCAGTAAGAAATCTGGAAGAAACCTCTTTAACCGAAGAGCAGTGAAAGTGTGGGATTTGCTATCACAGGAAAGAATTAAAGTGTCAATGTAAGTGCACTTATGGAAAGACTGGGCAAGCATGATGAAGAAGGGTATGGATGACTGTGTTCACAGAGCCATACAGCAAGGAAATGGGCCCTTTAGCTCAACTTGTCCATACCAACCAAATTGTCATATAGCAACACAGCACGGATACAGGCCCTTCAGCCGAACCAGTCCATACCGACCTCAATGTCCACCCAGCTAGTCCTACCTGAGCAGCCTGCATGTGGCCCTTATTCCTCCAAACTTTTCTCATCCATGACTCTGGTCCCTTTTCAAATCATTACCCACTCACCATAAAACCTGTGCCCTGTATAAAACTATAAAAACTAGTTTTAGATTGCCATACTCAAAAATAGATTGAGGTGAGGAAAGATAGGAGAAGGCTTGAATAGAGCATAAGTGCTGGCTTATACTATTTGATCCACGTTCCCTGTGTAATTCTGTGCTATTAAAAGAGCAGTGCACCCTATGCCTGATCCCTGCGTGATTTTTACTTAGATAAACCATAGACCCAATGACTGCTGTGCAGAGGTTGTTTCTGGGACTCATTTGTCTTCAAGTTTCAGCTGCATTGACTTAGCTGGGAGTAGTCACACAGTCATGCAGCCTGGAAGCAGTCTCTTTGGTTCTCTGTACTGACCACCACATTCTATATTAATCCCGTTTTATTCTCCCCACTTTCCTATCAACTTCCCTTCGATTCTACCATCCATCAACACACTGGGGGAAATTTGCAGTGGCCAATTAACCTAGCAACCCATGCATATTTGGGGTATGGAAGGAAGTCTGAGCATCTGAAGGAAACTCATGTGGTCACAGGGAGAATGTGCAAGCTCCAAACAGGGAATATCAGATCAGGATTGGACCTGGGACACTTGAGAGCTGTGACACAGCAGCTCTACTTATGCCACTGCACTACTATGCCACTCCAAATCTGGCTATCTCATTGTGAAGCCATAGAATGGTCACGGTAATTAAGGAAAGATTCAAGAACATTTCTCCCTTCCCCCCGGCAGCCTCCTCTGCCACTATAGCTGTTTGGGATCCCCAAGCTCTTCCAACTGTGCCTTTTGTGATCTCTCCACCAGTTTTTACCACACCTTCACCTGCCAAACTCTTAAAGTCAAGAATTCCACAGTAAACAACCATTAGCTCTCTTCTTTAAGACATAATCTTGCAAACTTGCTTTTTCAGACTGAGCGTTTGGTTGTCTGCCCTTGACCTGGTGTTGGAATTTGTTTGAAGTAGTTTGGCATATTTTCTTTTTCACATTTAACCAGCAAAGTTCCTGTTTTTTGGGGTAGTAAAAGGTGGAACGTTATATTGTGTATAACTTGTAAAAGGCTCATTGCCAATAATGGGTCACCCAAGCTGGGAATAAGGTGCTCAGTCCCTCACTGTAGATAGGCAGGTATGTCAGATAGGATGAGTTCCAACGTGCTTTGCCAAAGTGCTGAATTCTATACCTCTGCCTTGCTGGCCAGGAAGGGATAAAGGGAGGGACACAAGAGACTGCAGATGCTGGAATCTGGAGCAATACACAAAAAGCTGGAGGAACTCAGCAGGTCAAGCAGCATATCTATGGAGGGAAATGGTTAGTTGATGTTTTGGGTCAAGACCCTTCATCTGGACTGAAAGGTAGAGGGGAGATAGCCCGTTTTAGGAGGTGAGGGGAAGGGGTGAAGCAAGAACTGGCAGGTGATAGGTGGATCCAGTTGGGTTAGGGGAGAGATAGGGAATAGTGCCAGAAGCTGGGAGGTGACAGGTGGAAGTGACAAAGGGCTGAAGATGGTGGAATGTGACAGGAGAGGAAGGTAGAGGTTTAGGGAGGGGAGAAGTGGTGTTTAAAGTCATGGATGCACGAAAAAAAACAGAAATGAAGGGCAAAGAGATATCGAGGGTTTAGAATCTGAGAAAATGATGGATAAAAGAAGCAGCTAAATTAAGGATGATTTACCACATGGAAGCTGCTGTAAAGATGCATGAAGTTGTTGTAGAATGGAATGCATAATGTTCCAGAAGGTAGTTTCATGGAGAAAAGCTCCTATAAAGGAGGGAAACTTGTGTGAGCAACCCTGCTTTTTTAAAAAATATATATATTAAACCATAACGGTTCTGATTATGCTGCACAGCCCTTTATTTGTTTTCCCTGCCTTTCCCGTGGTTTTGAATCTGCGTCTATATTTTTGTTTAAATGCCTCATCGCTTTTTTCTCATCGTCAGGGCTCTTTGTAGATTCTGATGTGAGGGGAGCTGGAGAGTGCACCCGTTTTCATAAAATAAAAAGCTGACTCGTGACCTCAGTAAGTTTGTGACTGGATTGTGATCAAACCAGCTTTATCTCACCGGATGTTGGATTAGTGTAGAAAATGAGCCTGGTGGGAACTTTATCTATGCTGTGAGACAGGAAGGTTTGGTCCCCACTGGGGAATATCGCTTGCTGGTTCTTCTTGCCTCTTATTCAATCTCTTGTCTACCTCTCTCCCCACCGCCCACCTTCTCAACTAACCAACACAAACCCTTGCCCTCCTTTTAAAGTGCTCATTTCTATTTCCTCTGTGGCATTAAGCAACCAGCTGTGGCTTCGTTGGTAGAACTCTTGAGTCGGAAGGTTGTGGGTTCAAATCCCACTCGAGAGATTCCGGCACAAAAAATGGTGGCTCACAGTCCTGTGAAGAGCTGAAGCTGTGCTCCACTTTGGGAGAGTTTGAGGTGGAGTCAAATTTTTGAAGGATTGGGGAATTGAGGGTTATGGGGAACTGGCACAGGGAGGAGTTGAGGCCATGATCACATTGAATGGTGAGGCAGGGTTGAAGGGCCTGATCTCCTGCTTCTATTTTCTTGTGTTTCTTGTCCTGTCGTTCAGGTGAGGTGCTGAAATAGCAATCCCAGCCAATGTCAGATTGACCCAAAATATCCTATTCTGAAGAAAGACAACTTAGTATCAGAGACAATATTTATAGAGTTATAGAGACATACAGCACAGAAACTGGCCTTATAGCCCATATTGTCTATGCTGATCATCAAGCACTTATTCATACTAATTCCATTCACCAGTAGCATCGTAGAGAAAAGCTTTATGCCTGAAATCAGCACCATCCAGAAAAAAAACTATTTGGTTATTATAGCTGGTTGTGGGAACTTCTGTGCAAGTCGTTGCTATGTCTCTTGTATTACAACAGTGAGTGCATTTCCCAAAAAAAAGATAGTTCGCAGCCTGTGAACTGTGCTGTGACATCCCGAGAATGATATAAAAAGTGCTAGAGAAATGCTTTTCATTTATTTAGAGGTACTGCATGGAAACAGGCCCTTCGTCCCAACCTGTCCACATCGACTTTCAAGCAGCGTTGGTACATTAATCTTACCCTAACCCATTTTATACTGCACCTTCCCATCACCGCCACCCTACGCCCTCTAGGTTCTGCCACTCATCTCCATACTAGGAGCAATTTACAGTGGCCAGTTTACCTACCAACCTGAACGTTTCTGGGATGTGGGAGAAACTGGAGCATCTGAAGTAAATCCATGTGGTTGTGGGGAGAATGTGCAAACTCCATACGGGAGGGTGGGATTGAAAGTGGTTCACTGGAGCAGTGAGGTAGCAGCATTGCCAGTGTCTTCACTGCTGTGCATTTATCCTTTGCCCCATATGGAAAAGTATGGATGTTGAAAAGGTATTTCCCCTGGTGGGGTTATAACACCATAAAATATAAGAGCAGAATTAGGCTATTTGGCTCATCAGGTCTGCTCCGCCATTCGATCATGGCTGATTTATTTTTCCCTCTCAATCCCATTATCCTGCCTTCTCCCCGTAACCTTTGACGCCCTTACTAATCAAGTGCCTATCAACCTCTGCTTTAAGTATACCCAATGACTTGGCCTCCACAGCCCTCTGTGGCAACGAATTCCACAGATTCACCGCCCTCTGGCTGAATAAATTCCTCCTCATCTCAGTTCTAAAGGGACGTCCCTTTATTCTGAGGCTGTGCCCTCTGGTCCTAGACTCTCCCACAACTGGAACCATCCTCTCCATGTCTGGTCTATCCAGGCCTTTCAGTATTCAGTAGGTTTCAATGAGATGCCCCCCCCTCATCCTTCTGAACTCCGACTACAGATCCAGAGCCATCAAATGCTCTGCCTTCACATCAGTGACATTACGGAACAAGCTCCTTGGACCTAGCAGTCACACTCTTGCCTTTTGTATGAAATGCCTTAAGATGGAGCATTTGAAGCAGACTGTATAGTGCAACTGTCCTCAGCCCAGGCTAAACTCACAGCCCTGCCGAATGTTTGAGTGAGTGTGCTGACCTGAAAAGTATTTGCCCCTTCATTCCCTTGGAATGGAAACTCTGCAAATGCTTTTGTGCCTCCTTAAGTAAGCCAGTTAATTGTGTTTTGTCAAAGCTAACCTAACTAAAATTTGAGTGGCAGGTCGTGAATTTCCCAGGAAAACAGTCTCCCTTTGCCTTTCCAAAAAATAGACACTTTAAGCCTGGTACCTTTGGGATTTACATAAGCTGTCAGTCTTGATGACAAGCATTATCCATTTAAATAGTGAGATCTGATGAGATTAGTGAACTGGTGTGGAAAAGTTACTGAGGCTGACAATCTGAGAGCAGTGTATGCAATTAACATAGAAGACTAGGGGGATTTTTTAGGGTCGGACTATTCCTCCAGGTCACTTTCCTGACTTTATAATTGGCATTAATTAAATCAATTTATAAACATGGGACTGAAAACAACTAAAGGTTAGTAACAGTCTTTTGTGAGAGTTTGGTTTATGTACATAAAATTGCATTGCTTAAATGTGACCTCCTTCCCCCACCTTAAACTAGAATTGTAGATTGGCAGAATGCTGCATAAATCACTTAAATCAGTTAATCATGACAAAACTAACAGTGAGAAGAAAATTGAGGCTTTTTAACCTGCACATTAATTTTGCTGTTACACAATAGAAGAAAGAAGTATCACTTTTTGTCTTCTATTCCGGTGAGCAATTTATTATTCATGTCTCTCTCTGTTGACTTTGAACCAAGTTACTGAAACCATCTCCTAGATCCAGAAGGAAAGGAGCTGACCATTCAGAAAGCTGGAAGTGTCCAGATGTTTGACATACCACAATTGTCAGTGTGGTGGGATGCTGGATTGATGGCAAGCAGTCTGTATTTGAGCAAATATTGTCAACTTTGATCCAGAGTTCTGATCCAGAGCCATCAAATGCTCTGCTTTCACATCAGTGACAGCACAGAACAAGCACCTTGGACTCGGCAGTCACACATCAAAAGGGTGGAGAAATTAGAAACTAGAGGACTGTGTGTCAGCTTTAGGAAGCTGAAATCAGATAAAGCCCTTGAGGAATATAAAGAAAGCAGGAAAGAATTTCAAGAAAATTAGGAGGCTATAGGGGCCTTGAAATGTCCTTGGCAAGTAGGATTGAAGAGAATCCAAAGGCATTTTATACATAAATTTGGAGCAAGAGAATAGCTAAAGAAAGGATTGAGTCAATTAAGAACAAAGGAGGAGGTTTCTGCATTGAGTCAGAGGAAGCGAGCAAAATCCTTAACGAGTAATTCGCATTGGTATTCACCAAGGAGAAGGACATGGATGATGGTGAGAATGGGGAGGGTATGTTGATATTCTGGGGCATGTCAATATTAAGAAGGAGGAGGTGTTGGGTGTCTTAAAGAACACAGTGGATAAGGCCCCAGGGACTGATGGACTTTATCCCAAGATACTGAGGGAAGCCAGGGAGGAGATTGCTGGGGCCTTGACAAAGATCTTTGTAAACTCTCTAACCATGGATGAGGTGCCAGAAGACGGGAGTATAGCCCGTGTTGTTCCTTTGTTAAGACGGGCAAGAGAGATCAACCAGGAAATTATAGGCCTGTTGTTTTCTCCATTTGGTAAAGCATGGATATATTTGAGAGAGTTAACATGGTTTTGTGCTGGGTAGGTCCTGTCACACACATTTGAGTTTTTTGAGGATGTGATGAAGATGATTGAGGGTAGACCAGTGGATGTTGTCTACGTAGACTTTCATAAAGCATTTGACAAGGTCCTTCGTGGTAGGCTGATCTAGAATTTGAAGTCACATGGGGTTCATATTGAGTTGGTAAATTGGATCCAAAGTTGGCTTGGTCATAGAACACAGAGGGTAGTGGTAGAGGGGTGTTTTTCTGACTGGAGGTCTGTGACTAGTAGTGTTCTACAAGGATCAGTGCTTGGACCCTCTGTTTGTAATATAAATGATTTGAATGAAAACATAGGTGGTCTGATTAGTAAGTTTGCAGACAGCACAGACGTTGGTGGAGTTGTGGATAGTGAAGAAGAATACAGCAGAATATATATCTGTTGGAAATATGGGTAGAGAAATAGCACATGGAGTTTAATCCAAACAAGTGTGAGGTGATGCATTTTGGGGGGGGGGGTCAAATGGAAGAGGAAAACGTTCAGTAAATAGGAAAGGCTTTAGGAGCATTGATGTACAGAGGGATCTTGGGGTGCAAGTCCATAGCTCCCTGAAAGTGGTAACTCAAGTGGATAGGGTGGTAAAGAAGGCATATGGTACGCTTGCTTTCATCAGTCGGGGCATTGAGTATAAAAGCTGAGAAGTCAGGTTGCAGTTGTATAAAACTTTGATCAGACCACATTTGGAGTATTGTGTGCAGTTCTGGTCACCACACTATAGGAAGGATGTGGAAGCTTAGGAGAGGGTGCAGAAGAGGTTCACCAAGATGTTGCCTAGATTGGAGATTATTATCTGTAAGGAAAGGCTGGACGAATTTGGATTATTTTCTGTGGAGCCGCAGAGACTAAGGGGCAACCTGATAGAAGTATATAAAATTATAAGAGCCACAGACAGGGAAACACACGCACAAAATGCTGGGTGAAGGGGCAAGTCCTGATGGAGGGTCTTGACCCGAAATATCAACTGTTTTATTTCCATCCATAGATGCTGCCTGACCTGCTGAGTTCCTCCAGCATTTTGTGTGTGTTGCTCCAGATTCCATCATCTGCAGAATCTCTTGTGTCAGTCATTTTCCCAGGCTGGAAATTTCAAATACTAGAGGGCATTGGGGGAAGTTTAAGAAAATGTATGAGGCAAGTTGTTTACATAGTGGTAGGTGCCTGAAATGTGTTGCTAGGGCAGGTGGTAGAAGCAGATACCACAGAAATGTTTAAGAGGCATCTAGACAGACATATGAACAGGCAGAGAATAGTGGGATACAGACCATGTGCAGGCAAATGAGATTTGTTGAGATGAGCGTCATGGTCAGTGCAGACATGGTGGGCTGAAGGGCCTGTTCCTGTGTTGTACTGCTCTATGTTCCATGTTCTGCCAGTAAAATCAGTCATTTCTCCAGAAAAATGAAGTGATGGAGGACAGTTACTTCAAAGTTATGTACATAGTTTTAACTTTGATCTCCTGCAGCAGTGTGGTTGACAACAGAAGAATTGACAATAAATTACCTAATCTTTGTCATTCTGTGTGGTCCTCTGCAACTGGAGCCAATGTCCTCAAAGTACACAGCATTTATAGCACAAACCATGTTGGTCAGGCCAATTGATGTTTATTCCACACATGTGTCTTCTAACTTTATCTTCCTAGCACCATGACCTTCGGTTCCTTTTCTGTCTTATGTGATTGTCTAACTTGCTTTTAAATGCATTTATATGGGTTTTTTCAACTTGTTCTTTAGTCCTCGAAGAATGAAGAACTGGACATTCCTGTTACTGTGCTGACCAGGTGTTAATGTGATGCTCTTGTAGGTTTTCAGCCCTGTTGAATCATTCAAGCTATCAGCACAGTGGTTCGGTCAGAGATGCATCTGCAGTTGTAAAGTAACTGAGCGGCATTTAAATGGCTTTAAGCAGTGATTTAAGTTGTCTCCTGTAGGCTGTGGATAGTGTGATAGAATTAGCATTCTGAAACTAGCAAACAGATTTCTGTTACTGTTGCCATTGTTGCAGGAAGCTTTAAAAAGGAAGATAAAGTGACCCTGAAAAACATGGATCAGTTATCACATCTTGGGACCCCTCTCTTGGCAAAAACAGCAGATGATAAAATTCACCACTGCCCTCAAAGTCCCAGCGTGGCCATTGGTCAACTGAGAAAAAGGGTATTCAAAGATCAAGAACTCAGATCTAGTATTAACCCTTGAGTTCCTGGAGGAACTCAGCGGGTCAGGCAGCATCTGTAGTGGGAAAAGGACAGTCGATGTTTTGGGTCAAGATGCTTCACCTTGGACTGAAAGAGGGGAAATAGGCCAGCCATTTTAATTCCACTTCCTATTCCCACACCGACATGTGTGTCCACGGCTGCCGCCTCTGCCAGGTCGAGGGCTAAATGCAAATTAGAGGAACAGCACCTCATGTTCTGCCTGGGTCGTTTCCAACCTGGCGGCTTGAACATTGAATTCTCAGACTTCTGGTAACTGCTCCCCCTCTGTCCCTTTTCCCCTTTTTTCTCTCTCCTCTCATTGATCCACCTGCCTCCCATCACCCTATATTTTCCCCCTCTCCCCCACCCTCCATATCTGCCCATCAACCACACACTGGTTCCCCTCCCCACCTCCCTCCCTTTATTCCACGCTCCACTATCCTCTCCTATCAGATTCCATCATCTTCACCCCTTTGTCATTTCTACCTATCACCTTCCAACTTCTGACATCATTCCCACTCTCCCCCTCTCCCATCTGCCTATCAATCCCCCTTACCTGGATCCACCTGTCAGCTCTTGGTCCACCTCTTCCCTCCACCCTTTTATGCTGCCTATCTGCCACCTTTCTTGCAGTCCAGATGAAGGGTATTGTTACGTACCAGCAACAACAGAAACACACTGAGACATGTATAAGTGTTTAAAAACTACTTTATTAATAACCACTTATGATAATAAGTAAAATAAAAGTAAAAATGTTAGAAGTAAAAATGTTAAACCCCAAACATTAACTCCCAAAAC
>JARFYF010000001.1:6159428-6171928 GCA_030265395.1 Rhina ancylostomus
GATATAATAAGTGCAATGCCATGTGATACCACCCCATGATATTCAAGCAGATTATCAGGGAAGGAAGACAAGTGTAGCTAGGCACAATGAAAATACGTGAATTAGAACTGGATTTAAAGCTTCTGCATTTTACTTGGGCCCTTAAATGCACAAAATAACAAGTAGGAGAAGCTTTACTTTTATTAGCTCCAATTACAGCAACTGCTGCACAAGTGCCAGTTGGGTTCACTTACACCAGCACTAAGAAATTTTTGGATTCAAGTCCAAAACTCTCACTGCAGAGAGGTGGAATGAGGGTCCCTTCTGGTTTATGTCCCAGTATCTTATAGTGCAGAGCCAAGCTCCGTCACCCTGACACCAACAATGAACCCTGGCTGCCATCAATACAGTTGATCAGGTTGAAAACAGGCCTACTGCTTATTATAGCAACATGGTTGAGTAATTCAGTGCTGTGAAGTTTAAGAATCACAACAGGAGCGATATAAACACCTTCATTGCCTCCAGATGGCAGCAGGTAAGCAGAGTCTGCAAAATGCAATGGAAGGTCACAAGCTCTCAAAATTATTTTGATGCTCGTCACTGGCAGTTCAGGCAGGAACATATTATTTATTTCCAAATGTGGATGCAGAAAGGAGGGCCAGGTTCAGGAGCAATAATTATGCCTGAACATACAAAGACTTCTTCAGTACACAGCTATACAGCACTGGAAAAGGCTCTTCAGTCCAATGAGTCTGCACTGATCATTATCACCCATTAAGACAAATCCAACATTAATCCCTTTTTTAAATTCCCCTCACATTCCCATCAACCCTCCAGATCTTATCACTCATTATTTACTGCAGCCAACAAACCTACCAAACCCCACGTCTTTGACATTTGGACCACCCAGGGGGAAATCCACGCAGCCACATAGAGAACAGGAAAACTCCACACAGGCACCACCTGAATTCAGAACTGAAGTTATGCCACTGGAGCTGTGAGGCAGGAGCTTTCCCAGTTGTGCAGCTCATGCCTGATGATAGTTTGCCCAACACTGGTTTAACTGGTGTTATCGTAACAGACCAGTGGTTGAGACTTCCCTGTATCAAAGCAGCCACTGCAGTTGAATCATTTAATTAGTGCACAAATGTGTGTAAATGTCACTCCTATTACTCCAGCAGGTTACTGTTTTGCAAACTGCTGGTCAAAGTTAGAACCATAGAACACAACAGCACAGAAAACAGGCCATTCGGCCCTTTTAGTCTGTGCTGAAACATTATGACAATCAAATGGTACAGTACCTGAACTCATTGCTCCAACACCAGTTTTTTTTTAAATCTCAAACAACAGCTGCCACCTCCACAATGTAGAATCCTTCTGGGTTCACTGTTCAGAAACAAATAAAAAAATTAAGTCTCAGTGACACATCTTTGGATCAAACCAGTGTATACAAAGGTACAAGTGTGCTCTCTTCCCAGAGGAGCAGCAAACCCCATAGGGACCAGCAAAGGTCTTGATCCATCTGTATATTAACTCAATGAAAACCACTGGCCCACAGAACCATACAACACAGGGAAGTTAATCAATTTATCTTGCCCACCCCATGAAAATCCTAAATAAGGCTGATACTTCTGATCACTCCTCATAGCCCTGAGAATTTTCACCTGTTATTGTCCAATTTCCCTGTTTAAAAAAAAAATCACAAAATCCTCATCCACCATCCTTTCAAACAGCACACTCAAAAATATTAACAGATTTTACAGTCCTCCATTTCTCAATTTGCCTCCTGTTCTTACATGTATGAAGCATTCTGATCTACACTGCTTGTCTGCATGAGACTTATGAATGGAACCAAATGAGAGGCGATTTTGGGTTGCAAGTCCAAACGCATCAGTCATGGAACGAAGCAAAAATTAAACAGCTGGAAGAACTCAGGATGCACAGGGCCTTCACCAGAAATGGTTGAGCCCTCCACAGAGGCTGCTCAACCCACTGAGTCCTTCCAGCAGCTTATTTTTGCTCCAGATTCCAGCATCTGTAGTCACTTGGGTCTCCAAAGAATGGAACTGTGCCCAGCTCCAGGACTGAACCAAAAACACTTGGACTGAGATATGGAGTGATGTAATCACCAAGCACAAGTACTTAAACAGCAACACATGCAGAATGCTGGAGGAACTCAGGTCAGGCAGCATCTATGGAGGGAAATAAACGGTCGACGTTTCAGGTCGAGACCCCTTCATCGGGACTGGAAAGGAAGAGGGCCGGAATATGAAGGTCGGGGGCGGAGCACACGCAGGCCTCCAGGTGAGGGGGATAAAGTAGGAGGGTGGAGGAGGGGGATGAAGTAAGAAGCTGAGAGATGATAGATGCTGGACGACCTGCTGAGTTCCTCCAGATTCCAGCATCTGCAGAGTAGGTTGTGTCTGAGTACATAAACAGCAGAAGGCTGCTTGACCTACCTACTGCCCACTCCACCTGATCACAGCTGATCTTACACCCGTCCCAAATCTTTATAAAGTTCATTAATTCAATTGACTTTACTTATTGCTTTGTATTAAGTTCAAAACTTGGCAATAACGTACCTCCTCAAACCATACTGTCTGTGAGCTGCATTGCTCCACAAGCTTCCCCTGATTTCTGTGGCCTCCAGCATTGTGAATAAGGTCAGTGCCTTCCCTCTCAGCACTCTGTCTGGCCTATTCCTCAATATTTCCCCTCAGCAGACTAAAGAAACACAGAAGAAACAAGAATGCACGAAAAGTCAAATTAGTTTGATTTCTTTCAAGAGGAAAACACATCGATGGCAATACATCTGTAAAGGAGGTAAACAGCTAGATCAAATTATGGGGATCTTTCTCCTGCCCATTTCCAAGTTAATGTCCATAATCATCAGAAGTAACACACGAGACAGAGCAACACACCCCGACATTTGTTAGTGATTTTAATCATTTTCACTGGATTTTTCAGGATAACGGACATTGTTCACAAAGCCAACAGTCACCAACACCCTAAGTTACTCCATGTGACCACTTTGAAGGGAAGTTAAGGGTTAACCATATTGATGTTGGCCTGGAGCCAAATAAAGACCCGACCAAAGATGGGAAAACATCCAAAAGATGTGTGTGAATCAGCTGGGAGTTTACAGTAATATTGTGATCATGTTGTACACTTGCTCATTGCCACCTTTTATTTCCAGATATTAAAAAAATACAATTTCTTGAACCAATGTACTGGGAATTGAGTGCCCATTCCATATTAGCCCAAATCTCTAGATTACCAAGGGATGGACGACTCACTGCACAGCCCACAGCCGCTGCAAAGTTGACACTTTGCATCGCGCAAAGAGTCCTTGATTTCCTGCCGAAAGCTACACAAGGCTTCTTGAAATTAAACATTTAGACCTTCTTGGACACAACTATTAAATTAGTCCTTGACCAGAACATAAAACAATACCCCAAGCTCTCAGAGTAATAACTTCAATGTTCTTCATTGGCTGTTCAGATAATACATGCCAAACATCACTCATCACAGAAGCTGGGTGGAAGATGTGAGAGAGCAAAGGCAAGAGGAATCTAATTCCAAAATGCAGTTTCACACAAACAGCACCAAAAGGATTCAATTGATTTCCCTTCTGCAGAATGTGGTCATTAAGCTGCCGAGACGGGCAGCGTTTAGCCTGCTGGCTCCCCATTCAACCCTGGCTTTAGTCGCTGTCTGTGTGAAGTTTGTACATTCTCTCCTTGGGTTCCCGCCGGTGCTCCAGTTCCCTCCCACATGCCAAAGGCATGCTGATCATCGGTAAAGTGCCTTGAGTGCAGGCAGGCGGCAGGAGAATAAGGGGAAAGTTGATAGGGATACGAGGGGACAAAATTGGCATTAGCATAACTGGTTATCGATGGTCAACACAGGCTTGGTGGGCTCTCGGGCTCGTTTCCGCACTGCATGTCTCTATAGTATTCTAACAGGTACTTTGAAGGAGTTAATCAATGCAACATCAATAATTAAATTCCATATGCTATTAATTCTGATGGGGTACTGCTTTAATGAGTTTGCAATCTCAAATTCAAGTAAATTCATTGACAAGGAATGCTGAAAAGTCAGTAACCAGATTGCATGATACCTAAATCTGATTGTGTGCATCTCCTCGGACATCCACGGGTTTCATTTTTCATTAATTCATTTGGAACAAGTGTCTCATCAGATATTACGATTAAGTAACCTCTTCCCAATCAGCCTCTGGAAGAGGTTGAGATGGTGCCCTGTTCAAAGGCAAGGGTGTTAGAGATTAGCAAGATGTTTTTGGATCGGAAATATGTTGTTGACAATGCTCATAACATCCAATGCAAGTTACTGGGAAAAAATTTGATACTTTTACTTATTAACAGCATGACAGCCTTCGTGTCAAAGGTAGTATGCTGACATATTGCATGACTTACATTCGTACACACCCTTAAGCCTCCAGGCCATTGGCACACACTCATGGAACAGCAGTTACTGTTGTTATGATGGCAAACAGACCAGCTAGCTTGACATAATCTCAAATATTAATAAGATCGACAGCCTCTTGAATAGATTTGGCAATCTCTGTTGGCTATAGCCGAACAGGAATTTACCCTGCTCTTTCTCAAATCAAATAAGATCTTTAATGCCTATCTGAACAATCTTTCCAAAGTTGGATTGGAATTTAGAACAGAGAATCCCACACTACATGCAAATATGCAGAGCAGCATGTATATTAAAGGTACTAATAAAGTTTCCACCAGTGATTCAGTAACTGAAGACATATTTAGGAGCAAAAGAATGAGGTTAAAGGAGTTTCTCAACACAGAACATTAAGAGCAGAGACATCAAATCCATAAATCACTTAAATATCATGTTTATCCATTTACTACGATGGGATGAACTGCGTCCCCTACACTGAGAGGCAGTTCAATTGGGATCACCCATCATCTGCTCAGAAGCTTGTGCTTTCAAGCTCTTCCTAGGGGCATGCGCACATGAACATGGCTGGCAATCTAGGATAGCAGTGAGGCAGTACTTCATCATTGGGGCAACCATTTGCAACCAAGCTGATGGTAAATGAAGCCTCCATCCAGATTTGCAACAAAAAGATTAATGATTTGGTTCTGAAGAGTTCTAAAAAGCAGGGATACTCTCCCCCATAACCACAACCAGCATGTAAAAAAAGATACATTTTTTGCTATACGCATGTGTGGAACTTGTAGCTTTTCAGAAGGTATCACCAAATGCTTTACAAATTAAGGTCATAAATGACCAAAAAATGCTAGCGTTCCTTCTGTGTAGTAAAATTCCACATTTCTCTAACATATCTGTAAGAAACATGTCCTCGCAACGTTCTAATATTTGCTGATTACGTGGGCCACTGGAACATGGATTCAAGGAAACACAGAAGAAGGTCCCAAGCTCTCAGAGTAATTTTCCGTAACTCTCCACAGGCTGTTCAGATAATACATGCCAAACATTACTCATCACAGAACCAGGAAAGGGGAAAAAAATGACCAACTGTGAAGAAATTGCAATACAAAATTGTTGAAAATATTTTGCCTGAGAAAATGCAATCTTACAGGATTTTAGATGTGATCGCAATCTGTTAAACATTAATTTCCCCAATAATTCCTCCAAATTCACATTGTTAATTCATACATAACAATGTTCACATTGTTAACTTACCTCATGCAACCCTCAAAGAGAAACTCCAAAGCCCCTGATCATCTTTTCCTAGGACTGCATTCCTGAAACATTTATTCATTATTTGGGTCTTGTTTGATACAACTGCCAACCCCACAATACTGAGGTCACTTTCAAATACACTTTTGTTACAATCATGTCAGAAGAGAGTAACATGAAAGTTGTGCTGCTGGACTAGTAATCCGGAGATCTAGTCAAATTAATATTTCTACGTTTCTTCCTTATGACACGGAAAGTCATTCGGCCCACAGAGCAACCCCATTCTCCCTACATCCCATACAACTCTTTCATCAACCCACACCACGGGCAATTTACAGCAGCCAATTAACCTACCAATGTCTTTGGGATGTGGGAAGAAACTGCAGCACCTGGAGGAAACCCATGTGGTCACAAGAAGAATGTTCACACTCCACACATACAGAACCCAAGGTCAGGATCAAACCAGGGCCATGGGGCTGTGAGGCAGCAGCTCTCTCTGCTATGCCACAGTGTTCAACCTTAATTTCTGTTTTTAACAGTCTTGATAGAAACAACGCTGCTGAGCTCTGGCTATACTAAATCAGAATGTGCACCTCTTCTCAAATGGAGGTGCAAGGCAGCAATTTTACCAGCTGTGCACCCCAACAACTTAATTCCTTTGAAATTTTAAATCCATTTACCTAAGGAGAGATTGGATAATTTGTTTTCTCTGGAGTATTGGAAGCTGAGGGGCAGCCTGATAGAAGTGCATAAATAATAAAAGGTACAGATAGGGTAGACAATCAGTCTTGTTCGTAGGTTGGGGAAATATCAAATACTTGACAATATAGCTTTAAGGTGAGGGGAAAAGGTTAAAGAAAATTTATGAGGCAAAAGTTTATAAAATTATAAGAGGCATAGATAGGGTGGACAGTCAGAACCTATTTCCCAGGGTAGAAATGTCAAGTACTAGAGAACTTGCATTTAAGGTGAAGGGGGGATAAAGATCAAAGGAGATGTGCAAGGCACGTTTTTGTTTTATACAGAGTGGTGAATGCCTGGAATGGGCCGTGAGGGGTGGTGGTGGAAGAAGCAGATACTACAGTGACAGGAGCAGCACGGTAACATAGCAGCTAACGTGACGCTATTACAGCACCAGCGATCAGGGTGCAATTCTGGCCGCTGTCTGTAAGGAGTTTGTACATTCTCCCCATGTCTGCGTGGGTTTCCTCCGGGTGCTCCGGTTTTCTCCCACATTCTAAAGACGTATGGGTTAGGAAGTTGTGGGCGTGCTATGTTGGCGCCGGAAGCGTGGCGACACTTGCATCTACCCCCATAACACTTTACGCGAAAGGTGCATTTCACTGTGTGTTTCGATGTAGATGTGACTAATAAAGACATCTTATCTTATCTTAATGGCAGGGGAATCAGATTCAGATTCAAATTAGTTTACTGTCATATACACCAGGGTGCAATGAGGTTCCTTTCTCGCGTGAAGCTCACAGAGTAAACAGTGTACATGGTAATGATAAATGCAACAATAAATACAGCAACAGAATGGTGCGAAGGTTGTAGTGTAAACTGAAGTAGTGCAAAAAGAAATGCTGAAATGCCAATAACAATAACAGAGAGGCAGAATTAGGAGATTGAGAACATGGCAGCCTCACTGGGCAGGGGATGTGACAGAGGTAATTGGTTCAGGAGTCTGACAGCAGTGGGGAAGAAGCTGCTCTTGAGTCTGGTCGTCTGGGCTCTCAAGCTCCTGCATCTTCTCCCAGAAGGCAGAAAAGAGAAAAAGGGAATGGGCAGGCACCCATGACGATACCGTTACCCTTCCTGAAGCAGTGCACCGTGAAGATGGACTGGATGGAAGGACGACTCAGCCTCCGAGGTCTGGTGACCCCGGTTCGATCCTGATCTCCGATGCGGTGTGGAGTTTGCACATTCTCCCTGTGATCATGTGGGTATACCACCCCACCCCCCCCATGTGCTCCAGTTTCCTTCCATATCACAAAAATCTATGGCAGGTTAATTGCCCCGAGCGTCAGGGTCAGAGAATCAACTGGGAGCTTGTGAGCATGCAAGAGAGAATAAGATTCAGTGAACAGGGAACTAAGAAGGAAAATGGGACTGATGGGAGCTGGCATGAACCCAATGGGCTGAATGGTCTCCTTTCTCTGTCACAATATAGAAATCCATGCCTTGGATGAAAATGATGAAGGATGTTACCAATCAGGGATTTGTAATATGCAGCGATCTACATCAGCATTTTACAGAAAAAAGCTGTGTGTCCTTTTGAAAACTGAAAATTGATTCACCCCTTTGAGAACCTGTTAAGGGGAACCTCTTTGTGTGCTGCTGAGTTCCTCCCACATTTTGTGTGCTTACCTTCCTCCCTCTGGTTCCCCACCTCCTTCCCTTCATTCTGTGGTCTACTGTCCTCTCCTATCAGATTCCATCATCTTCAGGCCTTTGTCTCTGTTATGAGTGAAGGAACAGATTCGAAGGTTCTCAGAAGTAAAGGACACTGAACAGTCTGGCAAGAAAGGATTTTATTTACAAAGGCAAACCCAGGGAAAATGGTAACTGGGATAACACACACACACACGCATAGTTTATAGCGAGCATGGGGAAATCGCAACAGGGGTAAAATACACACAAACACACACACACACACAAACACACACACACACACACACACACAAACACACACAATGAACTGGGTACATACAATCAAGGAAAATCAATGCGATACCCACCACCCCTTGACTCAGTGCAGGTCAGTGCAGGCACGGCTCTCTGCTACTAGGGACACTAACAAAGTCGCTCCCAACCCTTAAACAATGCACACCTCACCAACGATTTCTACAGCACTGTCCCACGGTCAGCGGCCTGGAATGAAGCAGGGTGAATCCCTTGGAGCAGTCAAAAGAAACCAAGCCAAGTGCATGTGGCACTCTTTATAGTGCTGCAGGGCTGGGGCGGGTCCAGCCCAAGTGATTTACAAAGGCCAATGGCCTGGTACCAGCAAGGACTAATCGATCACAAAGGCCAATGGCCCAGGGCCAATTACAAGGGATGTATTGTCAGGCTGATGGGTAGGGCGGAGCCAAACTTTGATTGGCAGTGGTGTGTTTTTCGACCAGATAATGGGCAGTGCTGTCACGTTACAGCCACGACCCTCCACAATACAGCCTCTTCCACCTATCACCTCCCAGCTTCTCACATCATTCCCACTCCCCCACCTACCTACCTTCCCCCTCTCACCTGGATTTACCTGTCACCTGCCAGGTCGCGCCCCTCCCCCTCCCCCCACCCTTTTATTCTGAATCCTACCCTCTTTCCAGTCTTGATGAAGGGTCTCGGCCCAAAACGTCGACGGTTCATTTCCCTCCACAGATGCTGCCTGACCCGATGAGTTCCTCCAGCATTTTGTGTGTGACGCTTTGAAAGTCTCTGTCCCATGGGGAAGCTGAACTGTTGAAAATATTGAAGGCTGATTTCAGCGGAGTTTCAAGGATTGTACGGTTCAGGCGGGAGAGTGGAACTGAGCCCAAAATCTACAAGGATCTTATTGTGTAGGGGAACAAATTCAAGAGACTGTTCTGCCCCTGCTCCTGCTTGTTTTACCTGCCTACCTTATATTTTTCCCCAAGTGCCCAGAGGGGAATCAGACTATTGGATTCCCAGAGAATGAAGGCAAAAGTGAACTCGAAAGAACCTCTACTTTTAACCAGGGCACCTTTCACGTACGAGGGGCTTAGCATTCATGCTCAATGACTTATTATACAGGGAAATGCGTCAATCCATTTGACCACAACAAGAATCCCCCCCCCCAAAAAAGAGCAAATAAGCAAATGAGTGACCAGATTATCAGAATTATGTCTCATGGTGGATCTTGGGCCTGCTGCCTCACTTCAAATAGAGCTGTCAAATCTTTTACATTACCTGAATGCTCAGGTTACGGAGAGGTGTGTTACAGTACATTACATCAGCCACAAGGAGACACCCACCAACAATCTCCTTGACTTCAGTGATTGAGAGGTTGCCTCCCACAGCAGAAAACCCAGGCCGGATCCATGACAAGCTAGAGTGCACTTTGTGGAGCAGGATGAGATGTGCTCACACTTCTTCCAAAAGGTTCACAGGAGAGCTCTGTGATCCACAGCCTTAAGGAAGAGGACAGCTCAGTAACACCCTCGCAGGCAGATATATGGAGGATCTGCAGATCCTTTCATGCCAGTCTGTATGACAGAAAGGCCACAGGCAGCACAGCCTCCCAGAATTTCCTGTCCCCAATAATGGAGGTTTTGGGCAGGCACGGTACTGGTAGTGTTAGCGGTTAGCGTGATGCTTTACAGCGCCAGCGACCCCGGTTAAAATCCAGCTGCTGTCTGTAAGGAGTTTGTGTGTTCTCCCCGTGTCTGCGTGGGTTTCCTCCGGGTGCTCTGTTTTCCTTCCACATTCCAAAGACGTACGGGTTCGGAGTTGTGGGTGTACTATGTTGGCACCGGAAATGTGGCGACACTTGTGGGCTGCCCCCAGAACACCCTATGCAAAAGATGCATTTCACTGTGTGTTTCAATGTACATGTGACTAATAAAGAGATCTTACCTTTTAGATAACAACAAGAAGTAGAGTCTGGATCAGCCACCATCCCTGGAGGAGCTGACTGGCTCCATCCATTCCCTTGGATAAAACTCCCAGAAGCAATGGCTTACCAGCAGAGTTGTACTCAGCTCTGTGGGACTGGATGGGTCTGGACCAGCTAGAAGTTTATAACATTGAGCTTCTGGTAGACAGCATGTCAGACTCCATGAGGAAGGTTGTCATTACCCTCATCAACAAGCAGAAGGGGGAGAGGGAGGACATCAGGAGATCCATTTCGCTGTTGAATGTGGATTACAAGATTCTGTCCCAAGACCATCACCTACCGGATAAAGTCTGCTCTGGGACAGGTAATCCACCCGGACCAAAGCTGTGCTGTACCTGGCAGGAATATCTCTGACAGCCTTGTGCTGCTCAGGGATACCATCACCTACATGCAGGGCAGAGGGGTGCATGCCTGCTTGGCCAGCTTGGACCAGGGAAAGGCCTTCGACAGGATATCTTACATGTATGATAGACGTGCTCTCCAAAATGGGCTTTGGGGAGGGAATCAGAAATTGGATCCAACTGCTCATCACGAATATCTGTAGTGCAGTTCAAATCAATGGGTAGGAGACAGATGGTTTCCCCATCAAGTCTGGAGTCAGGCAGAGTTGTCCACTCTCTCCTGTCTTGTTTGTGTGTTGCACAGAATCCTTTGCCAAATCCAACAGGAAGGACGAGAGCATAAGAGGGGTGACACACTGCAGGTTCTGGAGATCTAGAGCAGCACACAAAAAGCTGGAGGAACTCAGCAGGTCAGGCAGCATCTGTGGAGGGAAATGAATGATGTTTCTGGTCGAGACCCTTCATCAAGATTGGAAAGAAAGATGGGAGATAACCAGTATAAAAAGGTCAGGGGAAGGGGTGGAGCAAGAGCTAGCAGGTGAAAGGTGGAAGGGACAAAGGGCTGAAGTAGAGGGAATCTGATAGGAGAGGATGGTGAGCCATGGAATAAAGGGAAAGAGGTTGGGAGGGGAAAGAGCCAGGGTGATGGGACCGGTGGGATGAGGGCAGAATGGACAGAGGGGAGTGGTTACCGGAAGTTAGAGGAATCAATGTTCATGTCATCAGGTTGGAGACCATCAATGAGGTGCTGTTCCTCTAATCTGTGTCTAGCCTCAACTTGGAGGCAGTAGAGGACATGACATGGGCAGAAGAGGAATAGCGTTGCCAGGCCGTCGAGGCACCCAGGTTAAACCCCCCCCCCCCACCCCGTACATGGATAATGTCGCCATCTCCTGCTGGCATCCATGGTCAGTTCGCAGATTCATCAGCGGGCCGGATTCAACCTCCGTAAGAGTGAGGCCATGCTCTTCAGCAACTGAGAGGCATAGATAAGAGGCAGTAACAGCCCACCTTGTCTATGATACTGTTACTACGATAGATAAGGTGGACGGTAACAGTCTTTTCCCCAGAGTAGGAGAGTGCAAAACTAGGGGGCATACATTTAGGGTGAGAGGGGAAAGATTTAAAAGGCAACTTTTTCATACACAGGGTGGTGAGTGTATGGAATGAGCAGCCAGAGGAAGTGGTTGAGGCAGGTGCAATAATATTATTTAAGTAGCACTTGGATAGGTACATGGAGGGGTGGGGCTTAGAAGATCCTAGCCAATGATTCAGCAATCTCCTCCCTCGCTTCATGGAGCAGCCTGGGGAATATTCCGTCAGGCTCCGGACTTATCTGTCCTCATCTAACAGATCCAACACAACCTCTCTCTTGATATCTACATGGTGTAGAACATTCACCTTACCAACACTGTCCTCAGTGTCATTAAGGTCCCTCTCTGGTGAATACTGAAGAGAAGTATTCATTGAGGACCTCACCCACTTCCAACAGCTTCCAGGCACATCTTCCCACCTTTGTCTCTAATCCTCTAATTGAACCTACCTTTACTCCCGTCATCCTTCAGCTCTTCACATAAGTGAGAAATGCCTTGGGGTTTTCCTTAACCCTACTCGCCAAGGCCTTTTTATGTGCCCCTCTTGCTCTCCTCAGCCCCTTCTTGTTCCTTCCTTGCTACCCTATATACCTCAAGCCCTATCTGATCCTTGCTGCCTGAACATTATGTATGCTGCCTTCTTCCTCCTAACTAGATGTTCCACCTCACTTGTCACCCACGGTTCCTTCACCCTGCCACTCTTTCTCTGTCTCACCGGGACAAATTTATCCCTAACATCCTGCAAGAGATCCCTGAACAATGACC
>JARFYF010000001.1:6798945-6809646 GCA_030265395.1 Rhina ancylostomus
TGGAGGAGGCCTGTGTGGTGCACAAACCAGGACAGACTAGATGGGCCAAACGGCCTGTTTCAGCATCAGCAACCTTTGTTATTTGTCCATGTCAATTGCTCACATTTGAGAGATTTAGGTAGAGCTGCAAGACCTGTGATCCATTGAGATGTGTCAACATTTGTCTGTCACGTGTTGATATTCACAACATTAATGACAAGTAGAATGTGTAATCTTCCCCGATATTTGTGCATCACTGACTACATTAATCAGTGTCCCAACACTATAACTATATAAATAGTTAATCCACTGTTTAATACAAAGCTACACTGGGCAAATATTAGCATACAGAACCAAGCATAAACACATTGTAAAACAGTTCAATAAAAGGGCTTGCTGAGTGGTGTGGCTGTCTGGGTTAGGGGATGACGGAAGCAGCAAGATTGTCTATCACCTGAGCTGGGAAATGGCATGGAAACACATGGAGGAGCAGCGTACCTTCTTCACGTTCATCTTCTGTGATAGCAAACAGGAGCTTAGTTATTAAACACGTAGCAGCAAGAGATGACATACTTGTTGTATTTTCCGTACCTGATCTAACACTGTATGCAGGCATTTTGCAAAGCAGAGACAGAGATTTGCTGTGGTGCACATGGTGATCAAGGACAGAGAACAACGTGCAGCAGTGCCAAGCATCGGCTGACCTGGATGAAGCATTGGCTGAGTCAGGCTGGCACTGACCCCACCCAAACTGGAATGTTTTATCGGAGTACACACCAGCCCCAATCTAAACCTGACACCTGGTCCTATCGGCTTGGGGCTCCACAGAGGTTCCAACAAGGAAACTTGCAAGAGACCCGCTGCTTGTGTCTGTGCTCTCTGACTTGCAAAGCAATCACTTGTTAACTCAGTGAGACTTCAACAGCAACTTATACTGCGTAAAATACATTCAGTCTCACTCTTTTATGCATTTGTAAAGGAGTTGCTAACCCACCAGGTTCTTGGCTAGGATTACTGGTGATGTCTGGCTTATGTTGCTGGGTATTGACATGTTGCTTACTGCCATGAATTGTTAGTTATTATCGGCTTGTATTGCTAGTTATTGTTTACATTTCTAAGTCTTGCATTGTGTTGCTAGTCATCGGCTTGTATTGCTAGTTACTATATTGTATTGCTGGCTATTAGATTGCATTGCTGGCAATCGGCTTGTATTGCTGGTTACTTTGTTAGCAGGTTTTGCTGATTATTGACTTGTGTTTGACTTGTTTTGCTGGTTATTTCATTCCCTGCTGGTCATGGGCCTGGGTTACATGGTGGCTCTTGTCCTGTGTTGCTGGTATCTGCCTGACTTCACTTCCTTTTTCCTTTCTTCACATGAATAATTTGCTTCACAGTGACAGCCAAGCCTCTCCCAGAGACCCGCCTGTTGGAGAATAACAGGACAAACTCAGCTTCCTCGGGACATCAGTAGACCCAAGCCTTGGGTGATGCTCTGTGGAGCACCTGCATTCAGATCACAGGGACAACCCTGAGCTTCCTGTGCCTGTCACCTCAATTCTCCACCCTACTCCCACTCTGACCTACTGGTCTGTGGCCTCCTGCACTGTTACAGTGAGGCCCAACACAAGCCAGCTTGTCTGAGATGCCTCATTTGTTCAATCAATGTTACGAATGAACATCCTGAATGATACATTTATACAGAGAAAGTTGGTCAGCTGGTTTCTGACTTGTGACCGGTGGCTGTTTGAACATTTCCCACCAAAGGCTCTTATCTTCTGTGTGGCTGAGACTGCTTTACGTTGTGAGCTCTGGCTCCTCCTTACCTTTGGCTGTTTCCTACAGCTCTGCACACTGCCATACGTACAGTATGTTCCACATTAAACTCTTTGATGCTTTGAATGCCTCTACATGATAAAACTCAAGTCCTGAGTTGCAGACTGGGTTCAGTGACTAGATGTTTACAATAACTGACAGAATGCCGGGGTAAATGGAGTTACCAGCACTGTCCCGATATTGAAATTAATTGGCAGTTCTGATGAAGGGTCAGTGACCTGAAACGTTAAGTGTCTGCCCCTTCACAGATGCTGCCTGACCTGCTGAGTGAAAGGGACATCCTTACAGCATGTCCCATTCACGTTCCGATTTCCCTCCTCTCAGTTTTTATTCCCATTCACCAACAAGGAAGCACAAACTTCACATTTTTTACACCAAAGGAGAAAGGGTAAAAGGTCACCTACCTTCCTGCTGCTCCCTGGCAGAGAGGGAATGGAGGGAAAAAGAAATTGGTTAATAAATATGATTTTAAAAATTATGCAAGCTTTGATGGGTTAGTAGGGAGGATTTAACCAAGTGTAATCAAAAATATTTCTGACAGTACAGTTAAGCTACAGTCTAAATGCCGGTGACAATACCAGTTTCCATTTGTAGGGTGGTCAAGAATTACCATTCACTGACACAAGATGACCACTGCTAAGTAAAACTAAAGAAGAGTTGATGAATTTTTGTGGGGATTGTGGGGAACATGGGACGGGACTAGTTTGGATTTGTGTAAATGGTGCCTGATGACTGACACAGACTCAGTGAGTTGAAGGGACTGTTTCTGTGCTGTATGACCATGACTTCACCTAGAGAGTGAGCCCAGGGAGAGTTAGGTCAATTAGTACAGTTGCAAGGCAGACGGGGTAGATTTAGAGAACAGGAAGACACTTGTTTGGAGCACAAATATACCATTTCTGGCCAAATGGTCTGTTTTGGTGCACTGAGCTCTGTATAACATTTCCTTTGCTGCCTCTCAGCTGGTTTAATGGAAAATAAAACATATCCTGCAGTGAAAAGCTATAGCTATGATCCTGGGAGATAGGGTCAACATCCACAATTCTGCCTACAGTTGAGGAACTGGGAGGTTGGGAGTGGGGATGGATGAGCGACTTTGACAGAAAGGGACGAAGCTGTGTTGGCTTTCTGCCATCATTGTTAAAGTGCCCCCAGCTCACAAAGTACGTAGTTGTGTTTCTATTTGATTGTGAATTCTTTCTTATACACTCTTTGGAAATAAAACACTCTGGCGGGAGGTTGTCAGCCTGGAGATGGCTGGGAAAATCCAAGGTACAACTCAGATACCGGTAATGCCACAGGGCACTCTGGAGAAAATCACAGGGGCATTAAAAGTAAATTATATTTTATCATTGTTGTATATTTCGAGACAGAATAATACAGCAGAGAAAGAGGCCCATCTGTCCACCACACCTGCACTGACCATCAAACACCCACCTACTGATGGTACCAGAGTGTGGAGACTCTTTGTGAACTGCTTTGTGCAGATCTATTATAATTGTTCTACTCTTTTAAACCTAAATTCTATGACTTTAAGAATTCTGTTATTGCATTTCCCTTTGTACTACCTCAATGTTTGAAATGATCTGTCTGGATGGCACGCAAAACAAATCTCGCTACATGTGATAATAATAAATCAACTCCAATCTACACTGATCCCATTTTATCCTCCCCATATTCCCATCAACGCCCCCCAGATTCTACCACTAACCTATACACTAGGGACAACTTACAGTGGCCAATTAACCTACAGGCAGATCCTCTGCATCCTGATATATTTGTTCAGCATTGGCACACATCAAATATGACACAACTTCTTGTATTTGGTGTAAATTTTAAGAGTTTTTTTATTATCATTGTGCATTCTCCATGTTGGATGTTTAGTTGTGAGTCCAGTGAGTGATTATTGCAGGATTTGACCATAAAAGATATAGGAGCAGAATGAGGCCAGTCAGCCCATCGATAATCATGGCTGATTTTTTTTAACCCCATTCTCCTGCCTTCTCCCCATAACCCTTGACCCCCTCATCAATCTAGAACATATCAACCTCTGCCTTAAATACACCCATTGTCTTGGCCTCCACAGCCTCTGTGGCAATGAATCCCACAGATTCACCGCCTTCTGGCTGAAGAAATTCCTCCTCATCTCAGTTCTACAGGGACTCAGATCCTAGACTCTCCCACTGATGGAAACGTCTTCTCCAAGTCCACTCTATCCAGGCCTTTCAGTGTCCGGTAGGTTTCTATGAGACCCGCCCTCATCCTTCTGAACTCCCTCGAGTACAGGCCCAGTTTGCCCTATGAGGTAGGCAGTGACCCTGGGGCAGGCAGGCTGCACAAGCAAGGGCAGGAGAGTGAAGCAGGACATCATGTGACAAAAACTCCCCGAATGGACAGTCAGAGACTTTTCCCCAGGGTGACAATGGCTAACATGAGGGGACATAATGTTAAGGTGATTGTTGGAAGGTATAAAGGGGATGTCAGGGGTAAATTTTTTACACAGAGAGCGGTGGGTGCGTGGAACGCACTGCCAGCAGAGGTTGTGGGGGCAGATGCATTAGGGACATTTAAGACACTCTTACATAGACACATGAATAATAGAAAAATAGGGGGCTATGTGGGAGGGAAGGGTTAGATAGATCTTAGAGCAGGATAAAATGTCAGCACAACAATGTGGACCGAAGGGCCTGTACTGTGCTGTAGTGTTCTATAAATGACCCAGCACTGACCCCCGCAGCACACCACTAATCACTGGCCATTCCAAGAAATAATCTTCAACCGCCACCTTTTGTTTCCTACAACCAAGCCTATTTTGAATCCACCCAACTAGCTCTCCCTGGATTCCATGGGATTTAATGTTCCAGACCAGCCTACTTTGTCAAAGGCCTTGCTAAAGTCCAAATAGACAACATCCACCACCCCACCTTCATCTACTTTCTCAACTGATCAAAATCCCTGTTATCTACATGCTTGTTAAATGTGCGAGTACCGGCCTCCACTACTCCTCAGGCAGAAGGTTCCAGATGCCAAACAAACTCTAGTTCTTCCTCAGATCCCCTCTGGACTTCTCCTAAACTCGCACCCTCTAGTGCAATGAGGCGACAAGGTCATCTGCATATTAGCACCTTGGAATCCAATTTTGTCACAAGTTGGTCATGTGGAAATGACACATTGGTAACAGGGAAAAGTGGTTTAAAAATGGTGAGGACAAGGCACATGGAATAAAAGTGTTCATAAAAGAGAGAGAAAACAAACAAGGTACATCAGAGCAAGAGCGAGAATCCTTGATTTAAAATCTCATCTGAAGTTCCCACTGACTAGGCAGCATTCCCTCAGTACTGCACCAGAGTGTCAGTCTACGTTATGTGCATTAAGTCTCTGGAGAGGAAAATGAAGCCACAACTTTGAGCAGCAAGTACTAGAGGTCCCTGGGAGTATGAAGATGTATTCCTGCACACTGTCTACCTGTACTGTACTTTATCCAACTGTAGCACTCTATTCTGCTTTTTTGCCCCACTTTTGTACTACCCTGATGTACTTATGCATGGAAATGATCTGTCTGGACAGCATGCAAACAAAAGCTTTTCACTGTATCTAGGTACATGCGACAATAATAGCTCAAATTACCAATACTGGAATGATTCCAGAAATTAGGGATTTTAACTATCTGGTTACAGAAACTGGGGACATTCTCATGGAACAGTGAAGGTGCATTCATACAACAGAGAAGCAGGCTCTTTGGGCCAACTAGTCCATGCTGACCAAATGCCCATCCAAGCTGGTCACATTTGCCCCCAATCCCTCTGCAGCTTTCCTATCCATCTACCTGCCCAAGTACCTTTTAAATACTGTTAATGTACCTACCTCAACTACTTCCTCTGGCAGCTCATTCCATATATAGACCACTCTCTAGGTGAAAAAGTTGCCCCTCAGGTTCCTATTAAATTCTTCCCCTCTCACCTTAAATCTATGTCCTCTAGGTCTGGGAAAAAGACTGTGCACATTCACCCTATCTATGCCCCTCATGAATTTATACACCTCTAAGATCACCCTTATTCTCCTATGTTCTGATGGAAAAAAAGGTCCCAACCTGCTCAACCTTTCTCCATTAACAGTCCCTCGAGTCCCAGCAACATCCTCAGATCTCCTCTGCATGGCATCTTTCCTATAGCAGGGTGGCCAAAACTGAACACAATACTCTAAGTGCGGCCTCAAAGTCTTGTACAACTGCAACAAAACATCCCAACTTCTATATTCAGTGCCCTGACTGATGAAAGCCAACGTGCCAAACGCCTTCTTCACCACTCCGTTTACCTGCGATGCCACTTTCAGTGAACCCTCTGATCTACAACACTCCCCAGGGCCCTACTATTCACTGTGAAAGCCCTACCCTCATTTGTCTTCTCAAAATGCAACACTTCGCACTTATCCAAATTAAACTCCATTTGCCATTCCTCGGCCCACTACCGAGCTGACCAAGATCCCTCTGTAAATCTTGATAACCGTCATCACTGTCAATGACACCGCCTATTGTAGTGTTGTCTGCAAACTCATGCCTTGTCCGTTCTCATCTAAAACATTAACATTGATGACAAACAGCAATTGGCCCAGTAATGAGCCCTAGTCACAGGCCCCTAGTCCATAAAATAACCTTCCAGAATCACCCTCTGCTTCCTACCTTCAAGGCAAATTCTGCATCCAGTTTAGCTGGTTCTTCCTGGTTTCCATGCGATCTAACTTTCCATAGCAGCCTGCCATAAGGAACCTTTTCAAAAGCCTTACTGAAGTCCATATTGACCAACATCTACCACTCCTCCTCCCCCCCCCCCCGATTGACCTTCTTGGTTACTTCGAAAAGCTCAATTAAATTCACAAGGCACAATCTCCCACACACAAAGCCATGCTGACCATCACTAATCAATCTCTGCCCTTCCAGATGTTTGTACATCTTATCCCTCAGAATCTCCTCTTGTAATTCAACTACCACAAAATTAGGGAAGGTTTTGGCAAGCTGGGTTAAGAAACACTGTTCACACTAGCCAATGTTACAATGAGAAGGAGACAGAGTTCAGGTTTGGGACAAGTGATGTGACAAAGAACTTTTATCTGTTTATTTGCACAATAATGACATTGAACCTGCTACCATTCAGGGCGGTGAAAGCAGAGCAGATCAATGATTTCAAAACAAGATTGGACAAGCACTCCAAGTAAATACATTTACAGGGGCTGTAATGACAGAACCAGAGAATGGAACTGAAAAACATGATGATGCTGGATGAACTCAGCAGGCCAAGCAGCATCCGTGGAGAAAAGCAGGCAGTCAATGTTTTGAGTCATGACCCTTCCTCAGGACCAAGAATAGAACTGACTGCTCTATAGGGAGCCAACAAGGACTTAAATGGGTCAAATTGCCTCCTGTGTAGTCATAATATTAATGTTATATTAAAAAACAACTTTGATGGAGAAACAATTCAGTCCTTCCTGTCCCCATAGCCAGGAAGTGAACTGATGCTCAGCGCCCAACTTCCAGAAGGACACACACGAAACTACTCCTATCTTGTGACATCACAGGCACAACACTCCCCACCATCGAGGACATCTTCAAGAGGTGGTGCCTCAAGGGGGCATCCATCACCAAGGACCCTCACCAGCCAGGACATGCCCTCCTCTCATTACTAGCATCAGGGAGGAGGTACAGCAGGCTGAAGACCCACACTCAGCGATTCAGGAACAGCTTCTTCCCCCTGCCATCAGATTTCTGAATGGTCCATAAACTGAAGAACTCATTAATCCTTTTTGTTTTGCACTTTTTTGTCTTTGCACTGTATTGCTGCCACAGATTAACAATTTTCACTTCATACAAGTCAGTGATAATAAACCTGATTCTGAATGTGGTGTGAGATTATGAAAGCAGCATTTGTATATAAACATCTACTCACGTGTGAGCATTGTGTGAATGCAAACGTTCATGTCCTTGAGGTTGATTACTTTGGATGTGCATGTGAGCATGTGTTTGCTTTCAATATTGAGTAAATATAAAAAATTTAAGTATAAACTCCTTCAGGCTAGAAACTTGGTTAAATAGGAATCATCTTCACAGAAGAGAACCAAGTGTTCAGCAAACACTATTGCCTGCAACATCACAATTCAACATTATTAAACTTGTCTGGGAGGAGGCTGGTCAACCAGTGCAGAAAGTTATTACAGAGACACAGAGACTGCAGATCTGTGGCAAAGACTGCTGGAGGAACTCAGGTCAGGCAGCATCTGTGGAGGTAAAGAGATAAGTTGGACCTTTTGTTTTAAAGCCCTGCATTAGGACCAAGAGCGCAGAGGGAAGATAGCCAGGTGAGGAGGGAGATGGAAAGATGGGAGAAAGTTATCAATCTGGGGTTATTTTTCTTGGAAAAAAAAGGGTAATTGGTTTATTACAGTCACATGTACTGAGGTACAGTGAAAAATCTTTGTTTTGCATGATCATTTCACCACATCAGAACATCAAGGCAGTACAAAGGAAAAGCAATAAAAGAATGCAGAAATAGTGTTACAGTTACAGGGAAAGTGCAGTGCAGGCAAAGTGCAAGGTCATGGCAATGTGGATTGTGAGGTCATGAGACTATTTTAATCATACAAAGGTCCACTCATGAGTCTTAACAATGGGATCAAAGTGGTCCTTGAGCCTGGTGGTACATGCTTTCAGGCTTCCATATCTTCTGCCTGATAGAAGGGGGGAAGGGAGAAGAGAATGTCCAAGGTGGGAGGGGTCTTTGCTTATGTTAGCTGCTTTTTCGAGAAAGCAAATGTAGACGGAGTCCAGAGAGGAGGCAGGTTTTAATGATGTACTGAGCTGTGTCCACAACTCTCTGCAATTTCTTGTGGTCTTGGGCAGAACAGATGCCGTATCAAGCTGAATACGATGCTTTCATGATACTTCTATAAAAATTAGAACAGGGTCAACAGGAACATGCCAAATTTCTTAGCATGAGGAAGTACAGGTGCTGGTGCATTTACTTGGCCATGGCATCCACGTGATAGGAACAGAACGAGCTATTGATGATGTTTATACCTAGGAACGTGAAGCTCTCAACCATCTCCACCTCAGCACCATTAATAAACACGAGTGTGTGCACCACACCGTTTACTAAAGTTAATGATGGCCAAGGGGGGGATTTATTCAAGACCTACCAGCCCCCATTCCAGTCCTTATACTGCTATATACTGGCAATCTTTCCTCTTCCCTCTCAGTCCTGTGCAGGGTCGAAACATTGACTTACACCTTTTGCCCCCACAGATGCTGCTTGACCTGCTGAGTTCTTCAACCACCCTGCTTTTTGTTCCAGATTCCAGCGTCGGCAGTCTCTTTTGTCTTTGTACGAGATCATGACTGGTTTAGTGTGGGTAAGCAGAGGGGAACTGCTCCCACTAGATGCCCAAGGAGCAGGAGGGCCAGATTTAAAGCAAATGGGAAAAAGATGGAAACAAGTGTTTTTTTAAAAAAATAAAAGCAAAAACAAATGCAATTGTAACAATCTGGAACTCTTGCTGCCTGTAAGGATGCTGGAAACAATCAAATCAAGACTTGCAATAGGGAAATGCATAGAGAAAATCATTTGCAGTGATAGGGAAAGGGCAGGCAAACCAGACTGAGAGAACTTCACCACCAGGAGTCAGCATAGACTAAATGGACTGAACAACCTTCTGAGCAGTGATTCTATGATTCATTCCCATTTCATAGCCATAGAGAGGGTGCAGAGGAGATTTACAAGGATGCTGCCTGGATTGTGGAGCATGCCTCATGAAAACAGGTTGAGGGAACTCGGCTTTTTCTCCTTGGAGAACGGAAGATGAGGGGGGACCTGATAGAGATATAAGATGAGGGACATTGATCAGGTGGATAGTCAGAGGCTTTTCCCCAGGGCTGAAATGGTGGCCACAAGAGGACACAGGTTTAAGGTGCTGGGGAGTAGGTACAGAGGAGATGTCAGGGCTAAGTTTTTTTACTCAGAGAATGGAGAGTGTGTGGAATGGGCTGCCAGCAACAGTGGTGGAGGCAGATATGATAGGGTCTTTTAAGAGGCTTTTGGATAGGTACATGGAGCTGAGAAAGATAGGAGGGCTTTGGGTAAGCCCAGTAATTTCTAAGGTAGGGACATGTTCAGCATAGCTTTGTGGGCCAAAGGGCCTGAATTGTGCTGTAGGTTTTCTATGTTTCCATATGAAATCAAGACAGCAAGTTACATCGAACATCAAGAACATCCCAGTATTATTTGGCTTCTGTTCATTTGATAGCTGATTAAATGCACACATTGGTTGAAATTTAATTTAGACAGAATAAAAGTTTCATTATGCCTACAGAACTACATTATTCAAGCCAAAATCTGTTCACACTTAAGTACATGCCAATGAGCAGGGTCAGTGTTTTCACACCATGAGCAAGCACAATAAAACAGCCAGATTCTTTTTTGCTTGACAGTAAAAATAGGCATAAAAGTAAAAGACTTGCACATTTAGGACCTTCATAATCTCAGGACATTTCCCCTTACAGTCAATGGAAAGTAGTTACTGCTGCAAAGTAGGAAACAGAACATTCACAGCATGGTCTTCAAATTAGTGCTGTTACGTACCAGCCACAACAGAAACACACAGAGACATGTATAAGTGTTAAAAAACTACTTTATTAATAACTACTTATGATAATAAGTAAAAGTAAAAACGTTAGAATGTTAGAAGTAAAAATGTTAAACCCCAAATATTAATCCCCAAAAACTAACTAAACTTGTCGTGGTTGTGTGGCAAATTTCCAAACTCGACATCCAGGAATGGTTCTTAAAGTTCAGTTCAGCAAGCCATAAGATGAAACATGAGTAAAGGCTTCTTCAACAACCACCG
>JARFYF010000001.1:6809746-6820060 GCA_030265395.1 Rhina ancylostomus
GTTTCTGATTGTGCTTTGTCTTGTTTTGCACAGTCTTTTACTTGACTTTCTTGTATAATTTATGCATAATTTATGTTCTGTGTGTTATCTGAATCTACATGCCTGTGATGCTGCTGCGAGCAAGTTTTTCATTGTATCTGTACCTCACCGTACTTGTGCACATGACAATAAATTCGACTTGAACAGGCATGAGGTAATGTCAGAGAAGGCAGATGAGAGAGAAGGTGATGCTGTGTGTATGGACTTTCAAAAGACGTTTGATGAAGTGGAGATAATCAGCTTCTGAAGTTTAGTAATGGACAAAATAAAAATCAATGTAATTAAAGAGGCAGTGGCTGTGCAAATACAAAAACAGATTGATGGAGAATTGTGGTTTTTCAATGCAATATCCCTCAAGGGTCAGTATGAGGACCATTTGTTTTTCTGTGTATAGGTTAAGGTCTTGGACAGTTATTCTGGACATAATTTCAAAGTTTGCTAGTCATCCAAATCTCAAAAATATAGTGCACAGCAGGGAGTATATTAATAGACTGGATATTCACACAAACAGGCGGAATGGGGAGAATTATCTGCGATGAAATTTAACAGGTGATACATTCCAAAAGAATGCATGAAATGAAATGATATAAACTAAATACACAAAAAGTGATTGAGAAAAGACTTACCTGCGATTTCACTTGTGCAAGTGTTTGAATGTAGCAGGACAAGATCAGTAAAATAGTTTGTAATCCTTAGATTAATAAGTAGAGGCCTTAATTGCAAATATAAGGAAGTTATACAAACCTTTATAAAGTACAGGTAAGCCTCAGCTAGAGTGGTATATATACACGGGATGCCACACATTAGTAACACCTTAGCGGGATACAGAGGAGGTTTACTACTATGTAACAGGATAAGAGCCATGAGTTTCATGGAGAGTCCAGAGAAGTTGGGGTTATTCATCTTAGAAGTGGTTAAATGACATTTTGAATAATTTTGAAAGGATAAAGAAGGAGAAATTATTTCCTGTCAATGTGAGAAATGGATGCTTGGTGGTTGGCATGGACTGGGTGGGCTATAGGACCCTGTTTCCATGCTTTTCGACTATGACTGAAATCAGAGAAGGAGGAAGCCACATAACCTCTCTGTCCTTGCAGAAGGATTGGTGATTGCAGATTCGTAAAAGAAACAGAAGCACATGAGGAAAACAGAGAGATATGAGAGACTGCAGGTGCTGGGATGTGGAGCAGCAACAAACTGCTGGAGGAACTCAGTTTGTCAAGCAGCATCTGTGGAGGGAAATGGACAGTTGCCATTTTGGGTGGAGACTCTGCATCAGGACTGGGAGTGTAAATGGGAGGTAACAGTATAATAAGGTTAGAAGAAGAGCTGGGGCAAGAGATGGCAAGCAATAGGTGGATCCAGGTGAGGAGGGGTTGATGGACAGATGGAGCCAGATGGGGGAGGTTGATGGGTGGCAAATCACAAGGTGATAAGTCAGCTGAACTATCCTGAATTCAATCATCACCTCTGCTGCATTGTCAGTATTGGTGATGTGCCATGTCAGAGTATGGAATCTTCTTTTTAGGCAATCGTTTGGGGCTACAGATAGAATCATAGAATAATATAGCAAGGAAACGGGCCTTTCATCCCAATCTGTCTGTGCCGACCAAGTTGCCTACCTGACCTAGTCCCATTTTCCTGCATTTAGCCCCTATCTCAGTACATATTTTATCACCATGTAGCTGTCCAAATGTCTTCGACTTGCTTCCGTTCCAGTTTTGTGGGATCTAAGGTAACTGCTGAGGAGAATGTTGGAACTGGGGACACTTCCATAGATGGGGCAGAAGGAGCCTGATGTGGCAGGCAGGTCAATAGTCTATGAGGTGGGACGCCCCTTCTGCCAGTTACTCAGGATCTCTGTGTGCTTCTGATGCATGGATTCAAAGTTCTTGATACCATCAGTGTAATTGTAATTTCTAAGCCACCTCATGCAATAGTATACTTAAACTAGAATTTATCAAAAGCTATATTTTCAAGCTCTAGTTTTAAATATTTTACACTCATCAAAATAACAGATCTCTGGTTGTTGATCAGGCCACTTACTTTGCAAAAGCACCAGTTTTCTCTGCATTTTGTTTCCATTTAGATTCTGCAATGTGCAACCTGCCTGTGAGAAATAGGAACTTTGTACATTGTATATTTAATCTCAGAAGTAAACGGAGAACACATGACTGTAATCAAGTTCACAAACTCCTGTGACAGGAACAAAATCACTAGATGTAATTTTAGTCTGGCCATATGAACGTAGATTCAAAGCAGTCCTGTCTGATATTCTTTGAAGATATAAGTAAACAGTTTCACCTTAGATGTCTAATGTGCTGATTTGTGGAAAATGAATCACTTGTCTTTCTCAGTTTAAAAAAATGCAGAATTACCTCAGTTGCCTTAGTGATAGCACTTTTGTTTGTACATCAGATTTTGTGTGTCTACTCTTGGGTGAGAACATGCAACCCAAGAGCTTTCATTGTAGTTATTGCATGAGGGCTGGATTGTCAGACACTTGTCTGCAAATGTCCCAGTGTTGGGAGGCTGGCAGAACCACTGCAGAAATAGGACACACTAGTACCACCAGATTTTCTCCAGCGTTTCACCAGTTACAACCAGAAAGCAGGTGAAATTCACACGGAAGTTCATTGTCTTTTGGTTGAGGGTTTAAATCAATGTGATTACAAACTGCTGCATTTAAATTTCTGAAGAAACAACAAAGACTACACTCCAAAATAACGTAAGATACAGATGAAAGCAATTTGTTTTTAGCATTTTTTAAAATTATGCCATGCTGGAACATGCTGTTCGATGGTCCTGTAGATTACATTTAATTAATGTATTCAACTTATGTTCAATTTATATGGCACGTACAACAAAAATCTCTACTTTTGTAAATATGTAATTCAGCAAGTCAGTGAAGTCTTTGCACTTCTAAAACATAGTTTTATCTATTCACAAGATATAATTGGATATGTCTCAGAAGCCAAGTGTTGTCAATTTAGCATCTGTCAAGTAATTATAATATTGTTATGAACCAGCAACAAAAGAAACACACCGAGACATATATAAGTGTTAAAAACTACTTTATTATTAACTACTTATGATAATAAGAAAAATAAAAGTAAAAATGTTAGAGTGTTAGAAGTAAAAATGTTAAACCTCGAACATTAACCCCAAAAACTATCTAAACTTGTTGTATATGTGTGTGGCAAATTCCCAAACTCCACGTTCAGGAATGATTCTTAAAGTTCAGTTCAGCAAGCCATAAGGTGAAACATGAGTAAAGGCTTCTTCAACAACCACCACTATCTGGAGATAAAACATTGATGTAGGGAGAAAATAGAGAGTATCGTGGCCATCCACACCAACTACCTGTCTCCTTCTACAGGTCACCAACCAAGTGAATTCCACTTCTTCTTTTCAACATGTCTGCCACACCCTAGAGCATCCGTAACGTGGCCGTCCACACCAACTACCTGTTTTCGTCTACAGGTTACCGACAAAGTGAACTCCACCAGATTACTCTCAACAATCCACACGTGGATTGCAGTGACAGTCACAGTTATTGTTTCTCATCCATCGACAGAGAAAACAAGCAGGCTGGTGTCTCTCTCTCTCTCTCTCTCTCGTTCTTCTGTCTCTCTCTCTCCTTCAGACTGACTTCCACTGGTTGTTTCAACAAGGTCATGACGTTCTTTATCTTCTGTTGACATAAGCACGCCACACACACTATCTAAAAGGGACACTCACTAATAGTCCTAGTCCGTAACAGTGCCATGGGAGTATAATTTACATCCATGCGAGAGAGAAGGTATACCTTTGGCTTAATGTCTCTGAAGTACATTAACACTGACAAGGCAGCATTCCCTCAGTACTGCACTGGAGTGTCAGCCAAGGTTAAGTTGGCAAGTTTCTGGAGTGGGCATTGAACCCACAAATTTCTGATCCAAGGGCAAATACTACCACTGGGTAATGACTGAAGCCTCCAGCATGAGCGTAAATTCAGAGCACGTTTCACCTTCTCAGCCACATTAGGACATTTGAGGAATGGCCACAGTTGTTGTGCAGAGGAGCATGGGAGCCAATCTGTAACAAGGTCCCATGAGCAGAAATTAGCTCAAATGACCAGATATCATTTGATGATAAAAACATGATGCTGGAGGAACTCGGTAGGTCAGGCAGCATCTATGGAGGGAAATGGACAGTCTACGTCAACTGTCCATTTCCCTCCATAGAGTCATACAGCACAGAAACAGGTCCTTTGGCCCAACTTGTCCATACCAACCAAGATGCCTATCCAAGCTAGTCCCACAACCTTCTAAACCTTCCCTATCCATGTACATGTCCAACTGTCTTTTAGAAGATGCTTTTGTAGCTGCCTCAACCACTTCCTCTGGCAGCTCTTTCCATCTACTGACCACCCTCCGCGTAAAAAACAAATTGCCCCTCAAGTTCCTATTAAATCTTTGCCCCTCACCTTGAGCCTATGCCCTCTTGTTCCTGATTCTCCAACCCTGGGACAGAGACTTGAGTGCATCCACCTTATCTTTGCCCCTCATGATTTTATACACTTCTTTAAGATTACCTCTCAGTCTCCAAACTCTAAGGAAAAGAAGTCCTAGCCTGTCCAACCTCTCCCTATAACTCAGTCCCTCAGGTTCTGGCAACATGCTCGTAAATCTTTTCTGCACTCTTGTTGGCTGCTCCAGATTCTAGCATCTGCAGTCTCGTGTCTCCATATTGTTTGGTGATATTGAGCTGGCTAAGATAATAGGAAGAATTTCCTCTTTTTCATTCATGCTGCAACATCCCAATCCCCCATCCACCCCCCTTCCAAAATATATGATGCCACACTCTCCAAGTCCTGTACTGAATTATCTGAACAGGGTTTAAACTCAAGATTTTAAACTGAGCTGGTTGGTGCTGACTCCAAATTATGTCCACCAGCCTCAGTCACTGTTAACAAAGCAGAGCTGTTTTACTTTCAGAGACCCTGAGAGAAAGCTCACTTGTGAGATAACCAGCACTGAATTTGAACTAGGTGCAAAAGGACTGTTGTACGAACTGCACTGTGTAGAATGCATACAGATCAGCATAGAAATGCTGTCAAGTGCACAAATGAATTTCAACAAATTTCTCACAGTCTTCCACCCCTTCCTTCCAGTTCCTAAGCTGCTGATTCCATGATGGATCAGAGGAAGAATAGAAGTCTTTGATAAACAAAGTTAGAACATTAAGTGCCTGGTCAAACAGAGTATTTGTAACATCAACCATTGATTTCTGCAAATTTCTGATGCAGATGAAAAGAGCCAAAAGACACAGAGTAAAAGTAAATTCTATTGCTCCAACAGTTAGACTGGTCATCTCCCACTTGTCCCATAAAATTATATGGCTCAATTGACAGAACTGTCATAGATTACTTCTATCACTTTGCCGAGTAATTAGCCAGATTGGATTTGTTCTGCTTGTGAATTGGAAAGATCTGGGCAATTCTCCACATTGTTGGGTAGTAGCCCCACTATGTGGTTAATCAGGGAATTGCAGCAAAGGTAATGGCGAACTACTCCAATCAAATGTTCCAACCCCTTTCTAATCCTTCAGTTGCCAGGAGACCACAGGGTACTGATGGGGCAGGGGGAGAAAGAAAGAAAGTTTTGCTTAGAAGTTCAGATGTTCAAAATGTTTTCATGCAACCCAGTCATCTTATTTGTACTACTGAAGATCAGCACTCCAGAATAAACTGCACCTTAAGCCAAACTGTTTCAGTACAGTTGCAACACTGCATCTACCCAACAATGCAGAAAATTGCCTGGGCATATCCGATTCACAAAAAGCATGACAGGTCCAAACAAGCTAATTATCACCCAAGCAGTCCACACTGGAAGTAATCAGTCATCAACAGTTCTGTCAATTGGCACTTACTCACCAATAAGGTGCTCAATGATGTCAATTTGGGTTTTGCCTGGAGCATTCAGCTCCAGACATCATTGCAGCCATAGTCCAAACACTGACCAAAGAGCCAAATTCCAGAGGTAACGCGAGATTGATAGCTCTTGACATCAAGGCAGCATTTCAATGAGTGTGGCATCTCAGTGCCATAGTAATAATGAACACTCAGAGTACAAGAGACACTCCCTTCACCACCAGCAGATAGTGGATGCAGTGTGTACTGTATACACAAGAGTCCTACAGTTAAACGGCATAGAATCAAGCCCTTTTGCTCAAATCATTCATGCTGACCAAGGTGCCTACCAGAGCTGGTCCTACTGGTTGCATTTGGCCCACATCACACTAAACCTTTCCTATGCATGTACTTGTCCAAATGTCTTTTAAATATTGTATCTGTACCCACCTCTACCACCTCCTCTGATTGCTCATTCCATATACCTACCACTGTCTGTGAGAAACAGTTGCCCCCCAGGTCCCCTTTAAATCTTTCCTCTCTCATCTCAAGCTCATGTCTTCTGGTTTTAGATTCCCCTACCCTGGAATAAAGACTGGCTGTCCATCTTGTATAAACTCATGATGGGCATAGACATCTTTACAAGATCATTCTTCAGCCTCCTTCAGCAAACAGTCCCAGCCTATCCACTCTCTCCAGATAACTCAAGCCCTCCAGTCCCAGCAACATCCTCGTGAATCTTTTCTGCACTTTCTCTAGCTTAATCACATCCTTCCTAAAGCATTGTGACCAGAAACACACACAATACGCCGGGTCTCACCAATGTCTTGTACAGCTGTAACATGACATCCCAATTCTTGTACTGATTACCCCAACTGATGAAAGCAAGCAGGCCGTACGCCTTCTTCGGCACTTTCTCCATCTGTATTACCACTTTCAGCGATCTATGTACTTGTACCCCAAGGTCTCCATGTTCTGCAGGACCCTAACATCCACTGTGCACGTCCTGCCCTGGTTTAACTTCCTAAAATGCACTTTGCACTTGTCAGAGTTAAATTCCATTTGCCATTCCTTTGCCCACTTTCCCTGGATCCTGCAGTAATTTACATCCTGTTATAACCTTAGACAGCCTTCTTCACAGTCCACTGCACCACCAATGCTGGTGTCATCTGCAAACCTAGTAATCATGCCATCCATATTCGTATCCAAATCATCAATATACTTGACAAGCAACAGGGGACCGTAGTTACTCACCCAGGCTACTCCAGCAACATCCCCCAAGCCCACACCTTCACCACAAAAGAGCAGCAGGTGAATGGTGCACCACCACTTGCCGATTTCATGTCAAGAGACACAACATCAGCTTGGAAATACACTGCCAGTTCTTCATTCAAATCCTTTTGACACTCTGCCCAACAGCACTGCGAGAGTGCCTTCATCAGAAGGACCACAGCAGTTCAAGGCTGCAGCAGCTCACTACTCTCTTCAACGGCAAGGACAGACAATAAATTCTGGCCTTGCCAGTAAAACCCAGATCCTGAAAATTAACACTTAAAAGTAACCTCTTCATCAATTACAGGAAACCCAACATGGACACTCTCCTATAGCAACAAAAATATGAGCAATAGCTGTAAAGTCAATGGAGGTATCCAAAATCATGAAGGGTTTTTATGAACAAGGAGAACCTACTTACAGTCCCATCAAGTTTATTAATCAGCAAAAAACTGATTTAAATTAATTGGCAAGAAAGCCAAATGTTACTTTTTAGCATTTCTTTTTGTCACTGCGGCATTTCTCTTTGCACTACTTCAGACTGCACTACAATCTTTGCACCATTCTGTGGTTTTGCACTTGTCGCTGTAGTTATTGTATTTATTATTCACCATGTGCACTGTTTATTGTGTGAATTTCACTGCATCCCATGACAATAATCTGAATGATTCAGAAATGGACCAGGTTAAACAAAGTGACTAGCAACTTTCAAACGGTAATTTAAAAAAAAATATAATGCAGGGCACAAGGGAAAGGAGCAAGTAATCTGGAGCTTGGAGGGATGTGACAATGATTCCATAGAAATATATAAAGTTCTTGCAAGATTGATAGGATTGGCATTCAAAGGTTGTTCCCACTGAAGGTGAAAATTTGAAATTCTCTGCTCTAGAGATCTATGGATGCTCATTCATTTAGTCAAGATCACTGAACATTATAGGCATCGAGGAATGTCAGGGCAGGTGGGAAGTTGCAGTTGATATGGAAATTAAACACCTCATTAAATGGTGGAGCAGACCACATCAGCAAACCTTGCTTCTATTCCTCACGTCATTGTACCACCCTCCCACATACCTCGTTCAATGTCATCCATTTGAGAAGCCGGTGACAACTTTTCCTTTGGAGGCGAACTCTTTGGTACAAAGGAGGCCTTGGCATTGAGGCGCACTTGCTGCCCAAGGCGATTGGTCTGCTGATCAAGGCGAGATTGGATTTTGCTACTTCCTTCCGCCCTACAGAGAATCAAAAAAACTGTTACAGCACCAAAGCAACTCACTGGACCCACTAGGTTTCTACCCTTGTTTGTATCCCTCCTCACAAGCCACTTATTCATGATATGTTTTAACCCATCTTACAAATAAACATCTAATTATTCCTGTAAAAGAATTTACAGGATAAATAATGATGAAAATATTGCAAAGCCATGAAAATTGTCTGTCCTTTCCTCCCTGCTTTGACACTCACAGCCTTTTCTTTCCTTTCCTGAGAGGGTTGACATTTTGTGGGACGTAGTTCCTGGTATGATCAGAGGCAGCTAAGAGACAACCACATGGTGAGAAACAGACCCATTGGCCCGCAATGTCTGCACCAAACACAATGCCAAATTAAACTAAATCTCTTCTGCCTCCACATGATCCACATCCCTCCATTCCCTAGATGTTTGTGTGTCTTTCTTAAAGCCTCTAAATGCCACAATCACCCCTGGCATCACATTTTAGGCATCTATCATTCTTAAAAAACTTGCTCCTTTAAACTTGCCCCCTCTCATCTTAAAGTAGGCACGGTAGTGTAGCGGTTAGCGTAACACTTCACAGCACCAGTGACCTGGGTTCAATTCCTGCTGCTGTTTGTAAGGAGTTTATATGTTCTCCCCGTGTTGCGTGGCTTCCTCCAGGTGCTCCGGTTTCCTCTCATATGCCAAAGATGTACAGGTTAGGAAGTTGTGGGCATGCTATGTTGGCACCAGAAGCGCGGCAACACTTGCGGGCTGCCCCCCAGAACACTACGCAAAAAGATGCATTTCACTGTGTGTTTCAATGTATACATGACTAATAAAGATATCTTATCTCTTCTAGTATTTGACATTTGTATCCTGGCAACAAGCCTGACAATCTACTCTATCTATGCCTCTCATAATTTTACAGACCTCCATCAGTTCTCCCCTCAGCCTCCAATTCTCTAAAGAAAGCCAAATTTGTCCAACCTCCGCTTACAGCTAATACCCTCTAATCCAGGCAAGATCCTGGTAAACCTCTTCTGAACCCTGTCCAAAGCTTCCACATCCTTCCTGTAATGGGGCAACCAGAATTGCACACAATAAATTGGATTGGAGACATGTACTGACATGACTGGGGAGTGGCAGCCTCCCTCGCCTGCAAATGTGAGTGAATTGCAAAGGGGTTGGAGTTTAGAAATGGGGTGTTGGTAAGGCCACATCTGGAGTACTGCACATAGTTTTGGCCCCCTTACCTAAAAAAAAGGATATGGTAGCATTGGAGGCAGTCCAAAGGGAATGCACCAGGCTAATTCCTAGGATGACAGAATTGGGAGAGTCTCAAGCAAGGGGATATAGTTTCACGATAGGAAGCCAGTCATTTGAAACAAAGGTTTGTAGAAATTTCTTCTCAGAAAAGATTATCGAATCTCTGGGATTCTGCGCCAGGGAGTTGTGGATTTCAGATTATTAGAAGCATTTAAAAGATAAATTTTTGAAAGATTAGTGATCTGGCACAAGAAGAGATGAGACCTGGGGTAGATCAGCCATTATCATGTTGAACAGCAGGACAGGCTTGAGGAACCAGGTCACCTACTCCTGCTACTGTTTTCTTGTGCTCTTGCGTTCTAGTGCGTTTCCTTCCAGCAGAATACTTCTGCAGTTATGGTGTCCTTCCAGAATCCCACCATGTTCTGCATGAAAACAATCCATCTGAACTCCTTGCTAATTCCTCTTCAAATCCAAGCACCCTGGTTAATAACCCAAGTTAGATCAAAGACTACCAAGTTAATGAAAAGTACAAAACAAAACTGATGTTGGAGAGGGTTCAGAGAAGATTTACAAAGATGATTTCCAGAATAAAAGGGCTTACATACGATGAATGATTGTCGGCTCTTGG
>JARFYF010000001.1:7638451-7650603 GCA_030265395.1 Rhina ancylostomus
TTTCCCTTAGCTGGCGTGCACCCCCCCCCCCCCCACCCGCCTCTCTATAACATCTAAAACAATGAAACCCAAGAACATTGAGCAGCCAGTTTTGTCCCTCAAGCATCCAGGTCTCTGTAATGGCAACAACATTATAATTCCATGTATTGATCCAGGCTCTAAGTTCCTCTTCCTTACCCATAATACTCCTAGCAATGAAATAAACACATTTGAGCCCATCAGTCCCACCATGTTTATTAGCCTGTCCCTTGCTCTCCTTCCTTGCAGTCTTATTGTCATAACATCTTTCTTGCTCTCAACCCTACCATCTGTTGCTCCGCTACTGTGGTTCCCGTCCCCTTGTCATTCTAGTTTAAACACTAGCAAAGGGAAGCACTAGCAAACCTCCCAGTGAGGATATTGGTTCCCCTCCAGTTCAGATGCAGTCTTGTTTGTACAGGTCCCGCCTACCCTGGAAGGGAGCCTAATGATCCATAAATCTGAAGCCCTCTTTCCTGCACCAGCTCCTGAGCCACACATTGAACTGCATTATGTATCTATTTCTCACCTCACTAGCACGTGGCCCGGGTAGTAATTCTGAGATTACAACCCTAGTTGGATGCAATTACCTCCAAAATCCACCTTGTATGATGCAGTTGCAAAAACTGAAGTGAGGAGTATGGATAGTTATGGTTTCCTCTGGAATTTTCTGCCCACATTGGAGCTCAATCCAGCCCTATACCAACGTTCACTGCTTGATGTGACTTTATTTTGTGTCATCTTTAAACTTAGATGTTTAACTCTATTGCTTCATTCTCATCATTGACACATTGGAACAATATGTGATGCACTAGAATTGTTTGCTGGGGAGCAGACCTTTTTGCATCCTGCTAATACTAGGAAATGACCTTTATCAAAACCCTTCCATGTCCTACCGTTCAACCAAATTTCAAATTAAGCCAAAAGATTATCACAAGTCCCACAAGAACTCACTTTTGCTACAAATCTTTTGTCTGGAAATGTATCAAATAACCACCTCACTGATGATTCATTTTAAGAAAATGAACTGGATTTAACAGACATGGCTTACTTTTTAACAAACTTTTTAACAAAACTAAATATGCTTTCTTTGATCAGCTCTTATTTGTTCAAATACTTAATAACTCTACCCATGCTGGTACATTCTAAGAGTTTCCCTTCCACTGATTTTAAGTTGACATACCTGTAGTTAACAAATTTCTGTCCCTTATGACAGCATTAGTAATTACTGAGTTCAAATGAGGAAGTTATAGGTAATGCTTCTGTAATTTCTTCAACAACTTCTTCTAATCCCAAGGGTGAAAAATATCTGGGCCTGGATATTTATTTATGTTAAGTCTCATGACTGTTTTTGTACTACTGATATGGAAACTTTCTCCTCCTGTTTTATTTAGAACAGCTTTTGACAACAGGTATATTATCCTCTTCTTCTGTTGTAAAAATAAATGCAAAGTTGTTTCATAAATCTAGTATTCATGATCAACAAAGCTAGACTCTAATAGGCTACGTCTCCCTTAGTAACACTCTTAATCATATTAATAAAATAATTTACCATTAGACAATATCCTTTGCAAGCTTTCAGCCCTAATTCTTTTTGTAGCTCTCTATTTTTTCTATGTCTCGCTTTGCCTACTTGTATATTTCTTAGTTCTTTAGATTACCACATTTGTGGGTGTTTGTATAAGTCACTTCCTTTAGCTTCATACTTCATTTTACCTCCCACGTTAGCCATGGCCATTTGACTGTACATAGAATATTTGCTCTTTCGGGTATGTATTGTATTGTGCCAAATACATGTTTGAGTATCTACTACTGCTTTAATGTACCTGTTAACAGCTCAGATCAATTTAATGTGCTCAGTTTGCAACTCATTCTTTTAAAATTAATCTTACTAAAGTGCCCAAACCTGTGTGTGTGATCTTTTTCTTATCTTTGGTGTCCAACTCCTATATTACGGACATATTTTGTGATATGTTTCCTCACCATCGGTTTATTAATTAATTCTGGCTCTTATTTATTAGGAAGTGTTTTGATGCTATCCTGTGATAAAATAGAGAAGGATTAACCACAAACCTTTTCCATAGAAAGATAAATCAAAGTGCCATGAAACCTTTAGCTCCTCTCATATAACTTCCAATGAATAGTTATACAGTGGTTCTTAAAAAAGCGCAGAAGCAAAGGTTCAGGCAATCACCCCACTAACAGAAGGTGCTTCAGCATCATAGATCCAAAAGGGAGAAGTAAAGGGAAGACCTTATACTGTCAGAGATGTATGAACACGAGAAACAACTGTACCAATACCCATCACCACAGATTCCTGGGACTCTCTCAATGACCATTGGAGGGGAACATTTCAGATGGTATTGGAAACCTCAAGTCCATGCATTGGAAGTCTGTGTAAGCAACATAAGGAGTGCCCCATTGCTCAAATTATGCACTCACTCACCATTAGGCACCTCCTGCCCCATCTGTGGAAGAATCTGTTGTTTCCAAATTGGCTTCATCCGTCACCTCAAAATCCACAAAACTGGAGACGAAGCAAGTCATTCTCAAGTCCAAGGAACTGCTTCAGAAGAAAATAAGCAGTTGATTTCCAGGGTGTGGTTTTATTCACTCCTTTTGCTTAGCTGACGATGGTTGAAGATCATTTCATTTATTTTTTAAATTGCTCATACTGAACGTGACAATTGTTCCACTATGAAATAATTACCATTTGATTTCTCAGATTGTGATATTGCCATAAAGTCTTATCATTATATAGAGACACCAGAAACTGCAAATGCTAGGATCTGGAGCAAAAAACAAGCTGCTGAAGAAACTCAGTGGGTCAGGCAGCATGAAGGGTCTCCACACAAAATGTCAACTGTCCATTTTCCTCCACAACTGCTGCCTGACCCGCTGAGTTCCTTCAGGAGTTTATTTTTTTTTGCTGGCAACAGGTCCAATTGCTTCTGTGGATTTGGCGGAAAGAGGAAAGGGGAGGGAATTTAAAATAAGGGAAATTCAAGAGGAGTGACTTTCCTGGTTGCTATCAGGAAACCCTAGTGGAAAGTGCACATGCAGAAACAGATGCTGATAGAGACTGCCAATGATCTATCCCCACAGCACAAAAGGAACTGCACCTCTCAATCACAGTAAATGAAAATCACAAATCTACAGATGCAAGAAATCTGAAATAGAAGTAAAAAGTGCTGGAAACATTCAGCAGGAAAGGCAGCATCTGTAGAAACAGTTAACATTTCAGGTCAAAGAACACAGGAGCTCTATCCTGCTGGATGCTTTCAGCATTTTGTTTTAATACTTTACAATCACAAGTCGCCTAAAAGTTTTACAACCAATGAAGTACTTTGGGGGGAGAAAAGTCATTGCTATTGTAATGCAGGAAACAGAGCAGTCAAATTTCTGCATAATAAATGACCAGGTGGAGTATTTTTTGGTTAAAAAGTATTTGGTGGAATATAAATACTAATGAGTACAGGGAGAATTCCGACTTCCATCCACATGGCATGGATCTCTAGTGAACATCCAAAGGAGCAGTGCATCGCTGATGGTGCAGCACCTCCTAAGTCCTATATTGGGAGTGTCAATTTAAATTACGTGGTCAAGACTATAATGTTGGGCTTGAAAGCAGAGTCTTGTGACTTTACTCTGCATTCGAAGTACAAATCATTGCCTTCTGAACAGAAGAGAATGAACTTTAAATAAAAAGAAATAAAAATTCCACAAAAAAAGTCTCAGAACAATTAAATCCAAACAAAGAACCAACAAGATATCCAGGCATTTTCCAGCTTCACGTTTAGCGCCCAAGTAGGCTCCCGCAAACATTGCAGCAATGACACATTAAGGAACTGACAGCAGAAATTCATCTTCACAATCTTGATTAGTAGCTTTGAGTGTCAGCATTGTGCCACAATGTTTCTGAGGAAGTCAAGTACATTTCCTCATTTGGCCCATAATGGACGCACTTATTTCGGGCTCTTTGTCCCACGTCATTCTGAGCTTTCTGCAGAACTGCTCTCTGTAGTCAGACTCTCAGACATTGTAGTCGGGGGCCTTTCCTTGTGGTCGTCTCATCCTTGTCTGCAGAGTTGAAAATGCAGCCACTGCCACGTGAAATAGAATCTGCCAGGTATTACGATGTTCATGCAGATACAGATTACAAAGACAAACTAAGCCAAACATCAGGAATGATTTCAAATCCCTCTGTCCACTGTAGCATGCCAACAGGTAACACTGAAAGAAAACAAGGGTTAAAACTCATTTTACAATTTGAGAGCATGTAAGCAATGGTGAAGCACATCTCTGCAGTGTAAAGTCTTTCATTAGTAATAAATAGTGCTCCTTTATTTCAACCCAAAATCCAATAACTCTAAAAATGAGCTGAAATGACACCAAAGGTTAAGCACTTGAATTACAAGAGGAGAACCAAGCTGGAAATGTTTGTGTTGGAAAAACGATATCAGGTACCTTCATTCAATCTTTTCAAGATTCATGTGAAATTGCACATTATTAAGCTGATTGACATAACCACTAATTACCCACTGGCAGTGACTCAAGCCAAAGAAGGGAAGATAATAGCAGACAGTTCAGAGACTTTGTTAACAAAAGAATTTGTTTACAATTCAGTGAGTGAGCTGCTTATTGCTTTTTCGGTGGGGTTTTCCATATGGTCCAAAGAGACAAGATGCATTGTTTATTTAGTGTCAGAGTTATAGAGCACAGAAACAGGCCCTTTGGCCCAACTCGTCCATGCTGACTAAGTTTACTGTCAGAGCTAGAACATTTTCCTGTGTTTGGTCCATATCTCCCTCTATCCAATGTACCTGTCAAAATGTATTTTAAAATTGTAATTGTACCCACCTCTATAGCTTCGTGTAGCAACTTGTTCCATATACCCACTGCACTGTTTCCCTTCAGGTTTTTTTAAACCTTCTCCCTCACCTTAAATTATGTCCTTTAGTTTTAGACTCCCCTACCAGGGAAAAAGCCCCTTTTAATTTTATAACCCTAAGGTCACCTCTCCAGCCTCCAATGCTCCAAGAAATAGTCCCAGCCTATCTAGTCTCTCTCATTATAACTCCAGCCCTCCACTACAAAGCCCTTCATCTACAGAGTGCTGCACACAGCCACAAATCTAAGGCATTTCTGATACACTCAAGGACTAAAAGTATCTTTGGAAAGTCTGTTGTGCAAGAATGTGAATGCTCATGCAATGGGAACATTAAAAACTGAGATTGGTAGACACAGAGAATGAGGGGTATGGAGTTTGACATCTGGCAGGAATGGTGAGTTGAAGTATGGATTTTGTAAAATGTGAAGCAGCCTCCAACAATCACATGACGTACTCCATCTAGAACATAGAACAGTACACCAGAGGAACAGGCCCTTCAGCCCACCATATCTGTGCTGACAATGATGCCAATCTAAAGTAATCCTATCTGCCTGCACATGGTCCCTATCCCTTTATTCCTGCCTTTTCATGTCTGTTGAAATGCCTCTTAAACATTGCTATGGTATCTGCTTCCACCATCTCTCCCAGCAGTTTGTTCCAGGCACCTATCACTCTGTGCACAAAAAAAAACTTGCCCCGTAAATCTTTATATTTTCCCCCTCTCATCTTAAAGCTATGCCCTCTAGTATCTGACATTTCCACACCGAGGAAAAGGTTAAGGATGCGTGATTAGCCCACTGCTCACTCTCTCTACACTCCCCACTGTGTGGCTAGGCACAGCTCAAATGCCATCTATAAATTTGCCAATGACACTACTGTTGTTGGCAGAATCTTTGACGGCAATGAGGAAGCGTACAGGAGTGAGATCAGCTGGCTGAGTGTTGTCGCAACAACAACCACAGACTCAATGTCTGTCCATACCTCTTGCTGCCTTGGTGAAGCAGCCAGCATAATCAAAGACCCCACCCACCCAGGTCATTCTCTCTTCTCTCGTCTTCCATCCCATCAGGCAGAAGGTACAGGAGCCTGAGGGCATGTACCACCAGGATCAAGGACAGCTTCTATCCCACTGTGATAAGACTATTGAATAGTTCCCTTATACAATAAGATGGACTCTTGACCTCACAATCTACCTTGTTGTGACCTTGCACCTTATTGTGTACTTGCAACGCACTTCCCTGTAGCTGTGACACTTTACTCTATATTCTGTTATTGTTTTTACCTGTACTACATCAATGCACTCTGTACTAACTCAACGTATCTGCACTGTGTAATGAATTGATCTGTATGAACGGTATGCAAGACAAGTTTTTCACTGTATCTCGACACAAGTGACAGTAATAAACCAATACCAATACCAAGACCAAGGAACTGATTGTGGACTTCAGGAAGGGGAAGTCGGGAGAACACACACCAGTCCTCATTGAGGGGTCATGGTGGAAAGGGTGAGCAGCTTCAAGTTCCTGGGTGTCAATATCTCAGAGGAACTATCCTGGGCCCAACATGAAGATGGCTCACTAGCAGCTCTACTGCATTAGGAATTTGAGAAGATTTGGTACGTCACCAAAGACTCTTGCAAATTTCTACAGATGTACCATGGAAAACATTCTGACTGGTTGTATCACCGCCTGGTATGAAGGCTCCAATGTGTGGGATCGAAAGAGGCTGCAGAGGGTTGTAGACTTAGCCTGTTCCATCACAAGCATAACACTCCCCACCATTGAGGACATCTTCAAGAGGCAGTGCCTCAAGAAGGCAGCATCTATCATTAACCATTCAGCACATGTCCTTTTCTCAGTACTACTACCAGGGAGGAGGTACAGGAGCCTGAAGACCCACACTCAACATTTTAGGAACAGCTTCTTCCCTTCTACCAGATTTCCGAATGGTCCATCAACCCACGAATTCTACCTTATTATTCTTCTTTTGCACTATTTATTTATTCCTTTTTGTAACTTATAGTAATTTATGCCACAAAATACAAATCTTGTGACGTATATCAGTGATAATAAACCTGATTTTGATCTATATGTCTCATAGTTTTATATAGGTCGTCCCTCAGTCTCTTATTCTCCAGTGAAAACAATCCAGTCTGTCTAATCCAGACAGAAACCTCTCAGTGAAGGTCAACGCAAGATAATGGAGCAGGAGTGCACCATTCAGCCCCTCCAGCCTGCTTGGCTAATCAATAAGTTAATGGCTTATCTCCTACCTCAACACCATGTTCATGCCCTATCCCCTTATCCCTAGGTTCTCCTCCTATCCAAGATTTCTCGTTCAGAATCTCTAAATATATGCAGTGACTGAACTGCAGAAGTTCTCTTGGGTAAGGACAAATATTCACCATCCTTTGACTGAAGAGATTTCTTCTCATTTCAGTTCTAAATGACCTGACTTTAAACTCCAAAACACCTTGCTTTAAACTCCTTAGCTAGAGTAATCATCCCAGCCATATCAAGTCCTTTGAGAATTCCTCAGAATGTGGCAGCATTAGAAGGAGTTCATAAGAGGTTCACCAGGATGTTGCCTGGAATAGAGGGCTTAAGGAGAGATTGGACAGGCTGGGTTTATTCTCACTGGAACATAGGAGGCTGAGGATTGATCTTATAGAAGTTTATAAAATTATGAGGGGCATAGACAGGGTTAATAATCAGGGTCTTTCTCCTAGGATGTGGGAGTCTAAAACCAAAGGGCATAGGTTTAAGGTGAGAAATTTAAAAGGGATCTGAGGGGAAAGTTACTCACACAGAGGGTGGTGGGGGTATAGATAAGCTGCCAGAAGAGGCAGCTTGTTCCATCTATAGTATTCAGAAGGTATGTGGAACAAGTACTTGGAAAGGAAAGGAGTAGAAAGATACAAGCTTACGGCAGGCATATTGGATTAGCTTAGATGGGCATCATGGTCAGCACAGATGAGTTGGGTCAAAGGGCCCATTTCCCTGCTGTACATCTCTGAATCTAATTTCACTGTTACCTTCTGTGTGCCAGTAAAGCCTTTGGCTAACCAAAGAAAAGGGTGTTTTTGAAGCAGCCCGGTTTCAACTCTGACCTCCGGTGCTGTCTATGTGGAGTTTGCATGTTCTTTCTGTGAAAGCATGGGTTTTCTCTGGGTACTCCAGTTTCTTCAAAGACATGCTGGTCATTAGGTTAATTTGCTACTGGGTTATAGGTAACTGGGGGCAGTTAATTGGCATATGTGTTACTGGGAAATAGTGGGGCAATGGGATTTATCTGAGAGCCACTATAAACCTCAGTGGCCAAATGTCGTCCTCCTGTGTTGTAAGGAAATATTAATCCAGCTATAAACACATGGTCCATCTGGCAGCAGTGGTTTCTGACTCCCATAAGCTTCTGTCTTGGGCTACCCATGTCAGGTACCTCAGGGCATTGCAGAGATGACTCCAATGTTGTCTCCGCAAAGTCCTTCTAATCCATTGGAAGGAAGAGAAAGCAACATTAGCATCCTGTCATAGACCACAGGACCAAGGTCCCAATGACACACGGTTAGCTCTGCTGGGCATATTACATCATTCACAAGCCTGACACCTGACTCCAGGGGCTGACATTCTATTTAAAGCTTTGTCGGGGCAAGAAATTATTAGGCAGGCAGAGGAAAAGTTTCAAGAATGTTCTCAAAACCTTCTTGAAAAAAATGCAATATCTAAACAAACCTTAAGCGCATAGATGTCCAGCGTAAAAAGTGAAAAGAACATTCCAAACAACAACCTGCCCCAGCTGAGGCAGAAGCTGCATGCCCAACATTGGTCTCATTAGCCTTCTTCGAAGTGGAAACAAATCACCCTTCATCCCAAGAGACCACCCAGGATAATTTACTGAGGGGCCCCACACACTGAATCGTAAGGACCTACTTCTCACAGCAGAGAGGTCAATAACAAGGTGCCATAGGTTTAAAATTAGTGGTGGAATGATTTGAGGAGCATTAAGGAAAATGTATTTCATCATTTTGGGTGGAGGTTTGGGTAGGATAGAGGCTCAGCCACTGGCCATGGCCTGGTATAGCTCTCCCTAAAAGGGTGGAGGAGGCAGAAACTCTCATTGCATTGAAAGATTACTTGGTTGGACACTTCAAACTTTGTCACCCATCAAGTCAAGGGATAGTCATTGCATGGCATAGACACAATGGGCTGAATGGCCTTCTACTGTGAAGTCAGTTTGCTTATGTGACTTGTCAATGAAAGGAAAAAAATTGTGTGTGAACTGGCTGCTATGCTTACCCAGCACAAATAAATGCAATTGTAAAGGAAATTCATGGGTTTGTAAGGACTTGGGAGACAGTGAGAAAGTGAAGGGCATTACATGAATGTTAGTTCTATTTTTTCTTCTATTAGCAGCAAAGAATGGGAATACAATTTAGCTGGCAACATCAAGATTCATGAAGTGCACCAGAGAATTGTTTGTTACTGATGTGCCAAGAAACTCTAGCAACCTGTAAAAGTATAATGGAGATCAGGAAGGCAACAGCATTATAAACTGTACTTGCAAGGAAGACAATTCTTTGACCCTTTTAATTTCATCCTTCCAGACAGGCTTTTTCATTATGGCTTCTAACTATTCAGGAATGCCCTTTCATCACCCAATTCTTCCTGTCAAGCTGCTCAATCGCTGCTTGAGGAAAGAAAACCAAGCCAACTTATCATCCCGCTAAACCTGTGTGGCTTTACCGCCCTACCCAGATATATTTAAAATTGTTTTTTTCTTCCCCAGACCATGTTATATATTATAGTTCTTTCCTCAGACTTTGGGAATCATCCATATATTCTTGTACATTCCAGTAAACTGTATATTATTATTATATGCCTAATGTGACACTCAACTATCCAGTATGAACCTATTTAAAACTGATATGCAACTTACCTGGCAAACTCTGACAACTAAATGGATACATCCCAATAAATCATATGTTCTACTCATTGTGCTTTGCTGTCATTGGTTTGTAGACAGTGTAATAGCCAAAGCAGTATTTTGTAATCTTATGTTCTAACAGATGAAAGTGGACTTTCTTCTTTATGTACTTCATAAACTAAGTGTATTCTGAACTGAAGAGCAGACTTCCACTTTCCTAGCATTTTATCATATCCCTAACATCTTCCAGTAACTTTCACAACTTTTTTTTTAAAAAGTGCAGTCATTGTATTGTAGGTAAAAACATCATCCAGCTTGTGCACTTTGTTATGAACAATGCTAACTGGAAACCCTCAGTGGGTTTGGTGATGTCTTTGAGAGATAACTGGAAGAATTTCCTTCCTTTTTTGAACAACGCTGTGGGACCCTTCAAGTCCAACAACTGAAAGACGAGGCCCTAGTTTTGCATTTCATCCAAAATCCAGCACCCTGTATAAAAGGCTGCTTGCTAGAGGCACTAGTTTAAAAAGCAGCCAAGTTTTAATTCTAGTTAAAACAACTCTTCTTTGCATAAACTTGTGATCCAAAACTCTGGTGTCTGCTTTCCAACTCACCAAGTGTTATGCATTCATTACATCTGTGCTCACTGACTTATAGTGGCACCCGGTTTGGCAAGTTGTTGTAACATTTCATTCCTGTGTTTAAATCTTCCAAGGTCTCATCCTCTTCTAGGATGTATACCCTCTGAAACATCAGCACTTCTCCAATGATGACCTCTTATGTATTCCTGATTTTAATCTCTCCACCACTAGCAATCATGCATTCAGCTGCCTACATCCAAGAGGTCCGAATTTCTTAACTATACCTCCACACTGCCAATGCTTTTCAAAATCTACTTATGAGCATATCTTATTATTTCATGTAGATTGGTGTCATTGATGTCTGTTTAATATTATGCTATATGCTATAATACTATGTAGCATCTTACACCATTCTATTATGTCAACGTTGCAATATAAATGCAAGCTGCTGTGGATGTTAGATTATCAATGATAATCTGTGATATACAAATCTGTTATGTAGTTAGCAATCCAAGACGAGTAATAAATAGATCTACAGGATACTGTAGTGACTGATATTCCAGCTTGGCTCTCCGGTGGAACCATGAAAGAGAGACAGATGCAACTGGAAACCATGGCTCTGAGCTGGCTGGCTGAGCTGGCAGTCTCTGCATACACTTGGATTCTTAAGCTTGATCTCTGCCAAACAGCACCCAAATGTTGAAGCTATTAAAATACGATGCATCTCCATGGCAAGTATATGCATGGAAAGCCCCTGTCTTTCAACAAGAAAAAGTAGTTCAATAAAACAATCCGCTTTAAGGGATTTCTCAAGACTTTTGTTGATGGAATCAAAACACAGCAACAAGTTTCCATGTGCATCAGATGTTTAGCCAGATGAAAATACCTACAAAAGCTATTTAACAACCAGGAACCCACCTGATACAAACATGCAGCAGTACCAATGAAAAACACAGCAACAGTATTCAATTCCTCCTCATCGTCCTGTTTGATTTAAAAAAAATCTCTATTATTATAAGCACAGGAAAGAATTGAAAATCAAAATAAAGATGCAGATACTGGAAATCTGAAATAACAGAAAATGCTGGAAACACTCAGCAGGCCAGGCAGCATCTGTGGGGAGAGAAATAGAAACATTCAATGTTTCTCTTTCCACAGATGCTGTCTAACCCATGTAATTGTTTTTTGTTCTTAGAATTGCAACATTCACGTCAGAGATTCTTCCAACCAGGCAGTTGTTAGTATTGATACTCATTAGTATTTACTCTATAGTTACCAGTTTTTGCTGATATTATATATATATAATTAAAGACTGACCAAAACAAGGAAAAAAAGAGACAAAGGTAAAAAGTATCAATATTAATCACTTTTATTTCAATAATATATTAGTTAAACAACATGAGTGATGGGAAACTGTCGGGTTAGTACAGGTGCCCTTTCACCAGATGCTCACACTCTCAGTTGGCTCCAAGGATCCTATGTGAAGGGTCTTTGGCCTTCATATTGTCTTATGAGGATAGGTTGAGTGAGCTAGGGCATTTCTCTTTGGAGAGGAGGAGGATGACAGGTGACTTGATAGAGGTGTACAAGATGATAAGAGGTGTAGATTGAGTGGATAGTCAGAGACCTTTTCACAGCACCACAATGGCTAACATGAGGGGTCATAATTTTAAGGTGATTGGAGGAAGGTATAAGGGGGATGTCAGGGGTAAGTTTTTTTTTTACACAGAGAGTGGTGG
>JARFYF010000001.1:8481397-8493231 GCA_030265395.1 Rhina ancylostomus
CCACTTCCTCTGGCAGCTCGTTCCACACACTCACCACCCTCTGTGTGAAAAAGTTGCCCCTCAGGTCCCTTTTAAATGTTTCCCCCTCACCCTAAATTTATGCCCCCCCCCTCCTAGTTTTGGACTTCCCTACCCTGGGGAAAAGATAGTCACTATCCACCTTAATTCCACAGAGATTGCTTTCCAACTGTACACTAATGGCAGGAAACCTAATCTGTGGGTATTGACAAAAAAAAATCAGTGGCTTTCAATATTCTCTCAGCTCAGGCTTGGTCCCCCTAATGAGTGAACCCATAGAAGATTACCCTTTACAAAATTTAACATGCGTAAAGACACTTGTAACACTGGACTCCATGACAAGGTGCTAAGGCATAAATAGCAACGATTAACGCTAACTGCATGTACAATCAGGACAGTGGATAGGTGAATGGATTTCATGGGCTTCTGTCCCCGGGTCAAACAGATATGGGTTAATCACACACCATGATCCCAGTGCAAACTTTACAGTGCTATCGAAAATAGTCTCTACAACGTTCTAAAATATAGTAGAGAAGTATGTTGCCTGAACAGCTGTGGCTTTTCATCTTCATGGGCAGGATATGGTTGCAATTACGGACACCTCCAATCAGGATAAAGTCAATAACTCAGAATTTCAGTGTGCGGTAAATTTCCGAGCAGAAGGTATTCCCAAAGTACAATTCCCCAACATGGTGTTAAAAGTAATTAAAGAATCTAATGTAGATTAACTGCTTGTGTTTCTCTCTATTGCCTTTTAGTTTTGCAACTGTTTAATATCTTTATTTAAAACACAATTATTATCTTTATTTGATTCACAGAATGCAAATGCTTCAATAAAGATGGAGGAAATCAACTTATTCAAAAGTGATCTGAAGCACTGATATGAGCACAGATGTATAAATAATAAAATACTTCAGATGTTTCCACTTGCATGCCCATGACCTTTTCCTTGAGTCTTGTTTATCTCTATGGAACGTTCAGTATTCCATGTTCAGAAATAGTTAGAGAGATCATTATTACTGTATCTGCCATCACAAGTGACCAGTTTTGGTAAAATGTGAACAATGCAATGCATGAAACAGAAACTGGGAGCAGTTCAACTAAAAATGGATTTCTTTTATCTCATCCCAGAAGATAACCTTTTGGGATTCAGCATATGGGTAATTTCAGACATGACATGGTAAGGGGAGCAAACTTTGGAGTGGTAAATGAGTTTCGACCAACGATTTCCAAAGCTCTCCACAAAATACATGGAGGTCTAGCTCCATTGTAGCCTAATTAATAGAGATCGAATGTGTTGGATTTGACTGTTTTTAATTAGTCTTTTAACATGTACAGTGTTTAATACACCTCCAGTGGCTGCACAAGGAATGGCTGCTTATTGGTTTGCAAGCTTATTGGTTTGTCCATCAGGTGAATATGTGGTTTTTTCATTGGTTGATTTGGCCACAAGTATCTAATAAGTTTCCTGATTGGACTATTGTTAGCTAAATAGCATTTCTTATCTCAGGTATAAAAGGTGTCGTCTTTTATTAATCTCTCTCTGGCTCTTCCTCTTCCCTGGCCTGAGCTTCCTCTTGTTCCCTTTATCTAGGCTCATCGAAGCTAGTGCCATGCGCTCTGTGACTGTTTCTTTATTTTAAACTTTCCCAATAAAACTTTGCAAAGTACCAAGTTATTTTCAACTCATTCCTGGACTCCTGAAAGAACCTGTGGATTCGAAAATAAATGGATCCGACAATTATGATATATATCTATGCCCCTCATAATTTTATAAACCTCCACAAGGTCACTCTTTATATTGACAGTCAACAAGGTGGGCCGGAAGTTCTGCACCTTTCTATGCTTCTATCTATAATATGTAATAAGCTCAACAGCCAGTAACCAAAATTGAGCTCATCATCAAAGTGTTTGGGCTGGGGGAGCCTGTCCAGCCAGGCAAAGTGAGGGGGACAGCAGCATCCATCATTTCCAACAGATGATAGCGTCCACAGGTTCTGAGCAGTCTCAACACAAGGAGCAGGTGCTACCAGTCCCCAGTAATGGCCGCACTCACCCTGTCAGCCAGGGTGTCACTAATGCATCCCTCTATGTAATGCCATAATGACCCTTTATAGGGTTACTTCCATTAGAGCTCTCACCTCTGGGAACATATCCCAATTGCCAAACCAAGTACCTGCATAATCTTCATTCTTCTGACACCAGGAGATTTAAAGGATCCTTCTGTGTAAGACTTTAAACATAGCACCTATCTGCTCTCAGGTGGATCCAAAATATCTGAGAGTGCTATATGGAGTATAAAAGGGACATTACCCTAGAAACCTAGATAGGAACTTTCTTCAGGTAAAACTGAACACAAAAAAACCTCCAGTTCAGTATTACCCTGCTATGTGTGAGACCTTGCTGTGTGCAAATTGTCTGCTATATTTCCAACAGTTACACTTCAAGCATACTTAAGCGGCTGTAAAGTACTCTGGGATGTACCAAGGTCATGCAAACCACTAAAAACACACGTCCTTTTCGGAAGCCATCTAAAATGACTGATCATTATTTTTCCTACTCATTTATTAGCTCCATCATTCTCCATTGTGGCACTGCTGATCCTCCTTTCATTCACTTTGGACCCTCACAGCTGGATGGAGAAAGGATATGTTTATTAAATCAGCCTGCCTGGATTTGAGCCCAAGTACACTGAAAAGATTGAACTAATCATTGCACCACCCAGTCTCCAAAGACACAAATATCACAACTTGACCTGATTTCTGCTGCCTTCACTCTGTATTCCCCTGCACATTTCTAAAATAATAATTTAAATGTCTCCAATATTGTTCTGCATCCTTTTTCACCTACATCAAACTTAAATCAAAAGTTGGTATTTTGTTTAGTTATTAACAATCTGGTCTTAAGGGAAATTACATAAACCAATTTGCTAGGTGCAATCATTCTGATGTCATTTAGGAATGATCATAATGCAAAGGCTGCCAGCAGGATTAGATCATCTGCTGGTTACTTCTCACTAACATTGTTAGCTTGTACCAGGTTCTGAATGTTTTCAAATATCCTGACAATTTTTAACTCATTCTTTGCACCAAACACATGGCTGTTCCAAATCCAAACTCTTTTGCAAAACATCAGCAGCAAGATACTATTTGTGACACTTCAAATGTCACTGCCTCCAGTGCTTGGAAGTTCAGGAGGCCACATATGTAAGATATTTAGCAAACTAATCAGATGGAAGTGATGGGACTATTTTAAATGTAGTGAGTTATGATAATATGGAATAGCTTTAAAGGATACTGGAAGCAGGTATGATTGTAACTTTCAGAAGGAAATAAGATATGCATTTGAAGAACAAGGCTTAGTGGGGCTGTGGACTGGGTAAAATGACTAGGACAAACTGAACAGTTCTTGGAAAAAGCCAGCACAGCCACCAGGGGCTGAACAGCCTTTTTCTGTACTGTATTATTATATAACTACACATAATTTCAACAGAGAGGAACAAACTGCCCTTCAAGCTTACCCAAGACACATAGCCAGAACACCAAGCCTCAACTCTTCTACCACCTCAATTCCCTTCCCTCCCAATGCCTTTTGGAGGAGGGAAAAAGAAATGTATGGTTACACAACTGAAGAATGTTCAAGAAAAGTGATTCAGGATCTAGCAAAAGCCCCCACTTATCTCTTATCATGCTCAAATGTACATTTCCCCAATTTAAGTGGAAGAGAAAGATGACAATATTTCTTGCACATACAAGTTATTGCCCTGATATGGACTCAGCACCACTTTGAATCTAAATCTGACAAACATAATTTGATAGAAGACTGCATTTTTATTAAAAAATTATCTTCCTGTGACTTTTGAGACATTTACTCAATGTAATGGGAGCAATAACTCTGCTGGAAAGCACTTTTATTGCAAATATATGATCTGCAAAAACTGTATGTCGAAGAACTGGTGGAACTTTACAACCTGCAATAACTTAAACTGTATTAATAGTGAGTGGGATAAAATGATGTTAATCACAAATTGAACAATCAGTAATGAAAAGACTCGATCATAAGTTTGATCTAAATTTTTGTTGGCAATTCATTCAAGTGACACATAGGACTAAATGTACCAGAAACACATCCAAGAAAACAGAACTTAAAACTCTGGTGAGATAATCTATCAAAGGATATCAATGTCTCTAATGAAACTCTCCAGAGCAGCTGGACTGAGCACTCAACCAGAATGAAACAGCTACAGTATATAAGTTACTTATCTCCAGCTGCGTTTATGGCTTTATTCTCATAGTATAATGGGGTCTGGTGCTGGACTGGTGATCTGGAGCTCGGGACTTCAATTCCCATCAAGGCAATAAGAAAACCATCTTAAAAACAGAACTGGTTCTCAAACATGCTTCAGTGAAACCTGCAACCCCTAGGCTCACATGCAATACCTCTTCCACATCCTTGCTAACTTCAGTGGTACAGTGGCAATAAGAAAAATGAGCAAAAATCAATTTGTAGAACTCTTCCAAAGAGGAACCATTCAATCCAGAGACACAAGAGACTGCATATGCTGGAACCTGGAGCAACAAACCCTGATGCAGTGTTTCGACCCAAAACGTTGACAATTCCTTTCTCCCCACAGATACCATTTAACCCACGTTGCCTTTGACGTCATTTCATATCGTAGCATAAGAATTGGAACTTTGACTAGAATAGAGATATTACACTATTCAAATGATTCTATCTAACCTATGGCTTTGCAGAATGAATGCTCCCTCCTAATTAACAATGCTCCTTTAGCTCAGGAAGAGAACAGTTAAGTTGACTGCAGGGCTCTGTGCATGCCAACATTCACTAACGTGACTGCAGATCTCCTACTTGCTGGATGTTTTTAAAATATTTACAGTGTGATTGATTACATATTGTCAAGGACACTGCTGCAATGCAACATGACACAATGTCTTATTTTGCCCGTGAAGGCGCTCTTAAACTGGTGAAACGCAGCTCGACTCCCAAATGGCAGATTAAGGAACAATCAGTTTCAAGACAAATGCAAACAGCTGGGTAAGGCTACAATCAGTGATCTAAAAGACCATTTAAAACTGATCCTTCCCAATAGAGTATTTCAACATTCTATATTTGAAAGACACACACACACACAGTCATCCAGGTTTCTTCAGCCGTGACTTGCATTTAATTCACATTCCTCCATGATACATATAGACAGGTCAGAAATGCCAGATTTGACATGCCAATTTTCCTATTCCTTTCACCCCCATGTGTTTATTCAGCATTACTCTCCCCACTCCCCCAAATCCATTTCTTTTATTTGCCTCAGCCGCTTGTTACAGGTGTGTGTCCCACATACTCACCACTCACTGGCTGCCCCTATAATTTGGTTTCTCATTGGCACATGTACCGAGGTACAGTGGAAAAACTGGACTTGCAGACCGGTCATTACAACAGTGCATTGAGGTAGTACAAGGTAAACAATACAGAATGCAGAAAAACGTGTTATATTACAGAGAAAGTGCAGTGGAGATAGGCAGTAAGGTGCAAGGTCACAATGAGGTAGATTGTGAGTTCTTCCCCAATTCCCCAGAGACCATTACATCCTACCTGAATGTATCACGGCTTGGTACGGCAACTGCTCTGCCCAGGACCACAAGAAACTGCAGAAAGTGGTGGACACAGCCCAGCGCATCACGGACATCAGCCTCCTCTCCTTGGACTCTGTCTTTACCTCTCGTCTTGGCGAAGCAGCCAGCATAATCAAAGACGCCACCCACCCAGGACATTCTCTCTTCTCTAGTCTTCCGTCGGGTAGAAAATACAGGAGCCTGAGGGCACGTACCACCAGACTTAAGCACAGTTCCTACCCCACTGTGATAAGACTATTGAACGGTTCCCTTATACAATGAGGACTTTGACCTCACGATCTACCTTGTTGTGAACTTGCACCTTATTGCACTGCACTTTCTCTGTAGCTGTGACACTTTACCCTGTACTGTTAGTTTTTACCTCTACTACCTCAACGTACTCTGTACTAACTCAATGTAACTGTACTGTGTAATGAATTGACCTGTACGAATGGTATGCAAGACAAGTTTTTCACTGTACCTCGGTACAAGTGACAATAATAAACTGATACCAATACAAAGTGGCAAATCATGAAAAGAGAACAATTAGGAATCCGAAATGCTTTTCCAGTAAAAGTTATTACAAAGGTTATTTGAACTTGTACGAAACACCCTTTAGGTCTTAGGTGCTGGAGTTCTGTATCCAATTCCGGCCACTGTGCTTTAGGAAGAATATGAAAGCCCTAGAGAAGATGCAGAAAATCCTTATGGCAATAATCCAGGGATAGGAGATTTTGGCAACAATTTTACGGTGGAAAAACTGGGATTGTTCTCCTTGGAACAAAGGTTGAGAGGAATATCATGACTAGATTGATGGGGTAGGTAGAAGGAAGCTGTTCCCAGTAGTGGAACTGGGGACACACATTTCAAATGTTAGGCAAAAGATACAAGTGGAATGGGAGGATAAACTTTCTTTTATCTCTGCTCCCTCCTCCCAACAGACTGTTTATGATCTGGCCTGCAAGGATAATAGAACCAATCAATCAGAGCTTTCAAAAGATATGCACTTAAAGGAAAATAATTTGTAGACCTATGGTGAAAGAGGAAGGAAGTGAGATCGACAAGATTTCTCACTGGAAACTGGCACAGATGTGAAGGGACAAACTGCTTCTTCTTTGGTACAAGTCAATGATTGATTCAATGTCAAACAGACTCAAAGACCTGGATAGTGGTGAGGAGGGAGGAAATAATATTCTTCAGGCGTTTGCCTGTCCTACTAATTCTAAGTAATACTGGAGGCACCATGGCACCTTATTATGTCATCTGGGAAGTTCTCTTGATAGCATTTCCTTTCTAAACCAACACCACTAAGAATCACCTTCTAGTCTTGGAGGGGAACTGTTATGAGGAGCTTGGAAAAGGCTGCCACCTACCTAAAAGTAATTAGATCAATACATTTTGGAATATCAGAGAAACAAAGGACTGCAAACTAGCTGACGTTTCGCAGAACACCTGCGCTCTGTCCGTAACCGCGATCTGCATCTCCCCGTTGCCAGTCACTTCAACTCCCCCTCCCACACTATCACTGATATGTCAGTCCTCTGCCTCCTTCACTGCCAGGAGAATTCCAAGCATAAACTGAGGGAACAGCACCTCATTTTCCATCTTAGAACATTGCAGCCTAACAGCATGAATGTTGAGTTCTCCCACTTTAAGTAATCCACCTCCCCACCATCATGCTTCTTCTCTTCTTCCCTTTCCTAGCCTCTTTTCTTCAACCATTTTTTTCCTTTCTCTCCTTACCTTCGAGCCATTTGGTGGATCTGTTCTCCCCTGCTCCCCCGCACCTATCACTATCTCTTACCTGCATCTATCTACCACCACCTTGTGCCCACCCTGTCTCCCCTCTTTTGTCCACCTATCACTGCTCTGCTTTTCCCTCCTATATATTGGGCTTCCCCTTTTCCTATCCTCAGTTCTGAAGATTTTCCTATCTTCAGTCCTGAACCGAAATGTTGACCACCTGCATTTCTCCAAAAATGCTGCCTGGCCTGCTGAGTTCCTCCAGCATCATCGTGTTTCTTTTTTATCAACTGTTAACACGAGATTATGCAGTGAATAATGAAATATCCAAGAGGATCTAATTCAGTGCTTACCCAATTTGTTATTCTTTACAACATGCAGTAAGAAAGAAAGAATTTGTACTGATATGGTGTCTTTTTAAGTTTCAGGTCATCCAATGTTTTCCAGCCAATGAATCATTTTCAAAGTGAAGCTACTATTGCAACATAGGAAGAAACAGCAACTAATTCAAAGTCTTGCAAAAATAAATTACATAGATGACCAAACAATCTATTTTAGTGATGATAGTGGTGGATAAATATTGGCTGAGGCGCATGGAGAAATCTTTGCATAGAATGCAGCACCTTCTTTATTTAACATCCTATCTAAAAGATTGCACTTCTGACAGAACCCATAATGTTCTGGCTTAGAGAATGATTGACATAAAAGAAAGTTCCTATTGTAAAAATAATATAAATTTTGAAGGGCATACAGGAGTATGCCAAATGGTCCTTCATTCCTACTTCACCATTCAATTAGATCTGACCTTCAACTCCTGTTCAACTTTCCTGCCCATTTCCTATAATCCTTGATTTTCTTATGGTCCAAGGATCTATTTATCTGAACCTTGAATATACTTAAATGATCAGTATCCAGAGCCCTCTTAGAGAATTCTAAAGATTCACAAGCCTGAATTAAGAAATTCACCTTGATCTTAAGTGGCTGGGTTCCATTTCCAGACCTCCTAGCTGGGAGTTACAACATCTTATCTGTCAAGCCATGTCAAAATCCTGTTTTTCCAGAGATCATGTCATTTTCTTCTTCAGAGAGTATAAGACTAATTTCCTCATTCATTTCTCATAAGGTAACCCCTTAATCCCAGGGATCAATCTAATAAACCTTCATTGTACTCCACAGTTTTGGACTGAAAGAATCACTGTGTATACTGTACTTTTAAAGTGTCCTGCCAAAACTTGTGATTCATTACATTTAGCTGATTTCAGATTGTAATGTGTATAATTGTAATGTGTAAAGGGGACACAGAAAAATCTCCTAGGATCTATGAACTGTTCAATTTATATTAAATATCAGCCAACACTCAATGCTTGCACTCTGAGTCAGAAGGTTGTGAAATTAAACTCTACAGATTTGAGCGCAGTATTTTAATCTAATTTAGCAAATTTCTGAGGATTTGCTGTACAGTTGGAAGCACTGTCTTTTTGAGAAGATGTCAAACCTAGGTTCTATTTCTCTATACACTAAATATGCAGCCATTTGCAATTTTGTGAGAACATTTGAAGAGCGGGGAGTTCTGACAGGGTCCTAATTAACATGTGTTCCTCAATCTACATCAAAAAAAACCATTCTGATAACTTATCTCATTGCTGCTTGTGAACTTATGCAAATTGAGTGCCATATTTCCCCACGTTATGAATGTGCCTACATGTCATTTGGCATTTAAATTAGATTTGAAGTTATTTTCATTATCCAAAATACTATGTATTGGGAGATTTTTCTTCCTATAACTTATTAAAAGGACATTTTAAAACTTGATATATTCACAAAGAAGAACATAATTTATACAATCAGCTCTCCTTAATTGAATTGAAACTAAACTGTAAACTATTTTACATTTAAGTTAACCTTTCTTTTTACCTTATCAATGCAGTTACAGCAACTGATTCAGCTTTCCAATATGTATACTTTTAAGTTTTATTATTCTAACATCGCCTTTTGTGGTAACTCAACATGTTCACCTTCACTGGGATTTTACCCTGTGAGATGATGATGATGATGCAACTTGAATACATAAATCAATAACATTTACCAATAATTAAACAAGTTACCAATTTAAAATTATGATATGTCCAAGATTATAATATGTGATAAATAATTTATTCACAAAATAGAACAATTACTCTTACCCAGTCACTCGGTTACGAATAATTTTTACACTCATTACAGTTTCACCCATTGTGGCAAATGCCCTTGAGATGAAATTTTCATCCATGTAATTTTCCAACTGTAAAAAAAGTACAGAATTAGGCGAATGTTATTTCAATATTTAACAAATTAAGACATATTTAGTAAGCTTCAATTTTGGATTTTTTGTTCAAACTCTGATAACTGACTAATTATTCCAGTTAAAAGTACCAGGGACGCAGATGACAAAGAATGGGCTTCTCTTTTTCACATCTTGATCTTTTAAATGTTTCCATTCATTATTCCAGAACAAAACTATCACTTAAAAAGCCATCACTAAACTATATTTTTACCAGTGGGGGATTCTCCTCATGACAAGACCCACTTAACTTTCTCCATTTGCTGCTCCTTTGGACAACATGCGTTTCTGCATCAAAGTGGAAATGGCCATTCTACACTGAGGCCTCTTTCAACCCTGTTCTTAATCATTTGGCAGGACATACAGAACTGTGACCTGGCTTAAACCCACCCTTATGTGCAGTCACTTGCCTGCTCCATGCATTCCTGCATCCAAGATTGTGAAATGAAGGAGTCTGAATTAGTGTCCAAAACACATTATAGTTTCTTAAAAGTTCCAAAATAGATCCTTTACTTTCAACCATAAATTACATAGGCAAGTAGTATGATGTTAGAACATTCCAGTACTTTACTAAGGGAAATTGCGAATCAGTAGATCAGCTGTCACCCTCCTAGCTGACCAAGGTGAGAAAATGTACTCAAATACATTTTGAGAGACAAGATGGTGGTTACAATCTACATTAACAATTCAGAGAACAAGGGTCTGAAATCTACTACAACAATTATGAAAACTGGAACTCAGTTTTAAGAAAACTTGGCACCAATAAAATATAACTGTCACTCTGTTATAAGAAATTTAACAGGTTCACTAATATCCTCACCCCCACCCTGACCTACAGTACTCTTGTTTAGTGGTTGACTTTGTACAGTGACAATAGCTAATATAACCGTTGCCTCACAGCACCAGAGGACCAGGTTCAATCCAGTCTTTGTGAAGACTGCAGGCTCCCCCTGTGATCACGTGCATTTCCTCCAGGTGCTTGGTTTTTCTTCCGCATCGTAAAGATGCACAGGTTGCTAGGTTAATTGGCTGCTGTAAATTAACCCTAGTGTGTCAGTGAGCGGTAGCACCTGGGAAGATTTTATGAGCATGTGGGAAGAATCAAAAATAATGGGATTAGAGTAAATGGGTGGTCGATAATTGGTGTGGACTTGGTGGGTCTGTTTCTGAGCTCTATCACTCTATGATTCTAAAGGTCTGGCAACCCACAGTCAAGATACCTAAAAAGGCCATGGTTATTTTTAAATTGCAGACCCTCTGGACTGATTGGTGTGACATTTTTTTTGCATTAGCCAGCCTCTGACTTCCAAAAGAGACTGGCAAATTATCAGTGGTACTGTAAGGAGTCAGTTGAACATATTTTTTAAAGTAAACTTATGCATGTTAGCATTGGGCAACCTCATCCTTAGGTGATGCAGAGCCAAATGTGCAACAGATTACCAGGTGGACAGAGAAAACAGTGGATCATCAGAGTTAGGGCAGGCACAGTAGTGTAGTGGTTAGCGTAACGCTTTACAGCACCAGCGACCCAGGTTCAATTCTGGCCCCTGTCTGTAAGGAGTTTGTACGTTCTCCCCACGTCTGCGTGGGTTTCCTCCGGGTGCTCTGGTTTCCTTCCACATTCCAAAGCCATACAGGTTAGGAAGTTGTGGGCGTGCTATGTCGGAACCGGAGATGTAGCGACACTTGCGGGCTGCCCACAGTACACTCTACACAAAAGATGCATTTCACTATGTGTTTTGATGTACGTGTGACTAATATAGATATCTTATTTTATCTTTACTAAAGGAAATTGGGTATGTTTTTTAGTAAGACTGATAATCCAGTATCCAACCATTCAGAAATCCCAATAATTCCGCACCTGGCTCACCAGATGTTTTCTATTTTCATTAACCAGGTCCCAGCTCCCTGAGAACTTGCTGGGGCCCCGGGTTCCCACTGCCCCTCTCCACTGGCCGGCTTCACTGCAACATTACTGTGACATGGGTCATTCTCTCTTCTCTCGTCACCCATCTGGTGGAGCACGCACCACCAGACTTAAGGACCGCTTCTACCCCACTGTGATAAGACTATTGAACGGTTCCCTTATACGATGAGATGGACTCTGACCTCACGATCTACCT
>JARFYF010000001.1:8548844-8560366 GCA_030265395.1 Rhina ancylostomus
AATAAAGTAGTTTTTAACACTTATACTTGTCTCAGTGTGTTTCTGTTGCTGCTGATACGTAACAAATAGTACAGATCCTTATGCTCCTGAGTGTAGAATAAGTTGAAATCCTTCACCCCAGTACATATGCAGTGATAGCATGTCAGCTATAACTTTCAATACTTCAGGGATGTGCTCTGGCTGGTGACTTTTAGTGTGCAAAAGTGTGTGGGTGCCTAGAAGACTTTAGCTGTCAGTTTGTGATTATTTTCCTGTGCCAATTTGAAGATGGAGGTGTCAAGAAAGTTAATTCTCTCTTTGTAACAAACAAGATGCTGAAGGAACTCAGCTGGTCAGGCAGCATCTGTGGAAGGAAAATGACAGTCAATGTTTCAGTTCGAGAACCTTCACCTGGTTCAGATGAAGGATCATGAAGCATGATTTTCCATACACAAAACCAATATCCTTAATTGGTCCTTACTTTTCCAAATGCTGGCAAATCCTGTCCCTCAGAATCCCCTCCAGTAACCTTCCCATCACTGATGTTAGGCTCACCAGCTTGTCCTTGCAGCCTTTCTTATATAAAAGCACAACATTAGCCATCCTCCAGTCTTCTGGTACTTCACCCGTGGCTAAGGAAGATACAAGGATCAAATTTTGAGGTAAGTATGCAGACAGGAGGAAAATTAGCAGAATTCTAGATAGTGAGGAAGGTTGTCAAAAGATATAGTAGAACTAGTTGGAAATATGGCAGATGGCATTTAATCTGGGCAAGTATGCAATGTTGCGCTTTGGGAAGACAAATGTAAGAGGAAAGTATACAGTAAATGGCGGGATCTTTAGGAAAATTGATGTACAGAGGGATCATCAGGTGCAAGTCAATAGCTCCCTGAAAATGGCAATCCAAGTAGATAGGCTGGTAAAGAAGGTGTACAGCATACTTGCCTTTATTGGTTGAGGCACTGAGTATGAAAGTTGGGAAGTCATGTTGCAGCTGTATAAAACTTTGGTTTGGCCACATTGTGTGCATTTCTAGTCATTGCATTACAGGAAGGATGTTGAGGCTTAGAGTCATTGTCATATAGTTATACAGCATGGAAACAGGCTCTTCCGCCCAACTCATTCATGCCAACCAACATGTTTAGCCATGCTGGTCCCATTTCCCTGTGTTTAGCCCATATCCCTCTAAACTTTTTCTATCTGTGTACCTATCTAAATGCCTTTCAAACATTGTAATTGTACCCACCTCTACAGCTTCCTCTGGCAGCTTGTTCCATATATCCACCACCCTCTGTGTGAAAAACTTGCCCCTCAAATCTGTTTTAAATCTTTCCACTTTCAACTCAAATGTGTGTCTCTAGTTTTAGATTCCCTTACCTTGGGAAAAAGACTGTGACCATCTACTTTACGCCCCACAAGATTTTATATGCCTCTATAATGTCACCCCTCAGCCTCCGATGCTTCAGGGAAAAAAGTCTCACTCTATCCAACCTCTTCTCATAACTTAAGCCCTCCAGTTCCAGGAACATCTTCATGAATCTTTTCTACACACTTTTCAGCTTAATGACATCCTTCCTATAGCTGGGTGACCAGAACTGCACACAAAAATTAAAGTGTAGTCTCACCAATGACTTGAGCAGTTGCAACGTGTCGTACCAACTCCTGTTCTCAGTACTGATGAAGGCAAGTGTGCTAAATGCCTTCTTCACCAACCTGTCTACCTGCCTACCACTTTCAGGGACTATTTATCTGTATTCCTCGGTCTCTGTTCTACAACACTCTCCAGGACCCTACCATCTACTGTGCAATTCCTATACTGGTTTAACATACAAAATCCAACACCTTGCACTTGTCCAAGTTTAATTCCATCTGCCATTTAACAGACTGCTGGAGGAACTCAGCAGGTTGAGCAGCATCTGTGGGAGGAAAGGAATTGTTGACGTTTTGGGTTGAAACCCCACATCAACATCTGTAATCTCTTGTGTCTCCATCTGCCATCCATTGACCCACTTCCCCAGTCCATCTAGATCCTGTTGTAATCTTTGATAACTGTAGTAGGGAATAGTGAATTATTGGCTCTGTAGGGCAATAGTAGAGAACAGGGGGATAATCATGTAGCAGAGAGATAAAGGAGATTCTGCAGGGTTGGCACCAGGCAGAGAAAGTCTGGAACAGATTCAAACCGATCTGATCCATGAACTACAGGCTTAAATGAACTACAGTAAACTCATGCCTGGTTACCAGCCTAACAACAATCCCATAAACTCCAGGATGGAAGCTTTCCATTGTACATATAAGGTAAAAGTGGAACTGCACATGTAACACACAAGGCACTCAAGCTTGAAGGGTCACATAGTACATAAGCACTGAAGGTTGACACTGCAAAAGGCTTACCTCACTCTATGTATACACAGTGCATACAAGGTAGAGAGAGTTGGGGGAAAAGTCGATAAGAAATCATAAGAATAAAGTAAACTTTGGATCAGGAAGAATTTGTTCCAGGATGAGTGACTCCCCTGTTGATGTCAGCTTGTAATAAAGAGAAAGTTTGTGCTGAAGGTAAACCCAGGACTCCATGTGAATTCTTTCCATCTACAATAATCTTCTTCATTGTCCACTACAACACCACTTTTGGTGTCATTTGCAAACTTACTAACCATGTTGACAACATTGTGATCCAAATCGTTAATATAGATGATAAAAATAGATGATGCTCAGTGAATCCAGCATCGATCCCTATGGTACACCACTGGTCATAGGCCTCCAATCTGAGTAACAACTCTATACTACTATCCTGTCTCCTTCCAACAACTAGCTATCCAATTGGCTAGCTCTCTCTGGATCCATGTTATCTGACCTTCCAGACCAGCCTTGTCAAAGGCTTTGCTAAAGTCCATGTAGACAATGTCTAACACCCTGCACTTGTCAATGTTCTTTGTTACCTCTTCAAAAAACTCAATCAAATTTGTAAGGCATGATTTCCCATGAACAAAACAATGCTGACTATCCCTAATCTGTCTTTGCCTTTCCAAATGCTGATAAATTCTGTCCCTTGGAACCCCTAAAGTAACCTCACCACTGATGTTAAGCTCACTGGCCTATAGTTCCCGGGATTATCCTTGCAGCCTTTCTTGAATAAAGGCACATTAGCCACCCTTTAGTCATCCAGTACCTGACCCATGGCTAAAGAAGATTCAAATATTTCTGCCAGGGCCTCAAAAAGCCGATGAGCCTAACATCAGTAGTGGAAAAATTACTGGAGGGGATTCTGAGGGACTACCAACAAATGGAAAGGCAAGGATTGATTAGGAATAGTAAGCATGCCTCTGTGCATGGAAAATCATGTCTCACAAATTTGATTAAGTTTTTTGAAGATGTGACGAAAAGGTTTGATGAAGGCAGGGCAGTAGACATTGTCCACATTGGTATTGGTTTATTATTGTCACTTGTACCAAGGTACAGTGAAAAACTTGTTTTGCATACCATTCGTACAGATCAATTCATTACACAGTGCATTCAGGTAGCACAAGGTAAAATACACCCAATGACACCTCCTGCCCCCCAATCTTGTAACTATGATGGCTCATTCTTGACCCTACCAGTAGAAGATACGTTACAACATCTACCCTGTCATTCCCCTTAAGGATCTTGTATGTTTGTGAATCACCTCTCATTCTTCAAAACTCCAAGGAATACAGATTGAATTTCTATGACAACACCCACAAACCATGAATTACCCAGTGAATCCCTTTTGAACTGCCTCTGATGCTAGTATATCCTTCTTAAATAAGACCAAAACTTGTGCAGTCCTCCAGGTGCTGCCTCACCAGATCCCTGTACAACTGTAACAATACCTCCCTACTTCCAAACTCCAACCCTCTTGCAAGGCCTTTAGTATGATCTTCATAGAACAGTACAGCACAGGAACAGGCCCTTTGGCCCACCATATCTGCGCTGACCATGATGCCAAATTAAACCTACACGTGATCCATATCCATCCATAACCTGCATATTCATATTGCATATTGCATATTGCATATGCAAAGCCTAGACACGACTATTGTATCTACTTCAACCACCCTCTGTGTAAAAAGCCTGCCCCTCACCTTAAAGCTATTCCCTTTAGTATTTGACATTTGTCCCCTAGGAACAAGATTCTGGCTGTCTACCCTATCAATGCCTCATTTGTCTGGGGCCCATAAAAGAATCTACTTAAAATTGACCTTCAGAGCTCACTTGGATACACATTATATTCATCGTAACCCTTGCCTGCTACTTGTAGATTCCTGTCCCTGATTTCTTTGTACATTGAGTTGTAAATATATGCACTTGCCCTCATTGGTTGAGATTGGAGGGTGACAGATTTGTTGTTCCTTTGTGCAAGAAAGGGAATAGGGATAACCCTGGGAATTACAGACCAGTGAGTCTTACTTCAGTGGTGGGCAAATTATTGGAAAAGATTCTTACAGGATTTATGGGCATTTGGAGAAGCATGGGCTGATTAGGGACAGTCAGCATGGCTTTGAGAGGGGCAGGTCGCCTCACGAGAGTGAATTCTTTGAGGATGTGACAAAACACATTGAAGAGGATGTGCTGTACATGACCTTTAGTAAGGCATTTAATAAGGTTCCCCATGATAGGCTCATTTTTAAGGTCGGGAGGTATGGGATTCAGGAAAACTTGGCTGTGTGGATTAAAAATAGGCTTGCTCATAGAAGGCAGAGGGTAGTGGTAGATGGAGCGTATTCTGCCCGGAGGTCAGTGACCAGTGGTGTTCCGTAGGGATCTGTTCTGGGATCCCTGCTCTTTGTGATTTTTATAAATGGATGAGGAAGTGGAAGGGTGGGTTAGTAAGTTTGCTGATGACATGAAGGTTGGTGGTGTTCTGGATAGTGTAGAAGGTTGTCGAGGGTTACAATGGTACATTGATTGGATGCAGAGCTGGGCTGAGAAGTGGCAGATGGAGTTCAACCCAGGGAAGTATGATTTTCTTTCATACTTTTCAGGAAAGAAATTTGGAAGGTCAAATTTGAAGGCAGAATACAAGGTTAATGGGAGGAACAGAGGGATCTTAGGGTCCAAGTTCATAGATCCCTCAAAGTTGCTGCACAAATAGTGTGCATATGCCATGTTGGCCTTCATTAGTGATTTCAAGAGCCGTAAGGTGATGTTGCAGCTCTGTAGAAGTCTGGTCAGACCACACTTGGAACATTGTGTTCAGAGTTCTGGTCACCTCACTATAGGACGGATTCGGAAGCTTAAGAGAGTGTGCAGAGGAGATTTACCAGGATGAGAGGTGACCATATAAGTGTACAAGGTGAAAAGAGGCATAGATTGATAGACAGCCAGAGACTTTTCCCCAGGACAGAAATGGCTACGATGAGGGGGCATAATTTTAAGGTGATTGGAGTAAAGTATAAGAGGGATGTCGGGGGTAAGTTTTTTTACAGGTAGTGGTGGGTGTGTGGAACGCACTGCTGGCAGAGGTGGTGGACGCAGATACATTAGGGACATTTAAGAGACTCTTAGAAGGGCATATGAATGATAAGAGAAATGGAGGGTTATGTGGGAGGGAAGGGTTAGATAGATTAAAAGGTCCGCACAACATCGTGGGCTGAAGGGCCTGTACAGTGCTGTAATGTTCTACTGAAGTCCAGGACTGTGGGGTTCAGATCAGGTAACCCTGACCTATACATACGACCTTCGTAAAGCCACCAGAGATACCAAGAGACAATACCAGTCCAAAATCGAGTCCCAGACCAGCGTCAGTTGTGGCAGGGCTTACACGCTATAACGGGCTACAAAACAAAATCAGGCATCGCTGACAACAGCGCATCCCTTCGTGGTGAGCTTAACGTCTTCTATGCAGGTTTTGAATAGAAGTGGAATGAAATGTCACCACCCGCCTTGCACCATATTGTCGACCTGCACTGCACTTTCTCTGCAACTGTAACACCCTATTCTGCATTCTGCTGTTGTTTTCCCTCGTACGACCTCAAAGCACTGATGAAATGATCTGCACAGGTGGCACGCAAAACAAAGCTTTTCACTGCACCTCGATGCATGTGACAATAAGACAACAGGGTGACAGTGGCTAACACGAGGGGACATAATTTTAAGGTGATTGGAGGAAGGTATAAGGGATAAGTTTTTTTACACAGAGAGTGGTGGGTGCGTGGCAGAGGTTGTGGGGGCAGATACACTAGGAGCATTCAAGAGACTCTTAGACACATGAATGAGAGCGAAATGGAGGGCTATGTGGGAGGGAAGGGTTAGATAGATCTTAGAGCAGGATTAAATGTCAGCACAACATTGTGGGCCGAAGGGCCTGTACTGTGCTGTAGTGTTCTACGTTCTAAGATATCTTTATTGATCGCATGTACATCGAAACACATAGTGAAATAAATCTTTTTGCGTAAAGTGTTCTGGGGGCAGCCTGCAAGTGTCACCATGCTTCCGGCGTGAACACAGCATGCCCACAACTTCCTAACCCGTACGTCTTTGGAATGTGGGAGGAAACCGGAGCACCCGGAGGAAACCCACGCAGACACGGGGAGAATGTACAAACTGCTTGCAAACAGCAGTGGGAATTGAACCCGGGTCGCTGGCGCTGTAATAGCGTCATGGAAACCGCTACACTACTGTGCCTGTCCAATAATAAAGCAATTTACCAATGTGGATTCCCTGTGCTCCCAGACCCATTAAAACACCGTTAGCGCAACTTGACATTTGGATTTTTATTTGCAGAGCAATTTAAAAGCAGGAAGGTTTGAAATGGAAGTGCCTCTAACTCATGTCCATTTAAGTTGATGGTTCTTCAAACAAATTGCCACACAATTCTTTCCATCCCTTTGCTGGGGTCTATTTTTGACACTTTAATGGAATCAACTTCCTTTCACACAATGTGTTTGACATTTCCACTGTCTGTTTATACATGATTCTATCCAATGTTTAGAGGTGGCTCAGTCAATATCATTTCCAGTCTAAAACCCCACTTGTGCAATACTGAGCTGTGCTGTTGAATGGTCAGTGGCTTAGATGAGGCATTAATTCTAAATCCATTTGGTTTTAAATAGATTTTAAAGATCCCATTGTACTACTTTGAAGATGTGTTATCCCTGGAGTCCTGCTTGCTACTTATCCCACAGTAACATTGTGATGCGAGTACCACTGGTGGTGATTCCTACTCTACAACAGGGACTACCATTCATTGGTTCTAGTGTTCTAGATGGGCAATAAATGCAGTCTGGAAGGCCCTCATCTCAGAAATGCACAGCACTGCTTGAGGCTATTTGGCCCCTTGCATCTGTTCTTGAGCTGAAGTCATCGTCCAGTTCTTGCTCCGCAAATCTCAGAATCAGAATTATTATCACTGATTTATATGATGTGATATTTGTTGGTGAAGAAGTTCAAGGGCAAGAATATGAGGGTTTCTTCCTCCACGGTCAGGCTGTGTTCCAGGACCCCAGCATATTCTGAGAGGGAAAAGGTTTTTCATTTCTTTCCCTATAATCTTTCCAACTATTACCCTAAATCTCGCCTGCACAGTAAGTGGCCTCTCTGCTGAAGGAAATAGGCCCACCGTATCCAATCGATCCAAGCCTCTTTTCATAAGCACGAGCATTAAATCTCCCCTCTTTGTTCCAAAGTAAACACAGCCCTGTCCAGCTAATATTCGCTCATGGTCAAAAGCTGTGGTCCCAGCCACAACCTCATCAATCTCCCCCTTGAGCACAATCACACGCTTTGTGTAATGTGACAACCAGACTCGGCAAGGTACAAATTAATTCCTTCAAATTTTCCCCCTTTACTAAAGTCCCCGACCCACCCACCCTCTCCCTCCCCCCACCCCATCCCTACCCTCTCAATCCCCTTCCCTGAGGCATTTCAGTCTTCAAATAAAGATCACTTTTGGAATCGGTCTGGGTCCAATTTTCAGAGATGTCATCTCAAGACCAGATGGGCATTGGAACAACCTCATTAATGATGTTCGAAAAAAGTAAACACAGCCCTGTCCAGCTAATATTCCCTCATGGTCAAAAGCTGTGGTCCCGGCCACAACCTCATAAATCTCCCCCTTGAGCGCAATCACACGCTTCCTGTAATGTGACGACCAGACTCGGCAAGATACAAATTAATTCCTTCAAATTTTCCCCCTTTACCAATGTCCCCCCCCCCCCCCCCCCCCCTCACCCCGACCCACCCACCCTCTCCCCCCCCCCACCCCATCCCTACCCACTCAATCCCCTCCCCGGAGGCATTTCAGTCTTCAAATAAAGATCACTTGTGGCATTGGTCTGGGTCCAATTTTCGGGGATCTCATCTCAAGACCAGATGGGCATTGGAACAACCTCATTAATGATGTTCGAAACAGGGTACAGGGTGGCAGGGAGCTGGCTCTCTACATATTGGTCTGCTTGTCGACTGTGCTGAGAGAGATATGCATGTACAGCGGTGGTGGGGAGATCTCCTCATCTGTTCCCTCGACCATACTGGCCAGCTCCTTGGAATCCACATAGGTGTAGAAGTAAGCCATGATGGAGAATATGATGGAGACAACAATCAGGAGGCAGGCAAAGAGCACGAACTCTTCCCACTGAGGGTGAAAGAAGACATGGTTACTGCAACTGGCACTGAAGGAACTGTACAACACACAGTGGATATGTTCAGCACACCATCCCTCTGCTGTTCAGCATGCTTCCTGGCTGTGGCCCTCAGAACTTCCCAGTGTACTAAGGCCAGTGTTGCTTGGCTGTCAGTCACTGGTTGCTCCAGGTTACAGCTCACACACAAGGCAGAAAGCATCAGGAACCTTTCAGATTGTTTTTAAACAGGACCTTTCAGGGACGGTAAGTGCACCACAATGGAATAACATACACATGTGCACACACACACGTACATATACATATGCACGCATACAGATATGCACACACATATGCAAACAAAAATGTTAATGCACAAACATACATACACACTTGTACAAATGCATGTGCAAACACAAACACACATGCACACGTGTGCACGCACACATATACGCGCATATACAAATATGCGCATGCCAGCACACATGCGCGCACACACACGCTCAAGCACGCACACACACAAACACACATGCACACGGAATACACACACGCGCACACACACACACATACACGCAAACACACACACAAGCACCCACACAGACAGAAGATGGTAATAGACCGGGGAGATGTCAACAGCTGGTAGAATGAACAGACAGATGTCAGATGAAACTTAATACTGAGAAATATGAAGTGTCACACTTTGGTAGTAAGTAAAAGGCAGTATAAACCAGAAGAGACAATTTACAATGGGTCCAAGAAGAGTGAGATTTTGGGGTATACATGCATTGTTCTTTGCAGGATGTCTGAGAAGGTTAAAAAAAAACTTGAAAAGCATGGAGGACAAGAGCAAAAAGTCATGATGACCCTCTCAGGGAGGATCAGCCACACCTGGAGTTGTGTGTCTAGGTCTGGCCAGATTTTATGAAAGATATGAATGCTTTGGACAGAGTGGAAACGAGATTCACCAGAATGGTTCCAGAGATGAAGGACTTGAGTTATGTTGAAGAGACTGGAGAAGGTGGGGTTATTCTGCATGGAACAGAGGAGATTGCATGTGGATCTGACAAAGATACTTAAAATTCTGAAGGGTATGGACAGAGTATTTAGAGAAAAGTTGTTTCGACTGACAAGAGGGATAAAGAGCCAGGGGATGTAGAATGAAAGTAATTGACAAAAAAGCCATAAGTGACATGAGGATTTTGTTTTGTTTTTACACAACAAATGGTTAGTGCCTAGAATTCACTACCAGGTGAGTGGAGATAGATCCAACTGCAGTGTTCAGGAAAGAGTAGGATAGTTATCTGATAGGAAAAAATTTGCACAAAGTGAAGAGATGGCAGGGGAGTGGAATTAGCTGGACTTTTCTTACATAGGCGTGGTATGGATACAATGGGCCAAATGGCCTCCTTTCATACTGTAACCATTCTGTGACACACAGGCAGACATACAAACACACACAAGCACATGTACACTAAATACACAGAGACATGCAAGTATACATTCATACACTTACAAATCCACACACACACACACACACACACACACACACACACACACAGTGTCCGTTCTCTTCCAATGAAGAGGTATAAAAAGCAAGCTGTCAATTTAATACCGTCAGCACTGCTCAGTTTCAGTCCTTTGGTATCCAGGCTACAACCTGTCAGCTGACCCAGTTATGGGTCAGGGGGCCATCATGGATCAAGGAAGGGCAGAGAGAGCTGTTGGAATCTGGTACCTGCTCCATGAAAGCGGACTTGGCCACAATAACCACAATAACGTTCCCGAAGGCCACCGTCAGGAGCCAGCCAGACTGAAGCACAGACTTCATGTTCAACGGAGCCTGAAACAATGAAAACGGCAGCAATTGATAAAATGCATCCAAAATATTAAATGTTAAAATTTAAATGAACCTTGTAAAATCAGTGCAGTGTAGGCCCTTCGTCCCATCATATACTAGCCCTTTGAATGAGCTCCTATTTCCCTGCTTTCTCCACATGTTCACAAGCGTTGCCACTTTGAATATAATGACTGAATCTGCATGCACTGTGTAATGAATTGATCTGTATGAATGGTATGCAAGACAAGTTTTTCAGTGTACCTCAGTACAAGTGGCAATAAACCAATTCCAATTCACCTCCCTTTCCAATGGCAGATGCCAGATCACAATTTGCTGTTTACAACAAAATCCTTCAGTTTCTCAAGTCAATTAAATTCTCTGATGTGACGAGTTAGGCGTTGTGTGGACTCTCCCTAAATCTGTGACACTGTGACCCGAGGTTGGATTGGATCCCATTTTGGCCGGGATCCTGTTGGAGACACGACGTGTGTTGAATGCAACAGGCACGGGAAGTGCAAGTGATTCTGGATCTCCCAGCTCGGGAATTAGTCCTTGACTTCACGCACTAATCTGGATGGATCAGGGTTGAGTCCAACAATTCCTACACTCTTGAGGGGTGAATTTTGTCTTGATGTTTGTCTCCATCTAATGGCAGTTCAGAAAACTGCAGCCCTTGGCTGCCCGACCACTGTGGAGAGGTGAAGGGGGTGTTCCTTGTATCATTGAAACCCGTGCTGTGCTGTACCATAACCTTGACAGATGTTTGTTAAAAACCTTCCCCAAAACTAATCCAGAGTGAACCCAGCATTTCCTCAAAGGGTTTAATTGCCTGCATGTATTATGGTTTTAAAAATCCCTTTGGATAATTTAGGGTATAAAAGATTTTACCTTAATGCATGGTGTGGTGTTTAAACAATTTAACAATTGCTAGCTAAAGCTAACACATTGGAGCAGGGACGTATGGACTATGCTGGTACAGCACTATCCAGATCTATGGAAGTGTGTCAAGTATCCAATCAATCTACCTGGACAATAAAGACACCAACATTAGACTATTGTTTATTGACTACAGCTCTGCCTTCAATACAATAATCCCAAGCAAGCTTGTCACCAAACTCCGAGAC
>JARFYF010000001.1:10763653-10773966 GCA_030265395.1 Rhina ancylostomus
GACCTCCTTGTCCTTTCCCCAACTCTGTCCCGGTCACCTCCAGGCTGAGGCCCCCAATGGTGCCTCTGGGTCCTGCTGTTCTTCCTCCATCATTCATCACACCACCACTCCCCATCCTCCCCGGCCTCTCACTCTACCCCCTGCCCCTCGCCCTCCCCTCACTCCTCCGAGAGGCCTTGACGCTGATAGTTTGGCGTCCTGGGACATGCTGACCAGACCTGAGCACACCCACGAAAGATAAAAGGGAGTGTAAAAAGGGGTGGGGGGAGTGCAGAGGTAGAGAAATGGCACGTACAAATACCGCATGCCAGTCCTGATACAAACTGAAAGAAAGAGCACATTGTCTGAAGTTGGAGATGATGAACATCTGATTAGGGTTTTATATAGCGCTTAGGTAAAACTTGATGGTTTGCTTGGTCGTTGCTGAAGAGAGCTGAAGAGCAGAAATGGTGCAATTGGTCTGGAGTCACATGCAGGCCAGAGTAGGTGAAGACAGGAGATTTTCTTCCTTAAAATACGTTCAAAACCCACATTGGCATTCATGACAATTCACTTGCATTGCTGCTAAGATTAGTTTTGTCTTATTTTAGCTTTATTTAATGGGTATATAAAACCCTGAGGGGCATAAATAAAGTGAATGATCACAGTCTTTCTCCCAGTGGAGGAGAGTCTAAAACCAGAAGGCATAGGTTTAAGATGAGAGGGGAAAGATTTAAAGGGGATGTGAGGGGCAACTTCTTCACACAGAGGGTGTTGGGAATATGGAACCAGCTGCCAGGGGAAGTGGTAGAGGTGGGTACAATTACAATGGTTAAAAGACATGAGGCAGGTGGTTGGATCTGAAGGACTTAGATGGATATGAGCCAGATATAGGCAAATTGACAAATTCAGGTAGGCACCTTGGTTGGGATAGTATTTCTGTGGTGTATAATCAAATGAAGTTAAATTCTCCACCATTTCTTTCACAAGATCACATCAGGTGTGCCCATTCATGGCCTGAGGACAATTTCTGACTGTTGACCTGTTGCCTTCATTGAGTAAACCATTATCACTGTGCCTGTCACTGGAAGAATCCGTAAAATTGGTGAATGGACACAAGAGAAAGAGGCCTGTAGACCAATAACATATCCTTTATGTCACTGTTACCTGAACCAGTTTCCCAGAAGGTTTCTTGCACCTGCTGAATCTGCAAACCTTGCTGGCAGAACAGTTTAATCCTAAATATAATTGCCCATCATTTGCTGCACTCAGATAGCTGAAGGTACTAAGGTGAAGTGGTTATTTTTACATTTACAGCAGGAATTTAGGAGCCCAGAGATCAGAGGTTGGAGGTTGAAGAAATGGAGGGGTGATGCCTTGCAAGAATTGGAAAATTAGAATTTTGAAATTGGTGTTGGTATTGGTTTATTATTGTTACATGTACTGAGATACAGTGATAAACTTTTGTTTGTGTGCCAACCAGACAGATCATGCCATACATAATTACATTGCGGTCTTAAAAGAAAACAGAATGCAGAATATAGTATTGCAGTTAAAGAGAAACTGCAGTGCAGGTAGACAAATAAAGTTCAAGGGCCACAACGAGGTAGATTGGGAGATCAAGAGTTCAAGAGTTCATTTTTTGGATGCCCTGTTATAGGAAAGACATCATTAAACTGGAAAGAGTGCAGAGAAGATTTACGAGGAATTGAGGGCCTGAGTTATAGGGAGAGGTTGGGCAGGCTCGGACTTTGTTCCTTGGAATGTATGAGATTGAGGGGTGACCTAATAGAACTGTATAAAATCATGAGGGGTACAAATAGGGTGGACACACATGTTCTTTTTTCCAGAGAAGGGGAACTAAAAACTAGAGGGTATAGCTTTAAAGTGAGAAGTGAAAGATTTAAAAGGGACCTGAGAGGCAACTTCTTCACACAGAGGATGGTGCGTATATGGAATGAGCTGCCAGAGGAAGTGTTGAGGCAGGTGCAATAACAACATTTAAAAGATATTTGAATAAGTACATGGATAGGAGAGGTTTAGAGAGATGGGGCCAAACACAGGCAAATGGATGGATACCATGGTTGATACTTGGAGCCTGGTGGACACTATAGCTAGCATGGACAAGTTGGGCTGATGGGCTTATTACCATGCTGTATTACTCTATGATTCTATGACTCTAGTGCATGAGGGGTCCATTCAAGAGTCTGATAATAGTGGGATTGAAGCTGTCCTTGAGCCTGGTGGTGCACGCATTCAAGCTTCTCCCCGATGGGAGATTGGAGAAGAGAGAGTGCCCGGCATTGGAGGAGTCCATTATTATGTTTTCCCGAGACAGCAGGAAGGGTAGACAGAGTCAACGGAGGGGAGGCTGCTTTGCGTGATGGACTGGGCTGTGTTCACAATGCTCTGCAATTCCTTGTGGTCTTGGGAAGAGCAGCTGGCATAACCAGGGTGGGATACACAGAGATAGAATGCTTTCTATGGTGCAACTATAAAAATTGGTGAGGGTCATCGGCAACATGCCAACTTTCCTTGGCCTTCTGAGGGAATAGAGGTGTTGGTGTGCTTTCTTGGCTGTAGCGTCAATGTAACTGGAATAGGACAAATTGTTGGTGATATTTACACCTGGAAACTTGAAGCTTGAAATCAAGGTATTGCCAAACCAAGTAGATGAGTGAGTAGACTGATGAGAGGTGACCGGTACATGATGTGGTTGGGATATTTCAGTATACATCTAGATTTGGCACATCAATCTCTCCACCTCCCCTTTTACCCAATGCTCCCAGTGAATAAGGATATGTTGCAGATTTCTTGGTTGTAAAAAGAAACATCGAATAAAATTCCTTTGGAAAAACAGATTAGCAATCTATATTTTCATAGACACACAACTAAATGATAAAAGCTATTTCAAAACACAAATATTCTGATCATCCACTCTCCCAATATGCTATATCCAAGATTGTCATTTGGTGCACAACTTTCAGTTCACAGTAAGGTTATAGGGACTGTTTTGGAAACATCCCCCAAAATGGCATTAGACCACTCCCACAACATTAGCATGGTGACTTTTGAGTTTAATTTCCCCTTCCAAATAATGAACTCTGCACAAAATACCATCATGAAATATATGGGCTTCTCGACAATTCTGGCTTAATTAGTAACCTAGACATTTTACACTTCTCCACTTTTGCTGAGGCCATCACACAATGTGATAGGATAGTTGGGAGCCACAGAGACAATCCATAGCAAACTCCCCTATCCAATTAGTGAAACTATTGATATCTGACTTCTGCTTCTCATCTGACCAATTAATAATCCAGTTCATTGCTTTATTTGTCTTCTCAAGAGCACATATGCTAGCCATTAATTTCTTTTGCAAGGCATTACTTTCTGAAGACAAAGATCTATAACTTTCATTTCAATTATTTGCTCAATGATTCTAATGCATCTGTAGGAAAAAACTTCCATTTAAAAGCTTGCATTCATGAATTTATTGTTTCAGCTCAAATACTTCTTTCCATAATGGAATTCAGCATTTTACCTCTGTATAAGATTATAAGATATAGACATGTTTTATTAAAGGGAATCAACAGTCTTTATCTGGTTTAATCTATATGCACCAATTATATGTTGACCCTTAAATGTCACCACAAGCCACTCAATCACCAAGGCAAGAGAATTCTGGTTGAGATGAAACTATTTAGGCTGGAGTCATTTTCTTTGGACAAATGAGACTGAAAGGAGATTTAACTGATGTGTATAAAATAACAAGAAACTCAAACAAGGTGACCAGGAAGAATCTATTTCCTTCGTGAAACAAACAGTACAATGAGACAGCAGTTAACACAATGGCTCTTTCAACAGATGCAGCCTGATCTGCTGTTTTTTCCAGCATGTCATGGTAATTTTCAGACTTCTAGCACGTTTTCAGTGAGTCAGGTTCAATCCTGATCTCTGGTGCTGTCTGTGTGTTTGCATGATCTCCCTGTGACTCCCGTTCCTCTGTGGTCTGGTTTCTATCTACATCCCAACAGTGTCATAGAATCACAGAGAGAAACAGAACAGAAGCAGGACCTTCAACCCACTAAGTCTAACACTGACCATCAACTCGTCATTTAGACTTTTTTAGCACAGTACAGACCCTTTGGCTCACAATGTTGTGCTGACATTTTATCCTGCTCTAAGATCTATCTAACCCTTCCCTCCCACATAGCCCCTCATTGCTCTATCATTCATGTGTCTAATCCTACATTAATCCCCTTCATTTATTTTTCCTTCGTTCTCACAGACTTCTTCTGGAGTCTGCCACTGACCTACGCACTTTACAGTGGTCAATCAACCTACCAACCCACACATCTTTGGGATGTGGGAGGAAACCAGAGCACCCAGAGGAAATCCACATGGTCACTGAGAGAACATGTACACACCAGGCGGATGAGACCTGAGGTCAGGATTGAACCTGGGTGTCTGTCACTGTGAGGCAGCAACTCTACTGGCTGTGCCACTGTACTACTGTGTGTGGGTTGGTCGGTTATTTGGCCACTGTAAATTGTCCCTAGTGTGTAGGTGAGTGGTAGAGTCTGCAGAGAATAGGGTGGGATCAATATAAGTGGATGCTTTATGGTTGGTGCGAACACAAAGGGCTGTTTAAATTCTGTTTGACTTAGTTGATCAGTAGAGGGCAGAGATTTAATTTAATTGATAGAAGGGTTAGAGGAGAGATGAAGAAAAAATATTTCACTCAACAAGTGGTGGGGGCCCAGAGCTCATTCCTGGAAAGGGTGGTGGAGGCAGAAACTTTTGCCACAATTTAGATAAGCATTTGGAGGAATTTAAAATAGGGGGATATGTGGGAGGATGGGGTTAGATAGTCTGAGGCGAGGTTTAAAGAGGTTGTGGACCAAAGGGCCTGTATTGTGCTGTACTGCTCTATGATTCTATGATTTAAGAAGAATCTGGATGAGCACGTGAAAGAGGCTTAACCTCCAAGGTAATGGGATGGACTCTGGGAAGTGGGATTGGTCAATATGGTCAGGAAGATTGCTTGCCCTTTTCCTGTTCTGTAGAATCTAATAATTCTGATTCTACAAGGATAATTAGAGCTGAACAATAAATGTTGCTAGGGATACTGCATCCAACAAATGAATAGAACAAAATAGCAATTTTTAAATTGGTATGTATTTTATTTATTCTATTCACTTTTCAGGATGTGGATGTTACTGGTGAAGCCAGCATTTATTAGTCATCCTTAACTGGTCATCTGCCTTCATGAACCACTGCTGTCCTTCTGATGAAGGTACTCCTACAGCAGTGCTGGGGGCGAGTTTCAGTTTCAGTGGGTTAGACCCAATGACGATGAAGGAAGAGTGATAGATTTTCAAGTCAGAGTGGAACACAGGTGGTGATGCTTCCATGTGCTGGAAGCTTTTGTCCTTGTGGTGTTAAAAGATATGGGTTTGGGAGGGACTGCCTTTGGTCGGTGAGGATAAAGTCAAGTAGATTCATCTCTCATCTTAGTTCATCTACTGCCTGTTGAAAGCTCAGTCTGATTGATTCAGACTTATCCATCAGGTGTGCTGACAAACCACTCTTGGTGTTGGACATTGAAGTCTCCCAACCAATCCATTTTCCAAGGGTTGATCAATATGAATGTGGTAATCAAGAAGAGGGCTTCTTGCTCATCTTTGACCTGAGGCCATAGCTTCATTGCTTGGAAATGATATTGAGGATTCCCAGGACAACTGCTTCTATTCTATCTACCAATGTACTGGTGGGACCAGAGGTTCCCTGGGATTGTGTTGGAGGGGCCTGCTTTGTTGCTTGGAATGATATCTATGTCAGACTGTAGTTTGACTAGTCTGTGGGGTGGTTACCACAATTTCATGCTCAGATGTTTGCGAGGTGGACCTTGCAAGCTCAAATGGACTGTCATCGACTTTGCAAAATGTGAATTTGCTGCGTAGGTTAATGTCAGGTGGGCCATCCGGTTTTATTTGCTCTCTGTTTAAACAAAGTGGTGATGGTGGATTGTTTGGGCAATTTCAGAGTTAAACACATGTGGGTCTGAGTCACAATTCAGCAGAACAGGTAAGGATGGCTGATTTCCTCCCCAAAGGATATTAGTGAACCAGCTGGAATTTGATCATCATTACTTATGACTAATTTTTTGAAAATAATTTTGTTTTATAAATTGAATATAAATTTCATTGTTACCATGGTGTGATCTGAACTTGATTTATCCTTCAATTTATCTATTGTTCCCAGCCCCAGACAGATGTATGACAGTAACTCAGTCCAAATACTGTAGATTTGTTGGGCTTTTAGCTCCTTGTTAGTTGTTACCTTACTCCCTCCTTATTGAATTGGTGCTATCTAACCTAAGTTTGAGGTTACATTATTTGCTTTCATTGTATCATTGCAGCTCAGTGCTTGACTTTTGCAGACACATTAGGTCAAATGAACTCCTTCTACCTCATAAACTTTTGATAATTTTCCATTGGAAAGCATCTATTGGTCCATCTCCCCAATTCCAACAGATTAGATGGAATTGGCCATTCACTCTCCCAGGGTATAACAAATTATCTCTTCCACAACAACATCTAAAAGAGATTTATTTGTACATCTCTGTTTCTTACCTCCAATAACTGCAGAATCACTTTTGACTGCTTTTTGCAATGGCGCTTCCTCCTCAGTGGGTTTGGAATGATCTACAATAGAAAAAGCAACTCATGATATTAACAAAAAATAAAATGGGAATAGGTAACAGCATGATAATTCTCAATAACAGACAATGGAACTTAGCCTATTTTGGTATCACTGCAGTGGTTACAGTCTCCTCAGGCAAGGAAAAAAAGACTTCCTCTCCTAAAATGCCTTTCGCAGGCTTAGGTCTTCCAATGGACATTTATCGCCAAGTTAATACCGTTGTAGTGAAATATTCTCTGCTGAAAAAGAACTCCCGAAAACATCAGTCAAAAACCAAAAGATTGTAAATGCTGGAACTCTGAAAATAAAACCGAAAAATACCAGAAATATGTTTGGCTGCATCTGTAGAGAGAGGTACAGAGTTTTGACCAGAGAAATAAAGGGCTGCAGATGATGGAACCTAGGTGAAAAACATGGTGATGCTGGAGGAACTCAGCAGGCCAGGCAGCATCTGTGGAGAAAGACAGTCAACATTTCGGGTTAGGACCCTTCTTCAGGACTGAAGACAGGAAAAGGGGAATCCCAATATATGGTTGGGGGGGGGGGCAGGGAAACAGAACAGTGAAAGGTGGACAAAAGAGGGGAGGTGGGGTGGGCACAAGGTGGTGATAGGTAGATGCAGGTAAGAGATAGTGACAGGCAGATGGAGGGGAGGAGGGGAGAGGAGATCTACCAGGGCATGGGTCAAAGGTATGGAGGCAGGCGCCCCATGGGGGTAGGGAAGGAGAAAATAAAAGGAGAAAAAGAAATAGGTGAGAAGAAAAAAGAGAATTCTGAACAAATTTATCGAAATAGAACATTGTGTTTCCTTCTATAGATGCTGCCTGACCTGTTGAGTATTTCAAGCATTTTCAGTAACAGCAGTCTCCTAATGACTAGATAAATGTGGTAGCAACATTGATTGAGAGACTAATTTGGCTCAGGATATCTGGAATTGCAGATATATTATTCTTAATGTCATCGGACACTTTGCATCTAATTCTAACAGTGCTGTACTTTTGTTATTTAATTAAGGATTGGAATATTGAATTGGAATTGATATTGGTTTATTATTGTCACTTGTACTGAGGTACAGTGAAAAATTTGTATACCGTTCATACAGATCAATTCATTACACAGTGCATTGAAGTAGCACAAGATAAAATGATACAGAATGCAAAGTAAAGTGTCACAGCTACAGAGGAAGTGCAGTGCAAGTGGACAATAAGGTGCAAGGTCATAACAAGGTAGATGGTGAGGTCAAGAGTCCATCTTTTCGTACTAGGGAACTGTTCAATAGGCTAATAACAGTGGGATAGAATCTGACCTTAAGCCTGGTGGTACGTGCTTTTAGTCTTTTGTATCTTCTGCCTGATGGGAGGGGGGAGAAAAGAGAATGTCCCGGGTGGGTGGGATCTTTATGCTGGCTGATTTGTGTTCACTAATCCCTGGAATGGGACTTGAATATAAAAGTTATTGAAGCAGAATCAGAATCAGATTTATTCTCACTGTTGTATATCATGAAATTTGTTGTTTAGCAGCAGCAGTACAGTGCAAAGACATAAAAGTTATTATAAATTAAAAAATAAATAAATAGTGCAAAAAAAAGAATAACGAGGTAGTGTTCATGGGTTAATGGACTGTTCAGAAATCTGATGGCGGAGGGGAAGAAGCTGTTCCTTAAACATTGAGTGTGTGTCTTCAGGCTCCTGTACCTCCTCCCTGATGGTAGTAATGAGAAGAGGGCAATGGTGGTACAAACTGAGCCACATCAACCAGTGGAATTATATTCCTGTTGACACACTATGCCTCACAGATGTCCAATCTTAAGCTGCCAGAACTGTTCTAAATCAATCCAGTGAGAAAGATGGAGGGTTTCCTTATCTCCACAAATATTGTGCAACAGTCACTCTTACAAGTGACATCATGGACAAAGGCATCAGCAACAGTAACATTGTTGTGGATGTATTCAAGGAAGTTCATCCCTTGTGTTGGCTCTGTCTCATGATTAAAGTGAGCTGCTCTCTAGAACTCAGTGACCTTCATCAGTGGTAGTAATACAGTGGCTTTTGTTGACATTGAATTTGTTTCACCTGAATGCCCTTGTTACTTGCAATGTTTCTTCCAAGTTTGGAGGAATATTAATTTAATTCATCAGCTGAAGGAGGTAATTAGAAAGAGGTTTGCTCACTTAAGATTGATCAGATAACACAAGGCATTTGGAAGTTTAGAGTCCTCATTGCAGACTCCCAGTGCAACTCCTTCTAGACCGTACATCATTGTCCCACTACCTCTGTTCAGTCAGTCCTGGTCCTGAGTGAAGGAGACTGAAGTGCGAAATATGATTCTGTTAGTGTGGCTCTAACAGGCTGTGGCCTGTCAAGTCTAGGGACAGTTGTCCCGATTCAAAGACCAAACACCTGATGTTGTGAAGAAGACTTCACAAGATTGACCAGACAGGATCTGATTTTTCCATGCCCAAATTTGATGAGTGGATTATCCTTATTTTGATAAAATATTGCAGTTTGGTACAAATAAATACACATAAAGTGCTGGAGGAACTCAACATGTCAGGCAGCATCAATGGAGGGAAACAAACAGTTGTCATTTTGGAGCCAGACCCTTCATCAGGAGGAGGGTCCTGATGAAGGATTCAGCCCAAAACGTTGACTGTGTATTTCCCTCCTTGGATGCTGCCTGACCTGCTGAGTTCCTCCAGCACTTTTTGTGTGTTACTCTAGATACATCCAGCATTTGCAGTATCTCTTATGTCTCTGATACAAATAAATGGTTTGCTAGAACATTTCAGACAGTTAATAGTTTGGAGTTACATATCAGCCAGGCCAGATAAGAGACCCGATGAACGAGATGGGTTTTTCCAATAATCCTGGAGTTTTCTGGTTACCACCACTGGCCTACTTACAATTACTCGTTACTAGTCCAGTAATGTGACCCCTCTGTTCCCATTCCCAGAGTTTAGAAAGTGTTTCTACTCTTCCAGTTGAGTGAATAATTAAGCAAAAAATAAGCTTGTCTTTACTAAACAATATGAAAAAGACTCCTTTGGTTTCAAATGTAAAAAGTAGGATTGGGTTCCATCGGAAAGGGATGATCTAAACATCCCTGGTACTTTGACCTCGGTTTAAAAAGAAACACAATTTTCAGCACATCACAACAGAACAGAGCTCAGAGCTATTTCAATAATGCTGCACATTGAACTTACTAGAAATCTGTGGCCAGCAAAAAATATCTAGCCGACTTGGCTCCTGTCTGAATCAATAAGGAGATGACTGTGAGAATTCACACACACACAGACGCAAGCTCACAGATAATACTTATTTGCTGTCAGCTCAAGATGAAAATAAATCAGTACTTAATGGCATGGTTTGATTTTTATAATCAAAAATTAATGCACTGATACACTTGGGAGGGGTGCGTGGCGGGTAGATTATTAAATTGGAAATGAGTGCAGATGATTCTTCATTTGTTGAAATTATATATCAGTGGTGGCAGAAGTGAAATATAATCAAAATAATTAAAAATATCTAAATTTGTTACAGCTGTTAAAGTCAGATCAGAGACATGGTCAAGAAATAATGCCGTTTACCTACACGTCCATTGTATTAAAAACACATTGGCACACAGAT
>JARFYF010000001.1:11031082-11045143 GCA_030265395.1 Rhina ancylostomus
AATGGGTCAGCTGTCGGGTGTCTGAGATCCAGAAAGCCTTGTTCTTCAGTGCATTCATGGCCAACCTCTGCAGTCAAATGCTGCTGCATCTAACTGACCCACTGAAGTGATGTGAATACAGCCCAGATACACTTTGCTTTGAACCCACAGTGGTATGCCAGGGAAGGTATCCCGACAGCTGACCCATTGACTTCTGCATATCTAACATTTATCTCTCTCTCCTAAAGCTTGCTGGCATAACAAATATTTGGCACTGTGTGATATAATCCCTTCTCTCCTGGGGAAGGAAACTTACCTCGCATGTTGAAGACTCTGATTTAACTTGCATAAAAAAGAAAGAGGAAGAGGAAGATGTAATGGGATGATATAGGCAGGTCTGAACAAAATCCATCCATAGAATGCCTCAGAAAGTCTTTGGCAGATAACATAGTTCTGGCCCTGCTATGCTGGCTGTCAAAACTTCCAAGGATCTATAATATTGATGAAAGTATGTAAAACCCCATTGAAATTCAGATGATTATATTATTTTAAAGTAAAATAATTAGATTTATTAAACAAATAACAACATACACCTCTATAAGGTCACACTTCAGTCTCCCACGCTCCAAGGAATAAAGTCCTAGCCTGCCCCACCTCTCCCTATAACTCTGGCCCTTGAGTCCTGGCAACATTCTTACAAATCTTTTTTGCACTCTTCCCAGCTTAATGACGTCTTACAGGGTAACCAGGTACGGCCTCACAACGTCATGTCTCAACTCCTCTACTCAATGCCCTGACGGGTGTTGATGTTGGCAACAAGACGTTTATGACCAATCACCTCTCATGCCTTTCACTGGTGGGACCCTTACACATGCCTTTGTTACCTGTCCAATTGACTTTCTTGGATGGCCTTCATTATATGATTCTCTGTAAACCTGTGGTCACTCATATTTACTCTGCTCTTTGTGTTCTAGTCCCATTCACCCATCACTCCTCTGCACACTGTTCCACATTGGCTCCTAGTTAAACAACACCTCCATTTTAAAATTCTTCTCCTTGCTTTTGAATCCTATCTGTAGTCTTTGTCCTGCCCATAAATCTCTATAATCTTCCAAGAGCTCTCTGACAATGATTATCCCCAAATTTAATCTTTCTACCTTTGACAGAGATGTGTCCAGCTGCCAGGGGCCTGAGCTCTATAATTCCCTGCCAAGGGCCTTAGCTTTATAATTCCCTTCTTAATCCTCTCTGCATCTCCACTTCTCCGTTCAAGGCTCTCCTTCAAACACTATCTCTTTTAGTTATCTGGTTTAATATCTGCTGATATGGCTTGGTGTCAATTATTTTCTGATAACAATATAAAAGTGAGGTCAGGCGACACAAGAAACTGCAGATGCTGAAATCTGGAACCATAAACAATCTGCTGGAAGAACTCAGCAGGTCCTGATGCAGGGTTTCAACCCGAAACATCGACAATTCCTTTCCACCCACAGGTGCTACTTGACCCTCTGAATTCTTCCAGAAGATTGTTTGTTGTTCCATAAAAGTGAGGTCATTGGATGAACAGGGAACTCTGTTTCACTCTCTACAGTTGCTGCTTGACCTACTGAGTATTTCCATCATTTATACTATGTTGTCTATTTTTAAAATTAGGCACTGTTGTGACATAAGTCTTTGGTTTTATTGTTATTGTCTTTGTATTTATACCTCTAGCTATACATCTCTGGATAGCTCACCTTTTTGTGGATTTATCTTATTGCTCTGTTGCCATCTATACGTCACATACTAAAGACCAACCTTCCCTCTTCCAATACAAAGTGCATGCTTTTTGCTTAATTCCAAAATGTATTAGTTCACATTGTTCTTTACTGAACAGTACCAGCATTACCCAGTCCAAGCCTACCTGGTTCACCTTGCAGCCATTGTCAAAATTTTCTATGCTTATCAACTCTGCATCATCAACAAATTTTAGCCAGAGCTACCCTTATCCAAACCCTTCATGTTTAGCACCGCACAGAACCATATGTTTCACCACAGACCATATCTTTCAAATCAGGTAATTTTGACCATGTACTTGGCTTCTTTCTCTTTCTTGATCTCCCTCTCTCCATCAGGGGTCATAGTCTCCTTTATTCCCTGCATCCTTATCTTTGTCATGAGCCTCTTGTGTGTTATCTTATCAAGTACACGGTGAAGACCTGTTACATCCTTTGCATTTCACTGAACCGTCTTATCTCTTTTTTGCTTCAAAGAACTCAGTTATGATGATCCTGCAAGACAATCTAAGGGAATGGAGGAATATGGATGATACACAGGAAGAGGACATTTAGTCTAAATTGGTATCAAGATCAGCACAATATTGTGGGCTGAGTGGCCTGTCCAGTGCTGTACTATTCCATGTTCTTGTTCCAGATTGTTTGCTGTTATGTTTCACTCCAGATAATTTCAATTTTTAATTTTATAATGGTGAAAAAAAACACATTGCTGTACAATCAAATTTCTAGGGCCTCATGAGGCACATCTCAACAACTTAACAGTGCCTCAAGATGCATCTTCTGTTTCTTCAACTATCACCCTCTTTTCCCTCCAACCATTATTATCTTTACCACAACACAAATCTTCCCTTGAGTTCTCTCCTCCCTCCCTCCCTCCCCTCCTCAGCATGTTTAAACTTGTTTATCAAACTTCTTCCAGTTCTGGTGAAAGGTTACCAGCCCTGAGATATTGACTCTGTTTTGCTCTCCACAGGCACTGACTGACCTGCTGAGTATTTCCAACGTTCACCGATTTATCAAAAGAAAATGAAATGATGTTTGACTTTTAGCAGCAAAAATCGAGGCAGTGTGTAATAACATCCCATGCCGCACTCATTTTAACATTAATGGCAGGAGTGTGGTTCAGGCAGTGCAAATCCATTATGAACCTTTGTAGCCATGGTAACATTTTTTTCACTCTCCCAGTAACCTGAGTAGATTACTGCAGTGAAATGGGCACCGTTAGTCATTTTCATTATGAATATATTGCTTAGCAAGCTTCATACTTCACCTCCTCTGTGCAAGGAGCAAAGACCAACATTCAGGAGAAACAATGGCAATGATTATCTTGGTGTTCCCTAAGTCTTTAACTTATCCAAAAGGAATCAGAGTTTTCTAGTTGGGTATGCTTGCTTTATTAGTTGAGGCATTGAGTTCAAGAGTCGGGAAGTTATGTTGCACCTTTATAAAACTCTGGTTAGGCTGCATCTGGAAAATTATATTCAGTTCTGGTCACCCCATTGTGGGAAGGATGTAGAGGCTTTGGAGAGGGTGCAGAAGAGGTTCACCAGGATGCTGCCTGAATTAGAGGGCACGTGCAATAAAGGAGAGTTTTCTCTGGAGTGGCAGAGGCTGAGGGGAGACCTGATAGAGGTTTATAAGATCATGAGAGGCCTGGATAGAATAGGCAGCTGGTATCTTTTCCCTAAGATTGAAAAGTCTAATACTAGAGGACAGGTATTTAATGTGAGAGGGGGCAAGTTCAAAGGAAGTTTGCAGGGCAAGTTTTGTTTTTACACAGAGAGTGGTGGGTGACTGGAATGTGCTGCAGAGGTGATGGTGGAGGCAGATATGATGGAGGCATTTAAGAGGCTCCTAGATAGGCACAGGAATGTGCAGAGAATGGAGGGATATGGACATTGTGTAGGCAGAAGGGATGAGTTTAGTTAGACATTTAATTGCCAATTTAATTACCTTGACATAACATTGTGGGGTGAAGGGCCTGTTCCTGTGCTGTACTGTTCGATGTTCTATGCCATATAAAATAACCCTGCAGAAAACCTTTCTCTTACTTCTGCATTTCATAAATAACGAGTGTTTTCAGGTGATATTGCTGGGTACTTGAATGCTTTGATAAGTCTAATCCCAAAAAATGAAAGACCTTGATGGAAAATGAGCCCAAAGTGAGCCCAAGAAAGCTATTGTCCAAGGACAGGAAGATGGGATGTGTAGTCATTGGTTGCCATGGATATGGTGTGCTGAATGGCCTGTTTCCATGCTGCATGATGCTATGACTCTAAAATTCTCCATGAAAACACCATTAAAATGGGAGTTTTTGCAATGCACCTTCCCACTTTGAGTACCATTCACGTGAGCAGTCAAGTAGAAGAATAAAAATGAAAGGGGTGATCAGTTATTATGCCAACAATATTTTAACAGATCTCTTTCATTTCTCGAACCAGATGCTCCTACCTACAAATAGCTGGCTGTTGAGCTGCAAGTGGATGTGTCCATCAGATGGTGCCTCTCGAGCCTGTCGTGGCAGGTGATCCACTTGAAGTGACGCTGCCTTGATGTTTCGCTCGGCCTTAACGTAATGCCACTGGTTGTCATTGAGCTGTGAGGGCGATTTAACAGCAACCATGAAAGGGCCGTTCCCCACATCGAAAGAGAAGAGAACCTCCACTGGTGCTGCAACAAGCACACATGAGAAAGGGATGTGAGTGCCAGTTACCTGCAGAGTGATACTTCCCAATTCACAATCAGTAAGGCATATGGGCTTTTGACCATGTGAGGTATTCAATAAGCAGGATGAGAAAGAAAGCCACTTCACATTAAGTCCTTTTGATCCCTTTTGTTGGCTTGATTCATTGACCATGTTAATGTTGTGGTTAGTGTAACACCCAGGTTCAATTCCGGCCACTGTCTTTAAGGAGTTTGTATGTTCTCCCAGTGACTGCATGTGTTTCCTCTGGGTGCTCCGGTTTCCTCCCACATTCCAAAGACGTACAGGTTAGGAAGTTGTGGGCATGCTGTGTTGGCACCAGAAGCATGGCGACACTTGTGGGCTGCCCTCAGAACACTCTATGCAAAGATGTATTTCACTGTGTGTTTCAATGTACATGTGACTGATAAAGATGTCTTATCTTATCTTATCAAAACAGACCTGCAGAAGGACAATTAAGGTCTTTAACTGTATTTTTGTTTAACCTTTTTTTCTTCTTTCTTCTGTTGAAGGCTCCAACTCAAATTGAAACATGGGCTCAATGCATTTTGATCACAGCTTTCAATTGCTCCAAGGATGTAGACATTGTTGACAAGCCAGCGTTTATCACCCATTCCCAGGAATTTTGCAGTTGAAAGTTAATTACATTGTTCTGGGACTGGAGTCACATATTGGCCAGACTAAGTTAGATCCCATCAACCAGTAAGTACTGGTCTACATTTTTTGTAGGAGCCTTAATCTTAGTTCTATATTTTCACATATTTTTATTCCCCCTTATCTTCAACCTAAATGTTATATTACCTCTCTGGCTCAATAACAGAAGCATATTACAACACAGAAGGAAAATATTCAGCCTCAAGTTTTTGCCCTGATTTTTATCTCCACATGCATAGTAAAGGTGAATGGCCATGGTTTTCCCCCCAGGGTAACGGAGTCCAGAACTAGAGGGCAGAGTTTTAGGATGAGACGGGAAAGATTTAAAAGGGATATGGGGGGGTGACTTTTTTTTTTACACAGAGAGTGGTAGTTATGTGGCACAAGCTGCCAGAGGAGGTGGTAAAGGTGGGCATAATTACAATGATTCAAAGACACTTAGAAAGGTACATCGATAGGAAAGGTTTAGAGGGGCGTGAGACAAACACAAGGAAAAACGATTAGCTCAAGTAGACAACTTGGGCAGGCCAGTCAAGTTAGGCAGACGGGCATGTTTCTGTGCTGTATGACTCTATGACTCTAATTCGTCTTTGAAAGCCCCAGTTGAGTCTGGTGCCACCATACAGAGAGGAAGTGAATATCAGATGCAACACACACACAAAATGCTGGAAGAACTCANNNTCAGGCGGCATCTATGGAGAGAAATAAACAATCTGATAAACAGATGAATATCAGATTCTATTTAAGTAAAAAGAAGTATTTCCTGACCTCCCCTTTTGCTCAAAACTGTTTCCCCTAATGCTGAACAAGCTGTTAATGGGAAAACCCTGCTTCAGTCTGCCCTAGCTAAACCAGTCATAAAGTTTTATACTTCAATCAAGCTTCCTTCCAACTCGCTTTGCTCCCTGGAACTAAGTAGTAAATCTTTGTTGCAAATTCTCTGGTACTTTTACATTGCTATTGTAGAGTGTTGTCTGGACCTGGGCACAATATTCCAGTTGTACTCTAAGCAGTACTGTGTATATTTAGAACAGAACAGTACAGTATAGGAACAGGCCCTTTAGCTGATGATACATGTGCTGAGAATGATGCCAAATTAAACTAACCCCTTCTGCCTGCACATGATACATATCCCACCATTCCCTGCTTACTCATGTACCTATCTAAAAGCCTCTTGTCTGCCATGATCATATCTGCTTCCACGACCTCCCATGGCAGCTTGTTCCAAGCACCTCCTACTCTCCATGTGAAAAAATTGCTCCCTGCTTCCCCTTTAAACTTTCCTTTTCTCACCTTGAATCTATGCTCTCTAGTATTCGATATTTCCTACCCAAGGAAAAAGATTGTGACTGTCTACCCGATCCATGCTTCACATAATTTTATATACATCTATCTGGTCTCCCCTCAGCCTCCACCGCTCCAGAGAAAACAACCCAAGTATGTCCAACCTCTCCTTATAGCCAATACCCTTAACTCCAGGCAGCATCCTGGCAAATCTCTTCTGCACCCTCTCCAAAGCCTGCACATCCTTCTTGTAATGGGGTGACCAGAATTACAGGAAATACACCGAATGCAGCCGATCAAATGTTTCACACAACTGCAACGTGTCTTGGTATATATTCATCGCAACTTCCTGCCTTATTTGCTCAATACATCTTGGGTTGTACTTGCTTTATTAAACACGCTCTCACTCTGGTGATTCATTTCATAACCTCGTGTCATTCTGTATGTGATGGTGCTAAGTATTGGGAAATCTTGTGTACTTTCAGTGCTCTTTTCACGTTCCTATGCACAGTTATCACAGTCAGCTCTATCAAAGATCTCCTCTCAGCTTCAGATCATTGTCATTGGTTGGGTTAACAAAAAGCTCAGCTTCTTCTCAAACAGTGGACCTTATTCGTGAAAATTAAAAGCAGACTGGAAGGGAAGATAGATCGACAAGTGTCTGGCATCCAGGAGATATTTTGTTCAATGTACTATCTCGTCTAAAGGAGATAAGGACCATTTATTTTAGGAACACAGAGAAACACGGAGCAGAGATTAGAAAAGCTTTCATTTGATAACCAAATAGTATGCAAAATATATTTCAACAAAAAGTTAGTGAGGCCGAGCTAATCTTCACATTTAAGAAAGAATTACATAAAATACTCTGGCAAAAATTAGTATGTGAAGAGGGAAAAAGGAGAGAAGCAGCTCAGCAGAGATCCCTGTCAGAATTTTTCTACCTACCATGGGAGTACTTTTACCAAGCAGAGCACCGTGGTTCAAGAAGGCAGCTCACCGTTACCTTCTCAAGGGGAATTTAAGGTGCTGACCTTACCACAGATGCTCACATCCAAAGAATGATGTTAAGATAAAGCATTTAAGATACTTATTAGTCACATGTACATTGAAACACATAGTGAACTGCATCTTTTTGCGTTACTGAGAATGTTCTGGGGCAGCCCGCAGGTGTCGCCACGCTTCCGGCACCAACATAGCATGCCCACAGCTCCTAACCTGTACGTCTTTGGAGTGTGGGAGGAAACTGGAACACCCGGAGGAAACCCACACAGACACGGAGAGAACGTACAAACTCATTACAGACAGCAACCGGAATTGAACCCGGGTTGCTGGCACTGTAATAGCATTACACTAACCGCTACACTACCATGTCACCTAAAAAAATGACCAAAAAATGTTAAATGTTTTGGGTGTTGGATGAATGCAAAAGGGCTCCTTAATGCAAAGATTTCCACAATTCTCTGCAGAGACTCCTGCATCTTTGTTGGACACCAAATTCTTGTTAAACTTGAAAGGTGCAAGCATATATTCTCATTACTCCAATGATAGAGTGCTAGCCTGCATCTGAAATGATGCAACTCCATCTAAAAAGACAACAAAATAACAAGGTGGACCAGAAGCAAAGGATGGATTGAAAATTCAAAATAAAATACTGCAGATGCTGGGAATCTGAAATAAGAACAGAATATGTTGGAAACATTCATCAGGTCAGGCAGCATCTGTGAAAATAAAAACAGAGTTAACATTGAAGGTTGGAAAACCTCCTTCAGAACTGGGAAAATGAGTAAACAAGTTTGACACTTAAATAGACAAGGCAGAGAAGGATATGATTCCAATGTACCCAAATGGGATTAGTGTAGATGGGTAAAAAGGTCAGCATAGATGTGGTGGGCAAGGGGCCCATTTCTACACTGTGCGACTCTATGACTCCATCACTCTTAGTTTTGAGTTGCAGAGAAAGATGGGAGTAATGGATAGGACTGGTAGCTTGAGGCCAGGATTACCTTGGCAATCGACTGTTTATGAAGCCATTCAGTTGAGAGATTAGTTAGAAAGTGAAAAAAAAACAAAGGGTGGATTCAAAGGTAAAGTCCACCTGCAGTTTCAAAAGATTTCAAGCCCAAAATCTGCTGCTGGGATATGTTGAGAGGCATCTTTAATTTCAAATCCTGTTCCTGACAGTATGTAAGTAGTTTACATGGATTGTGAACAAAATACGAGTAAATATTGGAAATGCACCAACAGCTTTTTACTGTAAGGCTACTTTAAACTGATAATTTAGCTCTTAAAGCAGTCCTGTCTGACAGAGAATGTGGCCATTATTGTGTTATCAACACCAATAAACAATATTCACAAAGGTGACATTTAGGGATAGACTTTCTTACAGTTTTACAGTAACAAAAGACTTTAATCAAACATATTTTTAAGTGGGATTTCAAATAATAGTGTGCTTGGATATTATTCAGAAGTGTCAATATGAAATGACAACATGCTAATTATCTAAGAGAAAAGGGAACAAAATGTTCAGATACCTCTGTATAATATTGAAGGCATCTCATTGGTATTATGTAGTGAGAATGTGTGTGTGCTTTCCCATACATGGATATCACACTGACCTCAGGGATAAGGTGGGTTGGGTCAAAATCACAGATGAAATATGCTCATGGCTGAAATCTGGCAGCAGTTGGAGACCTGATCACTGACTGCCCCATACAGTGATAATCAGGCTTATTGCTAGTGGTGGCTGAGACATTTGAAAGGGTTGAATAAAGTAATCTTGAAGGCAGGAACCTGGGAGAGAATGTGCAGTAGTTAAGGTACTTACTGTAAATAGAGTCAGATACCAAACCAGCAGGTTAAAGCACAATTGATCTTTCATGGACAATGGAGGTGCAAGAGATTGCCTATGCTGTAATCTGGAGCATAAAGCAATCTGCTGGGGACCACAGCGGGTCAGCTAACATCAGTGGAGGAGGAGGGAAAGTCGACATTTCAGGTCAGGATGCAAAGGTGGGGGAGTGAGGCAGGAGCTGGTAAGTGATGGGTGGATCCAGGTGAGGAGGAGTTGCTGAGCAGATGGATCCAGGTGGGGTTGGTGAGGAGGGGTTGATATCCCCTATCCCCTCCCCTGACTCTTCCCATCTGCTCATCTCCTCACCTGGATCCAGCTATCACCTACCAGCTCCTTCCTCAGCCTTCCCCTTCACATCTTTATACAAGCTACCTTCCCTCTTTACTTTCAGTCCAGACGAAGGGTTTCAACCCAAAGTGTTGACTGTCCATTTCCCTCCACAGATGCTGCCTGACCCGTTGAGTTTTTACCAGCAGCTTGCTTTTTTGCTCTCTAAAGCACAACTTTATAGCAACTGCAAAGATTCCCATACACAGATTGGAAGAAAGATGTACATTTATTTAGCACCATTCAAATGACATCTGTATGTCCCACAACACTCCATAGCCAAGAAAGTACTTTTGAAATGTGCACTGCAAGCTCCCACAGACTGCAATGTGATAATGACCAGATAACATGCTTTTTTATTGGAGGAGTAAATGTAGTACGGCTACCAGGAATAGAACATACAACAGTGCAGCACAGGAACAGGGCCTTCGGCCCACAGTGTCTGTGCTGACCATAATGTCTAATGAGACTAATCCCATTTACCTTTACATAGAACAATACAGTGCAGGAACAGGCCTTCAGCCCACAATGTTGTGCTGAACTAATTAAACTAGTAATTAAATGCCTAACTAAACTAATCCTTTCTGCCTGCACAATGTCCATATCCCTCCATTCTCTGCATATTCATGTGCCCATTTAAAGAGTCACTTAAATGCCTCGATGGTATTTGCTTCCACTACCACCCCAGGCAGCACATTCCAAGCACCTACTATTCTCTGTGTAAAAAACTTTCCCTGTACATGTCCTTTGAACTTATCCCGTCACCTTAAATGCATGTCTTCTAGTGTTAGACATTTCAACCCTGGGAAAAGATACCGGCTGTCTACTCTATCTATGCCTCTCATAATCTTATAAACCTCTATCAGGTCTCCCCTCAGCCGCCACCGCTCCAGAGAAAACAACCCAAGTTTGTCCAACCTCTCCTTATAGCACAAGCCCTCTAATCCAGGCAGCATCCTGGTAAACTTCTTCTGCATCCTCTCCAAAGCCTCATCCTTCCTATAATGGGGCAGCCAGAACTGAGTGCAATACTACAGATACCTAACCAGACTCTTAAAAAGCTGGTCTACAGGCCTGCTCAGGTCTATAATCCCAACAATTGTGTCTTCATCAATGGACCATCATTTTTCTGCAGCTTCTGGTAAACGATTCAGTGGTGTCATTAGCAAAGTACAACCTTTCTTTCCAAACAAGGCACAATGATTAAGACATGGCAGCTGAAACAAAAGAGGAAGGAAAAAAATGAGGCAAGAAAAATGTTTCTCTATTAGGGATGTTTCAAACTCTACCATCTCAGAGATTATCAGTTTTTCTTCCACGTGTCTTCACTGACATGGCATTTCGATTTGGTAACTTAGTTGAATTGCTCCAAATAATCTGTCATTTTACCAAAAATCTGAGAACCACATTCATATTTAAAATCTTTGTGAGGAAAACCAGTGGCCTGAGGGTTTACATGGTAATTAAATACTTTACCTGTAATGGCTGACCAGAGCCCCACAGGGTCCTATCATCATAAAATGTATGCACACCTAATTAGGGAAGGTAAAGAGCAAGAAAAAAGCAATCTCATGCTGCAAATACCTTTACTATAATGCAGTTTTTGATTGAGTTTTATAACAGCAAGATACACAAGGAAACCCTTCCATTATAATCAGTAAGAAAGCTTGGGCTTGTTTGAAATTGTTTAAACTTGCTTATTTCATGAATTTAGTAGTTAACAGTTCTTTCCTCAAAACTATCCTGTATTCTTTCAACAAATGATATGACTAAATAAGCTTCTCCAATTATAAACTAAATTGAGTATGAAATGTAGATTTCGCTGCAGTTTTTCACAAAATGAGTTCCCATTCTCCAGTAACAGCTTTGTTGCCACTACACTGCTCTGACTGACATTCAATGTATTATGCAAGAAAAAGAAGATAAACTTAAATTGTGACCTGGGACAATTTTGACTTTGGCTGAATAAGGCAGTGGATATTGATTAAGTCACAAGTTCTATATCTCTGCTAATGTCCATTCATTCAATTACACTGTCACTCTGAGTCAAAATTAATCCAAGTGATACTAAAATGAAGTGCACTTTACGATAACCAATTAAAGAGAAGCATTGGCAAAGCCATGGGGACAGATATTTCTCTCATTTGGATACCGTGAAGTATCTGTGTACACTCTCATTTTGCCAAACTTTGTAGGATTGCTGTAAAGTAAACAATTAATGTATGACCTAGGTGGCTTGGCCCTTTTCTTTGGTTCATTCAACACTTCATTACTGGTGAAATGCAAAGAAACCTTTAAAGCTTTATGCATCTCAAAAACAACAATGTGCATTCTTTTTCCTTCTCTTGCATATCCACCAAAGTCATAGATCCATTTGCAGCCACAATAGTATTTGTTTACTCAGTGAATGATTATAGCAGGATGATCAGAGGCAGGAAGCCTCCCAAGGCCTTGATGTAGACATCCCTGCTGTGGCCTCAATGTATATTTACTTTGCACCTTTAATGCAGTTCAAAAGAGCTTCACAAGACTACTATCAAATAAAATTTGGTATATCATCACATAAAGAGAGACAAATGATCACAAAAAGCTGGCAGGAAACAATAAAAGTAATGACATTCAAGGACCCAAACACCTCGTTTCCAAACACATTATCTTTAATCAAGATGCATTCATAACCCTAATACTTTCATGAATTTACAATACAGTTGATTCCCTGAGCTGATGGCTTTTATATGACGGTATGCATCCAATGATCTGAGACCATGATGATTGCCATTGGCTGCATTCCAATAATGCAAATAAACCTTACAGTTCAAAATGGAAATACGCATGCAAAAGTCTGCACTTGACATAATGTCTCAGGTGCTAAACCCTAGGTTGTGGTTTTTGTCTCTTGTGATTGTCATATATAGAGACCTGAAGCAACAAAGCATTTGTCTTTGTTTAGACACTCGCATAACAATTCTGTTTAGGGCCTGTTTAACAGACCATGACTTCAGCAGGTTATATTTAAGCTGAATTCAGGTGAACCAGATACAGTTTCTTGTTGGAAACAGTTTTCTATTCAAACCAATTAAAGCCTTTTGAGCACAAGGCTTCTAACTGCTAGTGAACTATGAATGTCTGGCAGACAGGAGGGAGTAAACAGCATTTTGGTTAAAAATATCGAGCTAATAGCAAACTGGTTGAAAGGCTTTTTGTCCTATTAATATAGGCTGTTTCCACTTAAAAACTTGCCAACATTTTTTCTGCGTAGCTTAAAAATGTAAGGCAATCAGAGCAAAGTAGGGCTCTTAATCCTGGAATAGTTCTAGTTATCTATGATCTATGTCATTCTATTAACAAGGTGCAATAGTCTCACACTGGCTACACTTCTGCTGTGTTTAACATTATTAAATTTCATCTATTTTTCATGAAATTACCCCAAGGATGAAAGGTTTGTACCAGCCCTAAAAGGGCTGGCCAAGTCTCTTTTCACCACTTCCTTCTCTTCCAGCTCACATTAGAGCACAGTTGCAGAAGACCAGCATATCATTTGGTGATTAATGTTCTGCTGTGACTTCCTCCCATTGCTTGCCAGGAGTGAAAACCACAAAGCTGCATACTCCCTGCTCCCAACTTTCCATCCTTTAGTTTTAATGGTAGGGATATAATAGGCCAAAGGCATACAGCCTGGAGTTACGAGGAAAAAAGAGGAGCAAGCAAAGGACCAGGCAATCAACAAAGATGTAACATTTTCTATACCACCAGAGCAATGAATATCAGTGTCGATGCCATGAACAACAGCTTACTGATACCAATGTAGCATTTTACTTGATGAAAACCTGCAGCATGGGCTTAGATCCATCCTTGAATTTCTGGCATGTTCTTCCCATGCCTAAGGAGTTGGGTTACGAGTACAAAATTGCAAGATTTTTAACAGGATTGTTATGGTTAGAATTTGGATCATACAATGTTGTGTGCTTCAGCACTGTGTGATTGAGTTGTAATGATTTAATAATTAAATCGTGAAAGCAAATTCATTCTGCAAAAATCACATAATTTGTGAAATTCAATGAGATGCTTCAGTGCACAATATTTAATAGTAAATGTCAGAACTACAGTAAGTGGTGTCTGAAATTATTCAGTGCTTATTCAGAATCATGAAATTGAGTCATATTTATTTGCTTTATGTAAATTGTTGGCCATTCACTGAAAATCATGTCTTCATGGCAACCTATCATTGCAATTTATGCAATTTAAAGGGCTTCTCAGGCTTTTGTCCCTTATTTCTGCCTTTCATGTACTATAGGTGCACAATTTCCAGGGAACCAAGAAGTTACCACAGAGAATATCTCTTCCGTTATCTTCTTAAAGTCACCACCTTGCAGGAGAAGGTAAAGAGGGCAGAAATGGAAGAGTTTGAGGAGGAGGAGAAGCAGTCAGAGTGGGTGAAGAATGCTGCACAGAGTCACAGATGGAGGCCCTCTCTGAAAGCACCTTCA
>JARFYF010000001.1:11185861-11195883 GCA_030265395.1 Rhina ancylostomus
AGTAAGTTATCCACAGTGTACTGGCCAATATTTATTCCTCAAATAACATGACAAAAAATAAACTATATGAACATTATTTAAGTTTGAAGCCCATGCAAAATAGCTGCTCTTTGATTCCCCATAACAGTAACTATACTGTATTTAATACAGTTTAAACAAGAGTTGCAGGGAGTGGGAACCAGAGTGGCAGGGCAGCAAGTGGAGAGGCTGTGGGGAAAGTAGATGTTAAGTCTACAAGCAGAGACTGAAATCGACTGGTTGATGCGCAGTGTGGGACTAATGTTTTGAGATGTGTCTATTTCAATGTGAGGAGTATTGCAGGTAAGACTGATGGAGTTAGAGCATGGATTGGCCCGTGGAATTATGATGTTGTAGCCGTTAGTGAGACTTGGTTACAGGAGCAGGAGGGGCAGGACTGGCAGCTCAACGTTCTGGGGATCTGATGTGATAGAGGAGGAGGTATTAAAGGGGGAGGGGTGGCATAGCATAACTCATCAGGGAAAATGTCACGGCAGTGCTCAGAGAGGACATATTGGAGGGCTTGTCTACTGAGGCAATACAGGTGGAACTGAGGAATAAGGAAGAGATGACCACATTATTGGGACTATATTGTAGACCTCCCAATTGTCAGCAGGATTATAGAGGAACAAATTTGTAGATAGCAGACAGTTGCAAGAAAAATAAGTCTGTGATTGGAGGAGATTTTAATTTTCCACATATTGACTGGGACTCCCATATTGTAAAGGGATTGGATGGGATAAAGTTTGTCAAATGTGTTCAGGAAAGTTTCCTCAATCAATATGTAGAGGTCCCAACAAGAGAGGATGCGATACTGAATCTCCTCTTAGGGAACGAGACAGGGCACATGACAAAAGTGTGTATAGAGGAACACTTTGGATCTAGTGATCATAATTCCAATAGTTTCAAGATAATTATGGAGAAGGATAGGACTGGTCCTCTGGTTGAGATTCTAAATTGGAGTCAGGCCAATTTTGATGGCATCAGAAAGGATCTAGCAGGTGTGGATTGGCATGGGCTTTTTTCCAGCAAAGAGATGCTTGGCAAGTGGGAGGCTTTCAGAAGTGAAATATTGAGAGTACAGAATCTGTATGTTCCTGTTAAAATAAAAAGCTGGACTAACAGCTTTAGGGAACCTTGGTTATTGAGGGATATTGATGCCCTGGGAAAGAAAAAGGAGGAGCCGCATATCGGGTACAGGCAGTTAGGATCAAATGGGGAGTTTGAGGACTTCTTATACAAGAAATACAAGAGATCACAAGAGAGAAATCAAGAGGGCAAAAAGAGGACATGAGGTTGCTCTGGCAGACAAGGTGAAAGAGAATCCCAAGGGTTTCTACAGCTGTGTTAAGAGCAAAAGGGAAGCAAGGGACAAAATTGGTCCTCTTGAAGATCAGTGTGGTCATCTATGTGTGGAGCCAAAAGAGATGGGGGAGATCTTAAATTGTTTTTTTTTTGCATCTGTATTTACTCTGGAGACAGACACAGAGACAATAGAACTAGGCAAAAGAGTAGTGAGGTCATGGACTATATCCAGATTACAGAAGAGGAGGTGCTGGGTGTCCTGAAGTGAATGAAGGTGGATAAATCCCCAGGGCCAGAGAAGGTGTCCCCTCTGACTTTGTGGGAGGCTTGTACAGATTGCAGGGGCCCTGGCAGAGATATTTAAAATGCCCTTAGCCAACAGGTGAGATGCCGGAGGACTGGAGGACAGCTAATGTTGTTCCATTGTTCACAAAAGGTTCTGAGAATAAGTCAGGAAGTTATAGGCCAGTAAGCCTGACATCAGTTGTGGGTAAATTATTGGACAGTATTCTAAGGGACAGCGTATATAAGTATTTGGATAGACTGGGCCTAATTAGGGATAGACAACATGGCTTTGTGCGTGGTCGGTCATATCTAACCAATCTTATAGAGTTCTCTGAGGAGATTACCAAGAAGGTTGATGAGGGGAAGGCAGTGGATGTTGTCTATATGGACCTTAGCAAGGCTTTTAACAAAGTCTCACATGCGAGGCTGCTCTAGAACATTAAGCCATTTGGCATTCAGGATGAGGTAGCCAATCGGATTCAACATTAGCTTAGTGGGAGAAGCCAGAGAGTGGTATGAGATGGTTGTCTCTCTGATTGGAGGCCTGTGACTCGTGGTGTGTCTCAGAGACTAGTGCTGGGTCTGTTGTTGTTTATCATTGATATTAATGATTTAGATGACAATGTGGTAAACTAGATCAGCAAATTTGCAGATAACACCAAGACTGGGACCATAGTGGACAGCGAGGAAGGCTTTCAAAGCTTGCAGTGTGATCTTGACCATCTTGGAGAATGAGCTGAAAAATGGCAGATGGAATTTAATGCAGACAAGTGAGGTGATGCACTTTGGGAGGACAAACCAGGGTAAGACTTACACAGTGATTGGTAGGGCTCTGAGATGCGCGGTAGAACAAAGGGACCTGGGAGTATAGATCCATAGTTCCTTGAAAGTGGCATCACAGGCAGAAAGGGCCTTCATAAATCAGGATATTGAGTACAGGAGCTGGGATGTTATGTTGAAGTTATACAAAATGTTGGTGAGGCCAAATTTAGAGTATTGTGTGCAGTTCTGGTCACCTGCCTACAGGAAATATATCAATAAGCTTGAAAGAGTGCAGAGAAGATTTACAAAGATGTTGCTGGGACCTTGTAATGGTTATAGGGAAATGAGTTATAGGGAAAGGTTGAATAGGTTAGGACTTTATTCTTTGGAGTGCAGGAGAATGAGGGGAGATCTTATTGAGGTATACAAAATTATGAGAGTTATAGACAGGGTGAATGCATACAGGCTTTTTTCTCTAAGGTTGTGTTAGACTAGAACTAGAGGACATAGGTTTAGGGTGAAAGGTGAAATATATAAGGGGAATCTGAGGGGTAACTTTTTTACTCAGAGGGTGGTGCAAGTGTGGAACTGAACTGCCAAAGGAAGTGGTAGCTGCAGGTTCAAATGCAACATTTAAGAGAGGTTTGGCTAGGTACATTGATGGGAGAGGTTTGGAGGATATGGTCCGGATGCAGGTAGATGGGACGGCAAAAGATCAGGTCAGCATGGACTAGATGGGACGAAGGGCCTGTTTCTATGCTGTAGTGCTCTATGAGTCTATGACTATTAATTGATGATAAGGCATTTTGGGATCTCCAGATGGAATGGAAGGTGGTAACTCAATGCAAGTACATTTTCTCATAAGAAGGCAGCATTGTAATGTGATCCAAAAGCAAAATACTGCAGATGCTGGAAATCTGAAACAAACTGGAGAATGTGGAAGTGAGTTCGGCAGTATCTGCAGGAAGAATAAGAAAATTGATGATCTTTGTATCAGCGTTGTAATATTACTATCCTGCTTCTTAAAAAAGCTAATTCCATCCTTGAATCACAGTAATCTATTTTTCATTCATTGCCTAACCATAATTTAAGAGTGATTGCCCTCCGCTTCGCATGGAGCAGGGGAATTATTCATTTCCCCTGAATAACTGCAGCTGATGGGGTTACGATGTGCATGAGTTATTATATTTTTGTTTTATTTATTCATGGCTGTGAAGGTTCCAGAAACGCTGCCATTTATTGTCCACCATAATTCATAAGATCACAGAAGACATTCCATAGAAGGAGGCTATTCAGCCCATCTTGTTAATACTGGTCAAAAAAGAGTTCACCAGCCAGATCCCACCTTCTTGCAGGGGTCATAGACTAAATAGTGTTGCATACATTTGGAGAATAATCTCCCTGTTCTTGTTCTATTCTTTGTTAACAAAGAAAAATGTCACATATTCCCCTTCAGCCATCTTATTAACCTGTGCTACTATCTTTCTAGATCTGTGGACATCTTGTACCCTGTACTTTGGTCCTAAATTACATCTTGTGGAACAACTTTTGTAATCTTCTAAACTGACTTGTGTTGTAACCATTGAAATAATGTCCACTTGTTTCTTCAAAATAGTTGACGACCCTTTCTGCTGAAACCCTGGGCTCAGACTGACATCGAGATATCCGAATTGCACAGCAGCGAATCGCCATGCCACTGCAAACTCTGAGTCAGCACAGTCACCTCCTGGAAATGCTGACATCACCGTCTCCATTTGAGTGAAACCCATTTACCAACTCTCTAAAATGCCAACAAATCGAAACCCATTCGGTCACAGTATCTTTGCCTGGTCGGAACTGAGCAGGATGAAAAGATTTCCCTGAGGTGACTATGGACTTAGCTGTGCAAAACTCCTTCGACAGCCCCTCAGAATTGAGGAAGATGTGCTTCCACTCCAGGTCTGTGGTTTTGCAACAGGGTTGTCTTCTCTGGAATGGCTGGGGCTGAGGAAAGGCCAGAACTTCCAAGATTACGAGGGGCATAGATAGAGTAGACAGCCAGTATCTTTCTCCCCAGGGCTGAAATATCTAATACTAGAGGGCATGTATTTAAGGTGAGCGGGGTAAGTTCAAAGGAGATGTGTGGGCCAAGTTTGTTTTTACACAGAGAGTGGTGGGTGCCTGGAATGCATTGCCAGGGGTGGTGGTAGAGGCAGATATGATAGAGGTGTTTAAGAGTCTCATAGATGAGCACACAAGTGTGCAGAGAATGAAGGGATATGGACATTGTGTAGGCAGAAGGGATTAGTTTTGTTAAGCGTTAATTAGTTTTGGCACAACATTGTGGGCTGAAAGGCCTGTCCCTGTGCTGTTCTGTTCTATGTTAAGTAGGGGATCCATATTGTCACAATGGGACAGAAGCAGATTGATGAGATTGATAGGATGAGTGACTGAGGAATTAGGGAGATGGTGCACACCTTCTGCTACTTATGCTGGGCTTCAGCATGCCAAAGATAAAGGGACAAGATTCCCAGTGTTAACTTTCCTCCATTTCAATCAGCCTTTGAGCATGGATTACCACGTTCAGGGTGAAGTGACACTTTTTCAAGGCGGATTGGAGACATTTCTCAAATTATCTCTTCTATTCACTTGGTAATGTCTTACCATGACAAGAGATCAGAGTATTGGTATTGGTAATATTGTCACTCATACTGAGGTACAGTGAAAAACTTGTCTTGCATACGGATCGTACAGGTCAATTCATTACACAGTGCAGTTACATTGAGGTAGCACAGAGTGCATTGAGGTAGCACAGGTAAAACCAATAACAGTACAGAGTAAAGTGTCACAGCTACAGAGAAAGTACAGTGCAAAAAGGTGCAGGGTCACAACAAGGTAGATCATGAGGTCAGAATCCATCTCAATGTATAAGGGAACCATTCAATAGTTCTATCACAGTGCGACAGAAGCTGTCCTTGAGCCTAGTGTTATGTGCCCTCAGGCTCCTGTATCTTCTATCTGATGGGAAGAGGAGAGAAGAAAGAATGACCAGGGAGGGTGGGGTCTTTGATTATGCTGGCTGCTTCACCAAGGCAACGAGAGGTAAAGGCAGAGTCCAAGGAGGGGAGCTTGGTTTCTGTGACGCGCTGGGCTGTGTCCACAAGATTTGGGAGTCTGGTGGCAGGTATGTGAATGAGATGGCTACCCGAAAGCCTCAATGTTGGGAATTTTGGCCTGGGAAAATCCTTCAAGGACTTGAAGGATTTTGGGAAGACATCAAAAGGAATCTCTACAGTGCTTTGAGGTGCTTGCTGTACATAGGCCATCATTCAGAATCATTCATCACTACTGCACTGTAGACTATGGACTTTGTGCCAGGTCTAAACTCTTGATCTTCAAACACTCTTCATGTGGCCAGAGGATGTTCTGGCACACTGAAGGCAACAATAAATTTTATCATTGATGACGGCCTTTACTGAGAAGTGGCTCACAAGATATGGGAAGTGATCCATGTTTTCCAAAGTCTAATTGTGGAACTTTGCTGTTTGGGAGTGTTATTGTGCAGCAGGGGCAGATTCATTTTCTTTTGCAGAAGATAAATGTAAGACCTATTTTCTCATTATCTTTGGTGAATGAGTTGATGACCTGGAGTCTCAGAACATGCACATGAACAAGTATGGTCTGCATACTGCAGCTTGATGACTGAGGTCGGACCGAGGCTGGAGATTTCCTACAGTCAGAGCTGGGAAAATTCATATTGGGGCAAGGGAAATGGCAGTACAACGAAACAATTACTTTGGCTCTGTCTTCATAGAAAAAGATAGAAGCAAATTTCCAGAAATGTTATGGAGCCAATATTTTAATGAAGATGGGGAATCAAATGAAATTAGTCGTAGGATCATAGAGTTGTACAGCACGGGAAGAGGCCCTTTGGCCTAACTTGTCCATGTCAACCAAGGTGCCCACCTGAGCAAATCCCATTTGCCCACATTTGACCTGCAATCCCTCTAAACCTTTCCGATCCATATACTTATTCAAATGCGTTTCAAATGTCATTATTGTACCCACCTCAACTACTTTCTCTGGCTGCTTGTTCCATGTATGGACCACCCTCTGAGTGAAGTAGTTGTCCCTCAGGTCCTTTTTAAATCTTTTCCCTCTCACCTCAAACCTCTGCCCTCCCGTTCTTGGTTCCCTTTCCCTGGGAAAAAGACTGTGGGCATTCACCCTATCTATGCCCCTCATGAGTTTATACACCTCAATAAGATCACCCCTCAGGCTCCTATGTGCCAAGGAATAAAGTCCAAGTCTGCCCAACCTCTCCCTATAACTCAGGCCCTCAAGTCCTGGCCACATTCTCTTAAATCTTAGTATATTGGGAATAAGCATAGAGTTATCCACTTTGGTATGAAAAACAGAAAAGGAGCTTATGATTGAAATGGATTTAGATCGGGAAATGTTGATATATAATGATATCCAAGTGTTCTTGTACACCAATCCCTAAAAGTAAACACGTAGGTACAGTAAGTAATTAAGAAGGCAAATGGAATGCTGACCTTTATAGCATGAGGGTGATAGTGTGTGAGCAAGGATGTCTTACTGCAGTGACTTGCTTTGGAGTGGAACCTGACTGTGCAACCACCTGAGTCAGAGATGTGTTTGTTGGCTGGAGGATAAAAATGGATAACATGAGCCATGTAAAGTAATAAAAGAGCATGGCAGAAAGTTATAAGAGCTGTTTAATGTTGCACATTGTCATGTTGAAAATTCTAAAAGTGCTTCACACAATATATTACTTCACATATGTCACTGTAATCTATGAAAAAATGCTAACCTGGACACTCATTACTTTTAAATTGTGACAAGTTGAATGGAATTTTGAGCAGGTGAACTTCAACTTAATGCACCAGCACAGACCCCATTTTACTCGATTGATTGGTTCATCCAGAACATGAGGATTTGCTGTGACTGGTGTTCAAGGAAACAAAACAAATGAACAAACAAATTTGCAAGAAAACTGAGAGATCCAGTGCTCAGCTAATAGATCCAGGTGTCTCAGAGTCATACAGCACAGAAACAGGCCCTTCAGCCCAACTGGTCCATGGCAACTAAGGGGCCCACCAAAGTTAGCTCCACTTGTCAGCATTTGGCCCGTAACCTTCCAATCTATGTACTTGTCCAACAATCTCTTATGTTCATCAAACAACTAGACTGGGGATGGATATAATTTTTTGGTTACGTTTGAAACCTCTAATGATACTTACTGGAGGTCTCATTATTGCCTCATTATAGGAAGGATGTGAAAGTTTTAGAGAAGGTGCAGAGGAGATTTACCAGGACGTTGCCCGGATTGCAGAGCATGTCTTAAGACAATAGGTTGAGCAAGCTAGGGCTTTTCTCTTTGGAGAGAAGGAAGAGGAGAGGTGACTTGATGGAGGTGTACAAGATGATAAGAGGCATAAATCGAGTGGACCGTTAGAGACTTTTTCCCAGTGTGACAATGGCTAACACGAGGGGACATAATTTTAAGGTGATTGGAGGAAGGTATAAGGGGGACGTCAAGGGTAAGTTTTATTTTATACACAGTGAGTGGTGGGTGCATGAAATACACTGCCGGCAGAGGTTGTGGGAGCAGATACATTAGGGACAGTTAAGAGACTCTTAGATAGACAAGTGAATGATAGAAAAATAGGGGCTGTGCAGGAGGGAAGGGTTAGATAGATCTTAGAGTAGGATAAAATGTCAGCACAACATTGTGGGCCAAGGAGCCTGTACTCTGCTGTAGTGTTCAATGTTCTATCAATGCCTCTGGTTATTGACCCAGTGGAAACGTGTTTCATTGCTTCCTCCATCAAAATTTCTATAAAGAAATTTAACTTAATCTGTTCCAAGAACAGCAGTTCTAAATTTTCCAAACAGTCCTCAAAACTCTTATTCCTGATGACAACCTACAAAACTCCTCCATACCCTTTCCAAAACCTTCCAATCTTTCCTGAGATGCCTCATCCAGAATAATCTGCAATATTCTAGCTGGGGTTAAATTACTGATGTATAGAGCAGATTATAAAAACAAATTTAAAAATCCAAATAACCCTCATACTTTCTTAATCATCTCATCAATGTGTCAAGCTACCTTTAAGGATGTATAGAAACACCAAGATCTTTCTGCTCATCTACACTTGCCATAGCTGACATCATGCCAAGTCTTGCACACATTTCCACACATTCTCATGATCCATACTGTACTCCAGCTATGAATCAGCTATGCTTCAAGGGACCTGGTTCATAGCAGGAAGGCATTCTTACAACAAAAAGAGTGAAGGGTGATAAGGTGTGGCAGAAGGTCTGCTTGTTAAAACATCAAGTGTACTCCCTTGTGTCAATGAACTGCTGCTCTGCAGCAAACGTTCATGTGATTAGAAAAGTAATACTTGGAGAAACCAAAGAACTGGTTACCTCAGAGCAATCACATTCCCCCACTTATTTTCCTGAAATCAATTCTCTCACACATGCCTATTAACATCCCCCTGATTTTTCCACCACCCAACTACAGAAAGGATAATTTTACAGTGGGCAATTAATCTATCAACCAGCACACCTTTGGGATGTGGGACAAAACTAGAGCTACTGGAACTAGAGGGACAACATACAAAACCCCACACATACACCTCCAGAGGTCAGAATTGAACCTGGGTCTCTGAAGCTGCAGGACCATACATTGCCTACATTACTACTGTGCTACCCCACCATGAGTGAGTCATTCTTAACTGGTACAGGTCTGTACAAAGCCTCGACAATCAACCAGGTAATTCAGACAGCATCTGTGAAACAGCACAAATATTGAAACATATCACTGAGAAGTGTCCACTGACTAAATTCAGCTATGGATTCCAAGACCTATGCTTGGCCACTGAACATACAATTGCTTAGCTTGATAAATACTCAGATATTAAATAAATAAAATTAACATACTTTAAAAATCATGCCATTTTTGCCTTTTCATGCTAATCCTCCTCAATGATATGCTTCTCTACTCTGAATCCATTTATCGTCTTTTTGCATAATTCACCATCATCGATTGGTATGTTGAGTATACGAGTAGGGAAGTCTTGTTGCAGCTGTATAAAACTCTGGTTAGGCCACATTTGGCACTTTGCCTACACCTTTGGTCACCACATTACAAGAAATATGTGAAGACTTTGGAGAGAGTGCAGAAGAGGCTCACCAGATTTAGCCTGGATTAGAGAGTATTAGCGATGAGGATACAATTTTGATTTGTTCAGTCATCATTGAGGCAGGTCACCATGCTCTTCTTGGGCACCTGTACAACAGATGCCATTTTGAAGCAGGTGCAGTGGATCAATGTGGCCTGACCAAAGTTTTATACAGTTAGAACATAGAAAAACTACAGCACAATTCAGGCCCTTCAGCCCACAAAGCTGTGCCGAACATGTCCCCACCCTAGAATTACTCTGCTTACCCATAGCCCTCGATTTTACTGAGCTCCATGTACCAATCTAACAGTCTCTTGAAAGACCTTATCGTATCCACCTTCACCACCATTTCCAGCAACCCATTCCACGCACTCACTATTCGCTGAGTAAAAAACTTTCCCCGGACATCTCCTCTATATCTACTCCCCAGCACCTTAAACCTATGTCCTCTTGTCACCA
>JARFYF010000001.1:12141193-12152321 GCA_030265395.1 Rhina ancylostomus
CCAGAAGCGTGGGGACACTTGTGGGCTGCTCCCAGAACACTCTACACAAAAGATGCATTTCACTTTGTGTTTTGATGTACATGTGACTAATAAAGAGATCTTGTCTTATTTTAAATTATTGAAATGCTTTGGGATCTTTTTGATTACCTGAGCAAAGAAATATTTCCTCAGTTTATTCCTAAGTGATAAACTAACAGTGAGTGTTGTAATCGGGAGGCTAACAGCATCGCCAAGGATGCCTGACACCCGGGCCATTTCCTTTTCTCTCTTCTACCTTCTGCGAGAAGATACAGGAGCTTGAAAGCTCAGATGACCAGACTCAAGAACAGCTTCTTCCCCACAGCTCTCAGACTTCTGAACCAACCATGTCTTTCACACCCCCTTCCCAGTGGTGCTGCAACATTCCCAAACCCTAAAATCTTCCTCTTCCACTATTGTCACGGTACCATTTCCTTTTACACAACTTTAGACTGCACAACTATACTTTGGACCATTCCGTTGTTTTGCGTTTGTCGCTGTATTTATTGTTGTATTTATTATTACCATGTATAGTGTTTATTCTGTGAGCTCCATGTAAGTAAGTAATTTCATTGCACCCTGATGTATATAACAATAAACTAAACTTAATCTGAATCCGATGGCTCCATGGAGGAGATAATCTGTCAAAAAAATGCTCCAGGTAGCTTTAGTTAGCCTGGTTGCCACAGATGAAAGGTCATCGACCCGACATGTTAACTTTGCTCTGACTCCGCAGATGTTGCCTGAGTTTCCGACATTTCTTGCTTTTACTTTTAAGTAGGCAGTGAGTTTTAACCTCTCTGACTTGTAATCCTCATTGGCAGTGAAGACCAATCTTTCAGATGTTCACCAGAAAGACAGAAGGCAGCAATGGGATTAGTGAGAGTTGAATAAGGTAAATCATTATTTCAGAAAAAGATACCTGAATAGATGGAGCCCTTCTTCAGGGAAGAAAAACTCCAAATCCATTACTATTGCAGCATTAGCAGTACACTATTACTGGACTGATAAAAAAAAGGCACAGGTTGCTACTTACTGTTTGATTTGGATAGATGGACATGCAGGGTGGGAATTGAGAGAACAGTTAATCCTTCCTCCTAGTAACTTCCCTATCTCTTTTCCAAAGCCTTAATCCCTCCAACAGAAACTCTGAGAAGTAGGAAACCAGATGATAACATTTTCTTTTTAATTAAGAATCCTGGGTTAAGGTGAAAACTTCTATAACTGAGGAAGAAGAGACAACTGCAGAGGACAAGGCACCAGGTCATTCTGTTTTACACATGTGGATTTTCCTGGCTCAGGTATAGTGATGCCTGGTGCTCTGCAATCAACTCAAGAAGCATCTGTGACAGAAAGGAGACAAAAGAAACTGCAGAAATTGGAATCCGCAGCAATAAACAATCTGCTGGAGGAACTCAGCAGGTCGAGCAGCATCTGTGAGAGAATGTAGGGTTTGAACCTGAAACGTTGATCAGTCCTGATGAAAAGTTTTGACCCCAAACCTCAACAATTCCCTTTCTCCCACTGCTTGATCCTGCTGAGTTCCTGCAGCAGATTATTTGTTGCTCTTGTGACATATAGGAAGCCAAAGCTTCAAAAGAGCAACAAATTTAAGCAATATCTCTGCATATGTTAATTTTGTGGGCATACCCACACCTCAAGGACTGCAGCAGTTCCTGAAGGCAGCTCACCACCACCTTCTCAAGGGCAATTAGGGCTGTGTTGGTTCCGCCTGTGAAGCCCACATGCCCTGAATAAATATTAATATCAAGGAACCCTGAGCCCTATCACTTAGCCTGGAGAAGCTAGATGGAGGTCAATGTAATCATCGTACAAACCAGGAGAGAGTACAATCTGAAGCCCACAAGTAAGTCAGGAAACCGAGTACCAACTCTACCTAACATTGAGCCTCAGGAACACAGTGGGAAGGTTTACTCTTCAAGGACAGTGTATTTCTCCAGCACCACTGCCAAGAACTATTGATTAACTTTGTGTCTTCTTTCATCCATCAGAATGTTAGATTAAGGAATCATAGAAAATTAAAGGCACAGAAGGAGCCCATCATGTCCTCACGAGTAAAAAAAAGTGCCATCCAGCCCAATTCCACCTCCTAACATTTGGTTTATAGCCATGCATGTCATGGATTTTCATGTTGACATTTATGTATTTCTTCCATATTATAAGGGTTCCTGCCTCTGACACCCTTTCAGACAGTGAGTTTCAGATCACTGCCATTCACTGTTTTTTTCCCATCTCTTTTTTAAGTTTTCCACAATTACTTTTAGAACATAGAACAGCACAGCATAGGAATAGGCCCTTTAGCCCATGATGTTGTACCAAACTAATTAAGCTAATGATACCTAATCCCTTCTCCCTCCATTCTCTGAATATTCATTAATGCCTCTATCATATCTGCCTCTACCACAACCCCTGGCAACACTTTCTGGGTACCCATCACTCTCTGTCATTGGACCTCCCCAGAAACATTATCTCACTTTTCACCAGGTTGAATTCCATTTGCCAATTTTTTTGCAAACTGACAAGACTCTCTTTGCCTTCTTACAGTGCACAGCTTTTGTCTTCACTGTTCAACACCTGGCCATTTTTTCTCTAACTGCTAACTTCTTTATCATGACCTCTTTAATTAGCTCTGCACCATTAATACATAATGCAAAAAGCAAGGGACCAAGTACTGATCCCTGTGAACCCCCACTGGGAACAGTCTTCCAGTCACAAATATACTAGTCTAACATTCTTCTTTCCTTCCTGGGACTGAACCAATTGGGTTATCCATCTTGCCAATCTCCAATGGATTTTATGCTATCTGGGACCTTGTCAAAAGCCACGAGTCCATGTTAAATGTAGTTTCCTCAACAACCCTTCTCACTATCCACTCAAAACCTCATTTCCAGCATAAACCTTGACCTTCCCTTAACATAATCCATGATGACCTTCCCTGATTAATAATAATAATTATTATTATTAATAATAATTGCAGTTACACTGAGTTAGTACAGAGTGCATTGATGTAGTACAGGTAAAAAAACAGTAACAGTACAGAGTAAAGTGTCCCAGTTACAGAGAAAGTGCAGTGCAATAAGGTGCAAGGTCACAACAAGATAGATCGTGAGGTCATAGTCCATCTCATTGTCTCTCCACAAGAAGTTTTACATATTCTCTCAGAATTGATTCCAGTAATTTGTCTGCCACTAACTGGCCTGTGTTTATTACCTACCATTTTAAACAGAACAACAGGGATTCTTGGGGTTCAGTGCAAAACAGTCTCTCAACCATTTGTCACGATTCCTGTGGTCAGCCTGCTATGATTTTCTTTCCTGTTTTGTTTCAGCAGCCTGGGATTTATTTCATCCAGGCAGGAATTTATCCACCTTCAATTATTCTAAGTCCCGTAACACTTCCTCTTTTAACAAGCATGATTACCCTCTTTTATTGTCTAGTTTGATCCATAAAGCTTCATTTGATGAGGTTTCTGACAAATGATTCCATTTCAGAGCTGTGGTTGTTTCTTTAACCAAAATTACCACCCCTCCGTTTCTTCCACTGACCTCTTTTTTATCCTCACTTCTCTCCTCTGGAGAGCTCTGTATCCAGTAACAGTAAGCTGCTATCCTTGGTCCTCTTGAAGCCATTTTTCATGAGTAGTTTAAATATCATACTTCTTATTGTCTATCGACACTTCAGCCCACCTGTTTTGTTCTATATACTCCTTGCTTTGAAGGTCAGAATCCTTTTTTGTCTAGTTTCCAAACATTGATTGCTCTGCCTTCCAAATTCCCACTACTTTTTTTTTGCCTTCTGTTTCCAGTACTACTTTTCTTCCTTCTGAATTATTTCTCAGTTTCCCATTCCCGAGCCAAGCAAGGTTAACGTGCCTTCTTACAGGTAAGGATGAAGGTTATTCAGTCCCTTGGCATTGTTTCCCCACTCATTGAGATCATGGCTGATAGGAAGCCAAATACAACTCTAAAAGATATTGCAGGTGACTGGAATGACTGAGGATACACAGGCACCACAGGTTTGAAGTACTGGGGAGTAAGGAGTTCAAGTCACAGAGATTTCTATGGCGCAGATATCAAGATTAGAGACATCGACAAGAGACAAATATGACTGTACAGCAAAACCCTGATAATCTGCTATCTGATTATTCAGAAATCCTGATGGTCCAATGCCTGTATCACTGGCCTGCGCCTGTAATGCAGGCACAATGCCTGTATCACTAGTCTGGAATGTGAGCCAGGGCTTTGGACTACTAACGGACCATCAGTCAGAGCCTTTGGAGGCTTTGGAGAGGGTGCAGAAGAGGTTTACCAGGATGCTGCCTGGATCAGAGGGTATAAGCTATAAGGAGACGATGGACAAACTAGAGTTCTCTGGAATGGTAGAGGCTGAGGGAAGACCTAATAGAAGTTTATAAGATTACCAGAGGCATAGATAGACAGCTGGTATCTTTTTCCCAGGATTGAAATATCTAATACTAGAGGGCATGCATTTGGAGTGGGAGGGGTTAAGTTCAAATGACATATACAGAACAAGTTTTTTATACAGAGAGTGGTGGATGCCTGGAATGCACTGCCAGGGGTGGTAGTGGAGGCAGATACAGGAGAAGCATTTAAGAGGTTTTCAGGTAGGCAGGTGAAGATACAGAGAATGGAGGGTTATGGACATTGTGTAGGCAGAAGGGATTAGTTTAATTAGTCATTTAATTACTAGTTTAATTAGTTCGGCACAACATCATGGGCTGAAGAGCTGGTTCCTGTATTCTACTGTGGGCTGGGTATGAGGTCAGAACTGGTATTGAGATTGGGACCACTGGGAATCAGCAGTATGGGTAGTTTTGTGGCCGGATCAAACTGTCTGGTTTTGACAAGCTAAAACATACAAGCTGAAATTCACTGAGTTCTATTTCATGCTTCATTTGAACTGACTGGGTTCACTGGAAATTTTACTAAATTACTGTGCAACATGTACAAAAAAGTAAAATATTGGGGTATAGGAGTAACATTCAATAATGCAAAAAATCTCCCAGTCCAGCAGCACCAATGTCCCAGTGGTGTCAGATTATTAGAGTTTTACTGCTTTTGGGATTTAGGTGTAATCTTCAAGGGCAATATTACTCCTGATTACAACTGCAAGCATTTATTTCATGACAAGTGCTTTCAAATGAGATGCCTGGAATAGAGTTAGCTGTTGTGGTTGTTGACAGTTCAGCAATGTTATACATACAATGAATTGTTTACGGAAACTGAAACACAAAAGAGCTATTAGGAACAGTTTGGGTTAGAGAACATAATCAATAGAACTCTGGTTCTGTTCTACTTATTGTAGGTGAATGTTCCAATTTTATTTTCATCGACTGAGATAACTGGTAAGGACAGCATTTATAGCCCATCCCTTGCTTATATAAGGAGCTACTTCTGCAACCTCTGGAGTCCACTGAGTAAATGTGTTTCTCACAATCTAACTGGGCAAGCAGTGCTGTAGTTTTGACCCAGAAATTCAAAAGAAATAGCAATATATTTCAGATCAGGATACACTGTGAATCAATGAGGAAATTAGCATACAGATAGGGTGAATGCACACATTCTTTTTCCCCTGGTTGGGGAATCACAAACTGGAGGGCATAGGTTTAAGGTGAGAGGGGAGAAATTTAATAGGAATCCGAGGACCATGCAAAACAAAGTTTTTCACTGGACGTCAGTAAATGTGACAATAATAAACCAATTACATAGAGGGTGGTCCATATTTGGAATGAGCTGCCAGAAGAAGGTGTATTAACAACATTTAAAATAAATTTGGACAGGTACAGAGATAGGAAGGGTTTAGAGGGACATGGTCCAAACACGGACAAATGGGATGAGTATCTTGGTTGTCATGGACCAGTTGGGCCGAAGGGCCTGTTTCTGTACTCTGTGACTCTCTGATGGAATTCTTGTGCACCTGCTGTCTTTTAGTACCTGATTATCTGATCTGCACTCAGTGAAACCCACTGAATGTGTTGGATATCATATTGAACCTTGTCAGCTCCTTATTAATGCACTAAAGCTTAGTATTGTGGGACATAGTGGAGCTCCCTGCTCGCAAGTAACTGGGACAGCACATGGAAGCAGTTTTTATTTCTCAATAAATATTTACCTTGCAGCCCCTTCCCCTTCCTTTGTTGAAAGGAGCCAATGATAACTAGCTGGTACTGGGGGAATGGGACCAGCAATGCCCAAATTAGCTTCAAACAGTTTGTTAATGTGTCTGAACTGCTCAGCTCCAAGTTACCTGCTCCAAGCTGACAGACAAATTACACACTGAATTTGTGAAGTACAAAATATGCATGAATAGACATAATTGGCTAGCCTTCAAAGGGCCCATTGATCCTGAATACAAAACTGTGCAATGTCCACTGTGTTAGTGCCCCATCTATTCCACACTGCATATTGTCTGGGAGTTCTGGAATTCTAGGCCATGGTGTTTCATTCCTTCAAATTATTATTGCTGGAGTTTTAAGAGCAATGCATTTTTGTTCTTCCTTTTTCTTTTGTTCATTTCTTTCTGGTTGCTTTAGTTCCTAAGGGGCTTTACAGCAGATTTTTGCTCTGACTAAGAAGTCTCACACCAGGGAGCAGAGTTTGAGAATAAGAGAAGGCTGTTTCAGGCTGTGGTGAAGAAAAAAAATCCTTCATCGGAGGGTGATGAACTTTGGAATTTTCTACCCTGGAGGGTCAGTCATTGGGTTCATTCAAAATAAAGATAACAGATTTCTGGACAGTCAGGGAATCAAGGGTTATAGGGATAATGCAGGAAAATGGAACTGAGATACACCAGCCATGATCTTGATGAATGGCACAGGAAGGCTCAAAGGACTACTTCTGCTCCTGGTTTAGACATGGTGGAGTAGAAATTTATACCTCGTCAATTGAGCTAAATATATTGGAGGCTGTAAATAGTACTCATCTCCAAAACTGGGCTTCATTGATTTGAATGAAGCTGCATTTTGGAGGCAAAATGCAATATTGTGTTTTTAGTACATACGACATAAAGCAAACGTCTACCTGTGTGCTTTAGTAAAAGTCTTCAGACAGATTGTTTGACACTGTTGCTTGCTCTGTTAATACAAAACATAGATCCCCTGTAGAAAGTGCCTTGCTGTTTTAGATTCTAGTGACCAATAAATACTGCGGAAATTCCATTGGCAACATAAATAGAGAGCATTGTTTGTTAGATATTGACAGCAAAACTTAAGATCAGTGCACATTCCTTTTCATTTACAGGATTAATGACCATCCTTAAATGACCTTGAAAATGTGGTGGTGAGCTGCCTTCTTGAAGCATTGCATTTGTTGTACTGAGGCTACTCACATTGTGCCTTATATATGGAGTACTAAGGTTATGAACCAGTGCTTATGAAGGAATAATGACATACTTCCAAATAAGAATGGTGTGTTTAGGAGGAGAAATTGCAGATGGTGGCATTCCCATGCCGAGGGATGTAGAGACTCAGAGATATTTTTGGGAAGAAGAGATTAATGAACTGTCAGACCAGGACTGGAGTGAGTGTGAATGATCTCATTGCAATGAAGTTCATACAATTGTTCTCAGGTTTGGACAGGATGTGTTTTCCAGGGTTCAAAGAAAGGTTTTGTTGTAAAAATAAATCTCAAGTGCAGTGGAGTCATACTTCTAAGATTTACAAAACTTTTTTTTTCCCTGTGCTAACTTTCTAATATCAATTATATTGATGCAGTTATTGTCCTGATAAGGCTTTCCCTTGATTCCTTAGTAGCTCTCCAACTCGGTTGAGAATTCTGATGCTGATGAAAAAACAGATTTATTTGTCCAAGGCAGGCTTTATAGAGTCTTTCTCAGTACATAATGCCTCTTTCAAAGACGTAAACTCATAAAATGTACCTTTCATTGAGTGGTCCTGGACATTCACCACTGACATTGATCTTTGTACTGACAAATGCAGTTGTATTTGTCTCCTCAGTGAATAGTGACAGTGGAATTGGCAGTCAGAAAGCTTCTCAGGGTCAGAACATATGGACTACCTCCATGACCCCAGTATGTGCCTGATTCAGTGAAGGCAAAAATGCCCAATTCTACACAATGTTTCAATGTTCAATACAAATGAGTGGGTTTCCAGTCATTTCAGAGAATATTAACTATTAACTACATATTGTAAGGCTGGAATCATGTGTCAATGACTCAAAATCAAATTTATTGTCATATGCACAAATACATGTATGCACAGATGCAATGAAAAACTTACTTGCAGCAACATCACAGGCACATAGCATTCGAGACACAACACTCACAAAAAAATAAATTATACAAAATTATACAAGAAAGAACACAATTACAACAAAAAAAAGTTCATTGTAGTGTGAAGTGCTCAAAGTGGTCATAGTTGCTTTACTGAGGTAATATTAAGTTCGTCCAGGTGTCAGATGCCAGGTTATTTTTTCCTGGAAGGGGTTTTGCAAACCAGTTCTTTTTTTAATGGAAATCTAGCAGCATTAATGATTGTTATCTGTCAATATCCTACAAAGTACCAGATTTATTGAACACAACTTGCCAACTCATGCTCAACGTTGCAGACCACTGCTATAACCTTTAGACCACCATAACAATGAATGGAAGCCAATAACTTATCCATGGAGAGCATTAGATCCCTTTTATTTAACTACTCAAGTAGCTCATCAATACAACATGAAAGACATACAACTGCCTAATTGAAGCTTGCTTCCAATGGATTTCATTAAATTCTATTGCTGTTGCAGTCGCAATTGCTGATAAAGAAATTATGCCTTAGAGCTAAAAGTGGTAATTCAGTGGAAGAGCTGTCCGTTCACCATTGACCTTAATGGTACTGTCAGGTGAATAAAAAGAGATCAAGAGCATAATACATATGAACACCACTTACGAGCACCACTTTTGCGATGATATTTTTTGTTAGAAGTTCAATTTTTTTCCCTATTAACCTGTCTGTTTTATGGCCCTGTCATATGAATAATTTATAGGAATATTCAGTTTATAGCAACATTTTCTGATCGCTATCATCAAACTGTGGCTGTGTACACAAAATGCCATCACTTCCATCCACTGTGAGTAAATTATTTATCAGCTCTTCACACTCGTGCCGCTTCTATAATAAGAAATTTTCTTTTGGTGACAAAGGGATATGTCACCTCATACCCTAACCATGGATTCCATTTCTTAGCTACTTCCCATGCCCCCACTTTCCAGAATGGTATCATCGGTGAGATCCATGTGGGGATAAACTTTTTAAAATTTGCAAATTTTCCCAAACTTGAACAGTACTGTAATAGACTGCAGGAGTCTATAACAGTAAATAAGCTGGTGGAGACAGAAGACTGCAGATGCTGGAATCTGGAGCAACAAACAATCCACTGGAGGAACTCAGTAGATCGAGTGGCATCCGTGGGAGGAAAGGAATTGCTGACATTTCGGGTGGATCAGATGGAACACTCCATCGATGGATCAGGTGGAACACTCTGCATTATGACTCATGTCCTGATTAGGGCATGTGCCGTACATCTTTGGAATGTGGGAGGAAACCAGAGCACCTGGAGGAAACCCACGCAAACTCAGGGAGAATGTACAAACTCCTTACAGACAGTGGCCGGAATTGAACCTGGGTGACTGGCGCTGTAACAGCATTACACTAACTTCTACACTACCGTGTTGGTAGAATGGGCACACAGTGCCAGGTGAAGTTTAATGCAATGAAGTGTGAAATGATGCACTTTAACAGAGAAAACAATGGGAGATGATATAACCAGAAGGCCCTGAGTGTTTATGCACATCAGCATTTGAAAGTGGCAGGGTATTTTGAGAGAGGAATTAATAAATTATACCTGGGAATCATTATGAGAATCATTAACAGAGCTGTTGAGTGGAAAAGCAGAGAGGTGATAAAGAATCATTGCAACACACTGGTTCTGTCACAGCTGGAGGAGTACACCAGATCAGGTCACCACAATTGAAGGACGATATGAAGGCCTTGGGAAGGTTCAGAGGAGATTCACCAGAACGGTTTCAGAAATGAGGGATCTCAGCTACAAAGTTAGATCAATGAAGCTGATGTTCTTTTCACTGGAGAACAGAGGTTCGACAGGAGATGTGAACATAGAACATAGAACAGTGTAGCACAGAAACAGGCTCTTCAGTCTACGATGTCTATGCCAGACATAATGCCAAATTAAACTGAATCTCTTCTGCCTGCCCATGATCCACATCACTCCTCATCCTCTGCATGTTCATGTGTTTATCTAGCAGCCTCTTAAACACCATAATCATATCTGCTTCCACCACTAACCCTGTTCTTGGCACCCACCACTCCCTGTGCAGAAAAAGCTGCCTTGCACAACACCTTGAAATTTTCCCCTCTCACCTTAAATGCATGTCTTTTCGTATTTGACATTTCTACTTTGCAATAAAAATTCTGAGTCCACCTTATCTGTGCCTCTGATAACTTTATAGATTTCTATCAGGTCTCCTCTCAGTCTCCAACACTCCAGAGAAAATGACCCAAGTTTGTCTACACTCTCCTTATAGCTCATACTCTCTCATCCAGACAGAATCCTTGTAAACATCTTCTTTATTCTATCTACCACATCCTTCCTGTAATGGAGTGATCTTTGGAGAAGTTGCTTTTCACTTGATTGTGTTACTGCTCCTCCCCAGGAGTACATTGGGAAGATGATGGCATGCTTTAAGATGTAATGTTAGTGACCACTTGTTCCCTAAAAAGAAATAAAGTCTGATGGTGGTCTGACTCCCAAGTCAGACTGCAACTTAACGTACTTTCCAAAGCCTGAACTGTCACTATAGCCGATGAGGCATTTGGTCTTTGGGGCAATTCAGTCCCTGTTTTCTGTCCAGTTACCTCAACTAGAATTACAATGCCTGTGTTAAATATACCACTGTCCAGTGTTATGGAGTTTGATGCTGCTTCTCTACAACTCCACAAAGACTTCAAAGGAATCAAAGTGATAAAAGAAGAAAATGTTCTGTTTCTAAGGTTTTGAGAACTTATTTGATCTGTTACGGACGAGGTTACAATTAGTGAGGTTCCTTT
>JARFYF010000001.1:12720761-12730886 GCA_030265395.1 Rhina ancylostomus
GGAGGAATCCCAACACAAAATGGATATTCAAAGAGGAGCAGAGAACACAGGACTGCTCTAGAGTAGACCACTCTAGACAGCCAGGAGCCAAAGATTGACCAATAGTCTGGCAACTATTGCGAGAGAAACCCAGGTACTTATGCTAGGCCACTAATGGGGCTCAGGTGGGTGTCATTATGCAAACAGTCAAGCATGGAATTCATGTGCTGTACAACAAGGCATCATCAAAGGAGCCAAATTGAAGGCCAGTACTCGGAACCATGACAAGCAGAGCAGGTTTGAGGGGACAGATAGTCTGCTTCTCCTATTTTATATATTTTTATGTTTCAATCCAGAAACTCCGCAGTCACTAATACTGAGATTTATTTTTGTTCCAGATTCAGTTAACTGATTCCAGCTGACAAAGTGATATGTATACATAGCTGTGATTCTTATTCCAAGTCAAAAATTACGTATAATTTATGTTAAGTTCAAGGTTTTCTTGCGAATGTTGCTTATCTGATGCTCTGTGCCTGTGATGCTGCTGCAGGTAAGCTTTTCATTGCACCTGTGCAGACATGTGCATGTGCATAGGACAATAAATTCGACTTTGACTTTGAAATCTCTGGATCACTAACCCAGTGATGTAACTGCTACCATACCTCCTAAGAGCAAGGCTGTGATAGAGGAAATGTGCCAGCTAATCTGAAAATGGCAAACACCACTGAGCAGCAAAATGATAATCAAGTGCAGGTAATGGAAATGTTAGGCTGAATGCCCTATATCTATGCAATAAACTTCAATGTTAAATTCCCCAATGTGAGGTGTGACCATTACAGAATCTCACCATAAAACTCAAGTAGATTATCAGTTACTGGATGTCCCTGGAACTAAGCTTGACCTGACCATCCTAATGAGGCAATTTCAATTATTTAGGCTGTACAATATGTGCAGTACTGCATGCTGTAAGCCCCTAATGAATGCTGCAAAATAAAATGAGATGTCATTACAATTCAATTCATATTCAAGCCCTCCAAAAAGATTGTAACAAACAAAATAGGACAAGGTTGGGATTGTCCAATATTTTATGGGATGTGGAATAAGAACATCTTGGTGTTCAGATAATACTGATTAAATGCTTTAGTGTCTTTTTTTATGAGTTATGATACCAGTTGACTGCCTTCCTGTATTTCTGTCAAGTAACTGATTTTCTGTTGTCCTATATATAAATATGAGAGAGAGAGAGAGAGAGAGAGAGAGAGAGAGAGAGAGAGAGAGAGAGAGAGAATGCAAAAATATAGCTAGATTTCCTGAGGGATTCAGATACTGTTAACAATCTAACATAACAGGCTGTAGTGACTGCTTCAATAGCAGTGCCTCATACTCACAAAAAAAGCAACAAAGATTCCAAAGGAGATGGATGAATATTGTTAATGGACATGAGGGACTGCAATACTGTTCATCTGAGGAGAGCAAAGTAATGCTCAGCATCAGCCTGATCAAACTCAATTGACATAATTACTATCAAATTGGTGGAAATGTACTCTGACGTACATGCTACCCTCTAATTCCATTATGACTAAATCAAGGGTAGAAATCTGATAGAAACATAAACATTGACCAGATTGTACACTCAATCCATCCGATGGCACACAGCCTTTCCTCAGCCCCTGTTAACTCCAAGGCTGCACCAGGCTATTGTGGCTATATCACTGTCATTGGCCTCAAGACCCCAATGGCTATTCTGTAAATAAGTAGCAACATAGTCTTCAGGTGACATATCCTGAGGCTACTCCCCCAGCGCCTCACGACAGCTTATGACATCAAAGACCTGTTTCATTGATTCCAGAAGATATATTTTATTATTGTTATTTAGCAGACCGAAATAAACTATTAATAATGAGAGCAATAGTAATTCATTGCTCTTGTTTCACATAAGCAGATGGTGGCCTGGAAATTGTGTATCTTGTATATTTTCTGCATTATTCTATTGAACTGTAGTGTAAATGGATCACTCAGTGTGATCCCAGCTCACATGGCACACAATTGAAATCTGAATCACATGCTACTTGACACACCCATGCACAGAGACCACCAGGCACCTGATGGTGAGTTCAGTATGTGTTTAACATCATTGCTGCAATGTGGGGCTGAGAAGAAATGACTGGGAGAGGAGATGGATCAATGACAGGAAGGAAGACCTGATGGAAGGAGGATGAGCTTGCTCTTGAGCTTCTTAAAAGCACAGTCCTTGCCTGAACTAATGAAGGGAAATCAGCCATGGATGCCCATAATGGAATTTCTTCTTATCCAATGTTTTGTTGAGAAGCTTTCCTCTTTCTTCATGCCATTCAGGTGCAGGGTTTTAACTAAGTGTAGGAGAAGCAGAGTGTCCAACTTGACATCCTTCATGTCAGATTATCCAGGTGTACCTTACTACATTCAGCAGTGGTTCTCATTCAGAAACAGCACTTTAAGAGCTCCAGCATGACAGGACATCCAGTAGGAAAGTCTGTGCTTCCCACATTATTCTTGAAGTTGCACACACTTAGTAGGTGCAACTGCACCAAAGACTCACACCAACAATGCTTTATACTTTGTGAACACATTAAAATTGACCTCACAGTCCTGGATGAAATTGGTGTGAGTCGTACAAGCAGCACCATTTCAATGTTTGACAAAATATTAAGCCCAGTTTGTTTCATTGAGTCATAAAATATCAGGGAGTAAAACTAGGTGTTTGGTCTCTGAAAGAGATATAATCTTTAAGAGCAGATAAGGTAAAATGTATAAGCTTTCCTTTCACTCTTCTTAAAATATGTAGCCATTCTTATTTCAAAACAGCTGATAGATTTTGCTTCCATCCTTGTATCTTATCCTATAAACAACTTTCAGCCTACATAGAATTCCTTTATATGTTCCCATTATTTTTAGTACTAATAGTAACTTCAAATCTTTTAGTTCGAGACACATTCACAAGCTGAATTTAGTTTTCCTAATTTACTTTAAAAGAACTATTCAGAATTGTGAACACCTTTATTCAGTTTTCTTTTATTTGTTCTAACAAAATCTGGTCCAACTTCTCTACACATTACTGAAGCTTATCATCTCTAATACCATCCTAATTAATGTTGTCTGGACCTTCTCCATGGTCTTGGCATCCATTGCAAAGTATGATGCCAGAAGTGATCATTATAGGAATGATTTTACCTTCAGGCAATGGTAAGTAATGGGCAGTAGTTGAACAATCATCCATTAAACAACGTGACTTTCTTTAAAGTCAATGAAATGGAAATTGAGAGGAGTATATTACATGCAGGCAATCTAACACTGCTGAAAGGCAAAATCGCTCCTAATATTTTAACTACAGTCTAACACATGATTTGTATTGGTGTAGCATTGAATCATTCTTCTAATGTTCCTAGTGCCCCTATTTATTAACCTAGGATCCTGTCCGATCCTATATTAAGCAGCTTTATTAACTTGTACTTTGAAAAACATATTCAACTAAACTGCTAAATCTCTTTACACCTGAGCTTTTAAACTTTTATGTTTAATCTACTTCTTTCCCCTATGTATTATCTCAGAGTTCTGCACATTAAGTTTGATCTGGTATCTATCTGCCCAATTAAAGTGCGGTAGCATTGTGTGGGTGGGTAGCATAATGGCTAAATTAATGGATTAGTACCCAGGGTCATGGACTATTGATCTAGAAACAGGAAATTTAAATCCCACCATGGAAAGTGAATTGCTAGCATAAATAATGATCACCATGAAACTACTAAGTTGTCATAGCAAAAAAGCATTTGCTTCATTGACTATCATCACTGTCTATACGTGTACCCAGAATCTAATGCAGGATTTCAACAAGAAACATTGACGATTCCTACCACCATCCCCCTCACCATACACAAGATGCTGCTCAACCCACTGAGTTCTTATCCTCCAGCAGATTGTTTGTTGCTCCAGATTCCAGCATCTACTGTCTATTATGTCTCCTCAGCAACGTGGTTGGCTCTACCCTCAATGTACCCTCATAGAATTAACCCTTAACTGCCCTTTGAAGTCACTGAGTTCAAGCCAATTGAGGATGGGCAATCAATGTCATCTTAACCTTTGACACCTATGTCCTGTGAACAACTAAACCAAACAAGTTTGGATGAGTTGAAAGCAAGTCAGACAGAACTTGTGGAAAAAGGAAAAGGGTTTATGCTTCAGGTCAAAAACTTGAGATAAAGTCTGTTTCTCTTTTGGTAGATGCTACCTGACCAGTTGTTTCAGGCATTTTCTGTTTTTATTTCAGATTTTCAGCATATGCTGTTTTATTTTAAATTCGATAAAATAAATCTGTCCATGTTCTCCTTTGGGTCCATTCACGTTTAATCACCTTCTTTATTTTTGTGTTATTTGCAAAATGATACTTTGTCTGTGTTCAGATCACTCCATCTATCCAGAAGGAAAATTATCTCTGGAGAACACTGCCACTTACATCTCTGTAGTCTGAACAGCACCTTTTAACCACAACTCTGTACCTTTTAATTGTGTTCCTATTTATATTGTTGCATTCAGTTTAATATATACATCTTCATTTTAGGAACCAACTTACTTGTGCTGCATTTCAAATGCCACTTTAAAATCCATGTACATAAAAATAATTCAGTTTCTGTATCAACTGTCTTATTTCCTCAAAGAGATCTATTAATAATATATCAGATGCAGTCCTCATCTGGTTGCTCTAATTAAGCCTTGTCTCTCTAAGAATGTATGATTAGCTCTGTAAGAAAACAAGATGTAGGCCAGTTTGTCCTTTGAGCCTAATCCACCGTTTCTCAAGACCATGGCTGATCTTCTACCTGAGCACGATTTACTCACACAATTACAATATCCTTTAATTCCCTCAACAAGGACGTGATTAAACCTGGAGGGGATGCAGAAAAGATTCACAAGAATGTGCCAGGGCTGGAGTGCCATGAATCATGAGGAGAGACTGGAGAGGCTGAAACTGTTTTCTCTGGAGCAAAGAGACTGCAAGGTCACCTTATACAGGTTATGCTATATGAGGGGCATAGATAAGGCAAGTGGTCACAGTCCTCTCCCCAGGGTCGGAGAGTCTAAAACTAGAGGGCAATAGGTTTAAGGTGAGAGGAGAAAGATTTAAAGAGGATCTGAGGGGCAAGTTTTTCATACAGAGGGTGGTGGGTATATGGAACGAGCTATCAGAGGAGGTGGTAAAGGTGGGTGAATTACTATGTTTAATAGGCATATGGACAGGTTCATGAATAGGAATGATTTAGAGGCATATGGGCCAAATGCAGGCAAATAGGACCAGATTGAATAGGCATCTTGGTTGACAAGGGCGAGTTGGACAGAAGGGCCTGTTTTTGTGCTGCATAACTCTATGCATCTGTGAATAGCCAGAACTGTTATCAATTTCTCTTTTGAATGAACTTAATGACTTAGCCTCCTCAACTCTGTGGGATATAAAATTATGAAGATTCACCGCCCTTTGAATGAAGAGGTTTTTTCTTCATTTCATCCCTCAGTATCACACTTCTTGTTCTGAAACTGTGACCCGTGGTTACCGGTTTCTCTGAGCATAACTTCTGTTAAGTTGATGGCAGTCCACAGTTATCTTGCTTATTTAATTCCTGTCTTTTGAATTGAAGGTTTACATATTGTTCCCCATCCAAGAGGAGGACACTAAATGTGGATCTTAGAGTCATAGTCACGCAGCACAGAAACAAGCTCCTCAGGCCATCGAGTCTACGCCAACCATAAAGCACCTATTAGCACTAATTCTACATTTATCCCATTTTATGAGAATTTTGGTATATCTGTGTTAGAGATGGAATCACTGCTATTGACAGAAATGCATGAGTTACTTTTGGGCCTCATAGCATGTGAGCCACATTACATATAAACCAGGAAATTTGTGAAACACTTAAATACGGTGAAGACATTGCATAAGTAAAAGTTGTTGCTGTAATTGAACTGGTAGGGGCCTTGATGAAGTGGAGAGAGTGGCAAGTTTATTTGATCTGACTTTCCTTATGATGGGGGAACATAAAATTCACAGAGGTAAATTGGAGCTGAAGGCTGTCAAAAATTACATGCTAACTGTTTTCTGTGACATTAGCCTGACACAACTCCAAGCTGACTGAGTTCAGCTTCTGCAAGGCTAACGATGAATTTAGTCTTCCAGTGGGTGAAAGAAACACACATTAGTTCTGGCTGAAAGGGCTTCAGAATCAATCTATCAATTGAAATTCAGATATTCCAGTTATTTAGTTGAAAGCTTTATGAATATTTATTTATTCTAAAGGTAGAATAAATGTCACAGGGTAATGGGGATTATTTTAGTAGGCATTGCTAGGCCTATGCACTTTCTCTTTGCGAATTCAACAATAATATTCTTTACATTGATATGGAGCCTTTAACACAATAAAACAGCCCATAAGAGCTTTAGAGAATGTCATTCCTAACCACATGAAGGTATATTAAGCCAGATGACCAAGAGTTTTGTTAAAGTGGCAAGTTTTAAAGAGCATCTTAAAAGAGGAAAAAGAGACGGAAAGGCTTGGGGAGAAAATACCAGAGCAAAATGCCTTGGAAACTGAGGGTGCTGCCAATAACAGTGGAGTGGTTAACATTAGTGAACCCAGAAGCAAAGGAATACAGATGTCTAAAAATGGTGAAGGGCAGGAAGAGCTTTGAAAAGGGGGAAGGAGTGAGACCATAGAAATACGTGAAAACAAGTCTGACAATTTTACTGAGTAGCCTTTTAAAAAAAAGTTAGTAAGAGTTTATGGTGAACGAGGGTTAAAGGCAAAGAGAGCAAGATCAAGGAATCTTGTATGAGAAAGCATATCGAAGGTTGATCGGGAAAAATAGAAACATATGGCAGAAGTAGGTAACTAGGATTGAGGGAGTCTCTTGAGGAATATGGAGTGTGGTCGAAACAACTTAGGAAAGAAATTAGAAGGGCAGAAAAAGGTCATGAAATATCCATGGCAAGTGAGATTAAGGAGAATCCCGAGACATTGGAGAAGTATATCAGGAACAGAAGGGAAAGAGTGGGTCCCCTTAGGGACAAAAGAGTTTGGAGCCAGGCGATGTGGGTGAGGTCCAAATTGACTAGGGCATTCACCAAGAAGGCGGCCATGGAAGACAGTGTGTTCAGGGAAAGGTTTGTGGATAATCTGCAGCAGGTAGAAAGAAGAGGTGTTAGATGTTATAGGCTGCATAAAAATTAATAGAACATTATAGTACAGGCCCTTCGGCCCACAATGTTGTGCCAACATTTTATCCTTCTCTAAGATCTATCTAACCCTTCCCTCCCACATATCCCCCTATTTTTTTTTATCATTCATGTGTCTATCTAAGAATCTCTTAAATGTCCCTAATGTATCTGCTCCCACAACCTCTGCAGGCAGTGCGTTCCATGCACCCACCACTCTCTGTGTAAAAAACTTACCCCTGACATCCCCCTCATACCTTCTTCCAATCACCTTAAAAATATGTCCCCTTGTGTTAGCCATTGGCGCCCTGGGAAAAAGTCTCTGACTGTCCACTTGATCTATGCCTCTTATCAACGTGTACACCTCTATCAAGTCACCTCTCATCCTTCTTCTCTCCAAAGAGAAAAGCCCTAGCTCGCTCAACCTATCCTCATAAAACATGCTCTCCAATCCAGATAACATCCTGGTAAATCTCCCCTGCACCTCTCTAAAACTTCCACATCATTTCTATAATGAGGCGACCAGAACTGAACACCAAAAACCTAACTAGAACAGCCATATAAACACTTTCTCAACCAGAGCAGGCCAGAGTCTGGATTCTCCAGTGATTGGCTCACATTTTCCACCATCTACAAAGCAACAGTCAAGACTGTGATGAATTACCCAAATTAGTGCCTCTCCTACCCTATTCAAAAAGCATAGTTTTGTCCAGGGCTAAGCAGCTGTCTGATTAGAATCTTCTCACCCACTCTCAACCTTCAGTCCTCCTTCACCTGTGCAGCCAGGCTGCAGCCTGTGCCATCTTCAAAATGCACTGCAGCGACTTGTCAAGGATTCTCTGACAGCATCTAAACTCATGAGTGACATGCCATTCCTTAAATAAGTAAAAACAATTGTTAGCAGAGAACAGTGACCATAAAAGAGATGGTGTTGACAGAAACTACGGCAGTCATGACTCCAAGCCATTGTAATCCTTGTCCCTTCACCACCTGACCCTCTGATACCTTACTCAGTCAGAATCCCACATGCTACCCAGTGTCTCAGTGGTCAAAGCTGACCCTGTGGAGGTGCAGGTAATAGAGTCTATAACAGGGCTCTTGTAGCTACAAAATCCAGTGGATATCACCCAAGAACATCTCAACTTCAAGCCGCACAGCCCAGTTTTACCTCTACTGATGCTGCAGAGATTACATTAGTTGGGAATATTAGGGAAAAATCAAAGAACTGTTGTGATACATAGGTAGGCACAAGTGTTTCACACAGTGTCTGATGGTTACGTTTCCATCATTTACACTCAGCTAAACTTATTATTTTGTAGTCTGTGGTAATTACACACTTTTAAATGTTGCAGTTTTTAACCTGGGTAGAATGGAAGCTCATGGATTGATTATGAGCAATGGGATTTGAACAATGACTTATCGATGTGTTGTGACTGTGGAGGAGCCACACAGAACCTGGAGCTGCAGAATGTCACAAGCAGACATTCAGAAGGAAACCTGGTGGAAGACTGTCTCCTGGGAGAATCCCTCATTGAGTTTTTATACTCTTAAGAAAATGATAACAGCAGGTGCTTGGGTGCAATTTCAATAGTTACAATGACATAGTTTACTTCAATATTTTGGATGCAGACAAATGGTTCCATTGAACTGCATCTTTACAAAGGGAGTACATCTCAATTGATAAGATACCTCTGAAAAACATCTTTGTTGGGACAAAGTAGTCACATATATCGGCTAAAAGTCCTGAGGACAGAAATCCCAGCTTAGAAGTTACAAACCTTCATGTATGTTTGTGCATCCCTTGCTGCAGAGTATAAAACAACAGTCCTTGTGACATAGGCAAGTAAATATTGAAATGCCTCTTTGGAGTGGCTAAGACATCTAAAGAGTTGATCAATAACCTTCTACTGCTAGGTTGTGGTGCCCTTGTGCTTCATTGATTGGCATCCTCACTCAAGAAATGGCCCAAGTTTTCAATGTGTAGCCTTTGAGTATCTAATCTTTAATATGTCTGGAGTACTGAATGGATCATTTTGCATGGAATACTACAGTATGAAGGAGGTATAGCAACAGCCCAGGTACCTTGTATGTACCTGAAGAACACATTTCCTGTAGTATTAAAACAGGTGCACATTAAGATTACTAGGAAGTCCAGGTTGATTCTAAGTTGCAGTCTATCCCTCCCTATACTTGTAGGAAACCAGAAAATTTGTCTTCTCTCATTCCAGTTGTCATCATCCACCATGATTCTGATGTATGTTGCAATCCTCACACACAAATATATATGCGTGGCCGATTGAGAAATCCTATAGATATCTCCAGCAGAACCAGGCAGTGGTCCTGAGGTGGAGAGCTCAATGGCTCTGATCACTTTGACATGCAGAGGTGGTGTGTGTCCACCATGTCCAACAGGCAACAGATCTTGTTCAAGGAGGCTGCAGCAATTGTGATGATCTGAGGCTCCTGGAACATTGCCATTCTGGCAGTTCGAGGAAACCAAGTCTCTGCCTATACCTCCTGTATACACTAACTGCAACGTAAGATCTCCTGGGGGCTGTCCTTCTGTTATAACCCTTCTCTGTCTTAAATCTATAAGTGGCAGCAGCTACTCTTCAGGCCCTGTTTGGTTTCGCAGCTCATTCCTCTTCTGGGTTCTATCTTCCTCACTGGTGGAGACCAAATCACTACAGCAAACAAGTAGGTTGGTTCAGAAATCCAGACAATAAACAAAAACATTAATACTAGTCCTCTCCAAACTTCTCCCAAAATTTGCCTGGGAAAGAACCGATATTTCTGCAAACAAAACTTTTTGTGAATCATTCAGGTGAGAAGCTATGGAGTGGCAAGATTTATCAGGAGATCAAATTGGCAGCTTTCAACTTCTATCCATTCCCATAGAGTTCTTGCCA
>JARFYF010000001.1:13202020-13216712 GCA_030265395.1 Rhina ancylostomus
GAGGAGAGAAGAGAGAATGACCTGGGTGGGTGGGGTCTTTGATTATGCTGACTGCTTCACCAAGGCAGCGAGAGGTATAGACAGAGTCCATGGAGGGGAGGCTGGTTTCTGTGATGTGCTGGGCTGTATCCACAACTCTCTGCAGTTTCTTGAGGTACTGGGAAGAGCAATTGTCATACCAAGCTGTGATGCATCCAGGTAGGATGCTTTCTATGGTGCATCAATAAATCAATTGAGTCAATGGGTGACTGTCCAGAACTGACAGGTACAGCAGCCAATACTCCAATTTGTGTTTTGTTCCATTGACCTCATTTCTGCCCCTACCTCAACTGGGAACATTGCATCCAATGCTGGTCACCACTGTTTAAGATGGATGTGAAGATCCAAGAGAGTGCGCAGAAAAAATTTAATCAACTGGGTCCAGAAGTGAGGGAATTACAAGTTTAGATTGGAGAACCTGAGGTTGTTCACCTTAGACAAATAAAGATTGAAAGTAGCTTCAATACGAGTGTATAAGATCATGATAGAGAGAAGCTATTGTGAATTGTTCAAGGACCTGGTGGGACAGGTTTAAATTTTTGAACAACAGGTACATGGAAGATGTGAAGAAAATTGCTCAACACAAAGACTAGTTAGGATCTGGAATTCACTGGCTATAAAAGTTGTGGGAGCAGAATTAGTCAGGGTCCTCAAAATGGAATTGGTTAGGCACTTGAGAGAATAGCTTGCACATGATAAAAGTGGGAGAATGGACTGATAGGATTTACTGGGAGTTGGCATAGATTTAATGGAATAAATGGATTCCTTCTCCAATCACTTCTATGATTCAAAGTATTTGGTTGCCAGTTCTGGTATTTTGTTGCCAGTTCTGGTATTTTGTTCTACAGGCCAACAAGGGATTTTGTCTGATATTGCCAGTTAACATTGCCACATATGGCCAACATTCATGCAATTTTCAGAAAATATGATCGAATTAACCAAACTATTTTTAAGTTTCTATAATGATTTTGCCAGCAAGTTAATACATTTTCAAAGCAACCAGCCAATTAATTTGAGTTTTCAGGAAACAGATGTATATTTTTTGTTGAAACAGATCCTGAAATCATGTTTGAACTGCTCTACATTTTAATAAGCTAGAAATAAAAGCAAGAGTATAACTGCTAACTAGACAAATGTCTCCATTTTATGTTTCTTAAGTGCTTGGATGTTATTGTAACATAATCTTTTTGGCTCCGGTTAAAAGAATTCATAGAGTAGTGCCAATAAAGAAAACTCCTTTTCAATAGTGCAGTAAATGCTATTGAATTTGCTCCTGTAAGAGGAATTTGTTATACTTAAAGATATTACCAAATGATTAGTGGCAACAGGGGCTAACAGTTGTTGAACATCATGAAATTTCCTAGTATGGAGGGAGAGTTAATTAATTTAAATGGAGGTAATACAGGTGAGTTTCATTCAAGTCTGTGCAATGTCATAATTACTGCTTAGTTCCTGCTCCATAACATTGATCTACTCCTCCCTGGTCTCAATTTATCCACTGCTGAAATATTCAATGTATTTGTCACCACAAGACTCAACTATTTCCATACTCCCATCTCTTCCACCTTCCATATCTATGAGCTTTTCCAAAAGTCATGTGATATTTCCTAACCTATTCCAGCTTCCATTCACCACAATATTTCCACAACTATGCTCGTTCCCAGTACATCAATGTCTCAGAATCACTGAATTATTATAGCAATGAAAGAGGCCATTTAGGCCATCAAGTCTATACTAGCTCCAAGTAGACTGATCAGTCCTATTCCCCAACTCTTCCCCCACTGCACTACACATTCTCTCAAGTGTCTATCCAATTCTGAACCAGTCACAAATTTATACACTTCTGCAAAACTTCCTTGAATCTTTATACACCACTAGCCAATCTCCAACATCATTATCCTTTCTGAAAATCTTTAACTGTGCTGTTCTCTCTCACCATTCCAGTTCAAGTTTGTCATAGACATACATACATGGGGTATAAATGCCATGAAAATTAGCTTTTTACTGCAGCAGCCAAGTTATAATCATGACAAACACAAGTTAACATAAGGTTAAATTAACATAAATCATATAACTCACATGCACAAAAATAATAAAATAAACATAATGATACGAATGCAAGCTGTGAGAGATAAAGAATTATAGTCACAGGAAGTGTTAGGTTTCCATAGCCATTTAAATCTCTTCATATTTCTGCAACTGCTGGAGTATTAAAACTATAATCAAAGTCACAAATATTATCCAAAATTATAGCAACAGTGTAGCTATAAAACAGTCTTTATTCTTTTTGATCCTCCTGCAGCCTTCCGCAGGGTTGCCCACATCATCCTTTTCCAACGCCTCTTCTTGGTTGTTTATCTGGCTAGTGGTGTACTCACATAGCTCTGTTCTTATGACCTAGATGCAGTGAGAGAATAACCGGCATTCTCAATTCTTCCTACTCCTACAATAAATCCTTTGGCACCTTCAGAACCTTTCCTGCTACTTCACATCCATATAGACCCCCTTGGCAATATCTTAACACATGATACCTTAGACCATGTGGGCAACTGAATTTTGTGGTGAAACCTGGAACAGAATAGTCAATGAACTGCCACACACCACTTCATTGAAGAGCCATTTCTGGAACCATTCAACTCTGGGACAATGCAACCATTAGTTTCCATTGCCTTCTATTATTTATTTTCCTTTATTGATTTAAAGTTGCTTCTTATTTTTTTCTGTTTCTTTTAGAGTTATGTTTCTCCTGACCATAATGCTTTTGATGAGCTATCTGCAGATTTGCTTCTCTTGCTTTACTCATTTGACTCCAGAACACAGAGCATTATATTGTTAGATTCCATGATAAATACATTCTAGCAAATTTCTGCCTGCATTTTGTTTCATGTCTTTCAGACTGTTTTCTTCCAGACCTGAATCTATAAATGCCAGTAGAGGTTTTCATAATCCCATAGACAGATTCTTTTTCATCCTGGAGTTTTGAAAATCTTACCATAATGTGTATCTGAGGTTTGCGTCTCTTAGCCAGATCAATAATATTCACTCCGTTGTAGTAGAGGTTTTCAATGCAGCCATGAAAATTCTTCCTCTGGTAAGTCACTGATTTTCCTGGAACTGGAATCCCTCCAAAACTGAGCTTTGAAAGAAAGCAAGGATAAAGAAATAGAGAATGATTAATATGGCATCACTTCATAAAATAAGATGCCAAAAACCAAACAAAATAACTAGAGTATGAAAAAATCCAAACCATTCATATTACCATTTCTTCCTGATCACTAAAGCATCAATTTTCAATTGCAAGGCAGTAGCTGAGAGAATAAGAATAAAGGGGATATTTCCTTCCGAATGCTAAGAAATAATTAATTTCAGCATCTTGGTTATTGCTCCAGATCCCAGCATCTGCAGCCTTGTGTCTCCTTTCAGCATCTGCAGTTTTCTTTTGCTTTTTGAACACTCAGTTTTCCCATTGGAGATATCATTGATCAGTGGAAAATTAATTTTATTGCAAAATTGTTGGATATCCACATTTGGACTTTTATCCAGTTTGGTCCAACCTTCAGAGCATGTTCATAAACTGCTTTCAGAAGTGTATCTTTTTCAGTTGCATCAGCAATGTTTGTGAAGCTGACTGGTAGTAAGGTTAAAAATTGTGCTTTTACTGCCCACATCAGAAATTTCAAATTCATGGCCATTCAATATCTTCCCAATTGATTTTGAGTTATGCAAGAAATGCGAACACTAATAGAAAAAGTACCTATTCAATCTCTTGTGCCTGTCCCATCATTCAATAAGACTTTTTTTTTATTTCCAAGTTCCTTTCATTATAATACTAGCTACCTTGTGCAGTTGGCTACCACTACTGGTAGTGTTAACTATTGGCTTTTACAATACAGTACACATTCGATCTGGCCAAGTACTTCAGTCAGAAGTTAACTGTGCCACTTGCCAAAAGGCTGATGGTTGAACTTATCCTTGTAGATATCCTGATCTGTGATGGAAGAATTTGCTACTGTGTTGATTTGTGCTTGTGGTTGATCACTGCTCCTTAACTTGACCTAAACAGCATTTGATTCTCATAAATTTCACTTATGGCATGGAAGTCAAATCTACTCTGATTCCACTTCAAGCTTGCACAAATTTTCTGTTCATATATTCCTGTTGGCAAAAACTTCCTCTCTGTGAAGGTCATCTTGCCTGAGCTGGCTGTTGTGGACTTGGATTGACACACCATCACCGTATGTCCTTTCTTGTGACATGACTAGCATCCTGCTACATTAAAGGAACAGGTATGAGGTGCATGGCTACAAATGTATTGATAATAAGGGTTTATGCCACTTGCACCCATAGGTGAGAAGCTTGTTTGGGATCGGAGCTCATGCTGCCTGCGGACTATAAACAATCATGCTTCTGTCTGGTCCCTGATGAAGTTCACTGGCAATTTTCAACATAACTTCTATTAAATTTTTTAAGTGTACAAGCTCAGTTAAGAGTTAACTTTGCTGGAATACAATTTAGATTCAATCTATTCCTCATTCAATCCATAAACATATCTGTTCTGCTGTGCACGTGTTAAGAATTTAGCAAAGGTAAAAAGCCTTGAAAAGTCTAACATATTTGCTCACTGTTTCAACTGCTCTTGGACTCTTCGTGCCATACTTGCAATTTTAACTGGCTATAGTTTGGAATAATTTTACTTTCTGCAAAATCTCTATAAATGCAACAACCTTAGCTACCTGTGAGGCTACTTGAAGAGTAAGCACACCATATGTTTCAGAGCCAATCAAAGTAGACTTATTTTATAGAGTCATGGTACCATTAGGGTACATGAGGAGAAACCCTCAAGTCCGGGACTCAGAACAAAGGGAAGCCATAAATTCAAGTGAGACCAATCACCTTGTATCTTGATGGGTTACATACTATGCAAGCTGAGAGTGCTTGCACACTGCCTTTCAAATTAAGAGTTTGAATAAAGCTAAGTATACAGTGGTATGACTCTACACAACACAATGAAGATTCAGTTTAACTCCATACCAAGATTATGCCAAGCAGATTGTGCTGAGGCAGAAACAGCAGTCACTTGACACAGTGTGGTACAAATGATCTGCATTTGAACAGAGGCAAATCTACAAAAATAAGGTCATTTGACCCAACAAATTCATGCAAGTGTTCATGATCCACAGATCTTTCCTGCCCTCTTTCTTTGGATAAAATGTCAACATAACATTCTATTCCTTTCTTCCTCATGTGATTTTCACCTTCCCCAGAAAGCATGTGTTTTTCCACTGTATCACTTATTGTAGCAGTCCCACATTCTAACCACCCCAAGAGTAAAGCTTACGTCCTAACCTGCCCATTGTCTATCTTATAACTATTGTCCCTAGTTCTAGTCTTGTCACAACAGAGTGAAGAGCAAGCTCACAGAGAACCCAAATGTGGCACGCTGGTAAGAGACTGGAGTCAGGATGCTTCCTCAGAACCAAACGCAGGCAGCAACCGGAAGGAATCTTGCCTCAGGGCTCTGAGGTGGAGTCCCAACATAAAAACTGGATATCTTAAGAGGAACAGTGAAACCAGGACTGCTCTAGAGTGGACAACTCTAAACAGCCAGGAGACAAAGTATACCCAAAGGTTGACCAATACCCTGACAACTAGTGCTAGTGAGACCAGGGGTCTTATGCTAGGCCCCTGATGGGGCTCAGGTGTGCATCATTATGCGATTAACCGTGCATGGAATCCATGTGCTGCACAACGAGGCACCATCAATGGAGCCAAATCAAGGAACAGCACTCAGAACCATTATAAGTCTTGGCTGCAATGCAGAACTTCAGCTTTTTTTTCAATGCTCATTTGTCTTATTCTTTACAAGTCTCACCTCATAATCAATATCCAGATAGTCAAACTCTCCTTTGGTTCGGAAGTGCTGCGTGTGTTTATCCACAGTGAAGTTCACCTGCTTGTTGTACCGTTCGATGGTAATGGAGTGCCAGTGCTGGTCATCCAACAAGCTGCCCAGTGTGACCGAGGTGTGACCATTGATGGAATGTAGCTTTGTCTCTCCTGAAATATACAACGTTCACTTTGCAGTTACACTGCCTCAATGAAACAACCAACCGTTCCTTTGAAAGGAATTTCTGAAGCCAGTGCCTCAGAAATTGAAACCCAGCTGAGCAATTTAATAAAAAAATTGTAAACTGAAACCAATAGAGAAAACTCATCTAAAAATTCAACTGGTAGGTTACCCACCTGAAACATTGGATTTGACAATGAAAACAGAGCCCATTCATTAAATCAACAAATCTTGTAGCACAATGGGATGCTAGCCAGATCATTCTGATTGTACAGGCCTTCGAAAGAGCATTTCACTTAGTCCTATTGACCTGCTCTTTACCCAAAGACTTGCTACTGATATCTTTCCACATTTATTTTGAATTTATTATTGATAATGCTTCTGCCACATTTCGAGGCATAGCATTCCATTTCATGATCACCACTGAATAAAAAAATTCTACTTATAACTCCACTGCCTTTTTGTTTATTTTAACTCTGTCCTCTGGCTATAAAAGATATTCCCAGTGCAAATTGTCTCCTCATTTACATCATCAAAATCTCTCAGAAATCATTAAATCCTCCTCAAATTTTTCTACTCTGAAGATAACCCTTTCTTTATTCAATCCACAATTCTGAAGTCTCTGCTACCAATTTGGTAAATGGCTTTGGCACCTTTTGCAAAGGTTGTGGTACCTCGAACAATGCACAACACTCCTCACGAAGGTCTACCCATTTAGTTAATACATTGCCCTTGTTTGTGTGCACTACTCTTCAATAAACAAAGCCAACCATCCCTTTTCCTCCTTTCTTTTTAAAAGGGCAGTTTTATCAACCCATACAATGCATTGAAAAACTTACTACAGGCAATTCCAAGTCTCCATATTCCAATAGCCACTTTACAATTTTACCATTTAGTCAGAATTGCCTCTCTTCACTCTTCCTCTCAAATAAGTTACTTCAATAATTCATACAAGCTTCCATTTATTTTAATCTGAACCTATGTTTCTCCAAGATATATCTGATTACAAACACAGTTGATTTGGATCAATTAATCCAATGAACCATTGCTCCACTCAACCCATTCCCACCAAACTGCCAAGTACCCACTATTCCTTCCAGCCCCATAGTTCTAAATGTTTGCCTTCCATTGACCTTTGATAGCTCCTTCTTCTCCAAACAATTCTATCCTTGTTCCTTCAGATCTTGAACAAACCAATCCATCACCTACCAAAGATTGAACATTTTGTCGCTTACCATGTCTACTTTTCCCTTAATCCACATTCCTAAATTTTTTACTTTTTCCACAAAAAAAGGTGTATGACTGCAGCCTGCATTAGAGGATGCACTGCATTTACTCACCTAGGATACGCCAACAGCAACCCCCCAATCCACAACTCCAACACCTGGAAGGAGCATCTGCAGGTTCCTCTCCAAGCCGCACACCATCCTGACTTTGAAATAAATCACTGTTCCCTCATCATCACTACATTTAAATCTCCAAACTCTCTGAGAGCTCTGTAGGACTACTTTCCACAGAAGAGCTGAACCACTTTAAGAAGGCACTATTCAATGGTAAAATAGAGTGGGCAATGAATGATGACCTTGACAGTGATGCAATCTCTTAAATTAATAAAAAGTAGAAAAAATAGATTTAATGTCTCGGATTATGCTTTACTAACAAAGACATTATTAAGTTAATCCTCATTAAGTACATGGACAGTGCATTCCCCCCTCTCAATGTCTGGATCATATGGCATTCTTAATCGTACTATCTTTTCTTGGTGTCAAGCTCACTGACATGACCTTTGTTTGGTTCTACTTTTATCCATCTAATCCAGAACAATTAACAGGGGTTGTCCTTTCTAAACTTATGATCTTCAAGTTTCCCTGAAGGATTTGCCTTTACCCTCCTCTGCTGCCTTACCTACATGTTGGCAAGGCAGAATTATCTGGAATGGCACGGTGGATTATAGTTAACTACTGATGTCACTTTGGGTATTTCAGTACTTACCCAAATTAATGTGTAGTAAGAGTTTGCCTTTCTTCAGCTCCAGAGTGATGTAATCGCCCCGTTGACCCTCTCCATGCAACATAACTCCATCGCTTTGCATCGTCTTGAACTTCAAAGAGACAATGTCTTTGATTGTGCTCATGCTCTTCTGGTTAAATCTGTAAAGCAGAGTGCTTCTGCCATCAAAGTCGGCAACATCAGATTCTGCAGATGGGGAAAAGAAAAAGAATCAATGTGAAATTTCCACCTTTGTCTTAGTGTCTCATAACAAAGGTGAATCACAAGGGTTGAATCTCTAATACAAGTAGTCACCGTGGACTTCAGCTGAAGATACCTGGAAACCCAAGAAAAGTCCTTTAAGATCAGTGAGGGTCTTGAACTTAGTGAAAGAATCCTCGACTGAACTCATCTCACTCATCAAGAATTGTGAACTTAACTCACATCACAAAAAATTCACATTTCATTGAAATAGGATCTGAATTGTTAATCTAGGACAATATGAGCATTATTGTGAGAGTCACCTTAATTCACCACCTGGCACCTCCGGAGGTCATTGAGTGGATTGACAGACTGCATATCCAAGTGCAAGACTTTTCACATCAAACAAAAGACAATCCTAGAAAGTCATCCCTGGTCAGTAGAGCTAAGCACACAGTATAGTAATGACAGTGATTTGCATTCTGCCCCAAAGGTCAGTGAGTTACATAGAATCAAAATTTGCTGGTAAAGTAAAATGCTTTGTTATTACAACACAGGAATTTACCACTATCAATTAGGGATCAATATCTAATCACCTAGGCAAATAATCCAAGACAACAATTCAGTGCAATATGATGCAAACACCTGCTCTACTTTTCAGTAGGATCTTTTACCTCAGCAACACTTTTCTGTACAAATTCCACGTCCATTCCAACCCTTAGTTTCCAAAATTCTATTAACTCAGCAACTGAGTATCCACAAAAATTTGGGGAAAGAATTCCAATGATTTGCTGCCCTTTGGGTAAAGTAATATGTTCTCATTTCAATCCCAAATGCCCAACTTCTTATTTTGTGACCTTTTCCCCTAATTATAGACAGCCAGCCAATGTCCCTGCATTTGTCTTGACAAGCCCCGTAAGAATTTGATATATTTCATTGAGATCACTTCAACTCTAGAGAGTGTAGGCCTTCATCTTCCTCAGAAGAAACCTCTCCTCCCACTACCATTGCAGGAATCAATCTGGTAAATCGATGTTGCACTTGCTCCATAGTAAGTACATCTTTCCTTAGGCAGGGTGACCAGATTTGTACAGAATATCCCGGGTGTGCTCTCCCCTTGCAGTAAAGCCCAATGTATTATTTGCCTACCTAACACTTGCTGTACCTACATGCTAACTTTCAAACATTCATGTGCAATGACGCCCAGATACTCTAAACAATATTCTCTCAAAATTTGAAAAGATACTTTTCTTTGTCTATCAAAGAGGATGTCTTCATATTTTTTCCCAAATTATATTCTTTTTTTTCCATTTAATTAATACCTCCTCATTCCCTTCACAACCTCCATTACTACCCAGATATGTATCATCAGCACACTTGAATATATCAACATGATCCCCACCCCCAAGTCTAAATCATCAAGATAGATTGTGAACAGCTAGGTATGAAACATTGCTCCCGGCAGCACTACACTCATCATTGACTCCCAACCCAAAAAACAACTCATTTATCTTGCTCTCTGTTTTCTGTCTATTGACCAATCCTCAATTAACATCAATAGATTACTCCAATTCTAATTTTGTTCAGTAACCTCTTTTGTGGCAACTTATTGAAAGCCTTCAGAAAATCTAAACGTACCACATTTACAAACAAAAGCAGAAATTTCTGGAAGGACTCAGTAAGTCAGGCAGCATTTGTGGAAAGAGAAACAGTCAACTGATGAGGGGACTGTTCTGACAAAGGGAGTGTTGACTGTTTCTCTTTCCACAGATGCTGCCTGACTTGCTGACTTTTTCCAATTGTTTCAGCTTTTATTTCAGATTTCCACCATATGCAGTTCTTCTTATTTTTATTTAGCTCATCCACTAGTTCCTCCAAAAACCTAACAGATTTCCTTTTCTTAAATGAATGCTAGCTTCTTAAATTAATGTTAGTTCTATATAACCAGATTATACTTTCTAATAGCCGTATTGTAATTATTAATAATATGTTTAGCATTATTTTTATGACTACTGATTCCAAGCTAATTGGTCCATAGTTCTCTGTTTTCTCTGTCCCTCCTTCCTTAAATAGTGGGATTAATTTGCTTTCTTTCAAAATTGATAAATTCCCAGCATCTGATACCTATTTATCAGCTTTTAGTCCCATTAATTCCTCCAAAGTTTTTTTTTTAACTAATGCTAATTTTATTCAGGTCAATTCAAGTTCATCACCATTATTCTTAACACTTCTTGCATTAAGGTAAACACATTTCAACACATCTAACTGATTGCATTTATGCCCCGTCCCCTGCCTATCCTTTCCTCACCTTCTCTAAACACATCGCATCTACTTCTACACCAACAGATCCATCTTCTAATCTAACACTATTGTTCCCATCCTCCTGCCAATCTAGTTTAAACCCTCCCCAACAGCTCTAGCAAACCTGCCTGCAAGGACGTTGGTCCCTCTCCGGTTCAGGTGTAACCCATCCCTTTTGTACAGGTCATACTTACCCCAGAAGAGATCCCAATGATCCAAAAATCTGAACCCCTGCTCTCTGCACCAACTCTTCAGCTGCTCATTAGTCTGCCATATGTTCCTATTCCTTCCATCCCTGGCACATGGCACAAGCAACAATCCAGAGATTACTACACTTTTTAGCTTCCTTCCTAACTCCTAATACTCATTCTTTAGGACCTCATCCCTTATCTTACCTATGCCATTGGTGCAAATGTGCACCACGATTTCTCTCTCCTCCCCCTCCCCCTTAAGAGTGCTGTGTACTCCATCTGAGACATCCCTGACCCTGGCACCTGGGAGGAAACATACCATCTGGGAGTCTCATCCTTGTCCACAGAATCTCCTGTCTGTTTCCCGAACCAATGAATCCCCTATCACTATCATGCTCCTCTTCCTTGTGCTCCCCCCCTTCCTTTCTGAGCCACAGAGCCAGACTCCACACCAGAAACTTGGCTGCTGTGGCTCTCCACCAGTGATTCATCTTCCCCCAACAGCATCCAAAACGATATACTTGTTCTCAAGGGAAACAGTCACTGGGGTATTCTGTATCGACTGCCTATTCCTTTTCCCTGCACTAATAGTCACCCAACTACTCTTGTCCTGCACGCTACATATAATTGCCTCCTGGTAACTCCTATCTATTAGCTCCTCAGCTTCCCTAATGATCTAGTGTAGTCATCAGGGACACTGGAGATCACCCTGACTTCCCACATCCTACAGGAGGAGAACAATTCTGCCCTGACTGCCATTCCAACTGTTCTATACAAAGAAAATAGTGAATAACAGAGAAAGAAAGAGAAACTTTGCTTCCTCGAGAAAGAGAAAGAAAGAGAATAAAATGTCGGCACAATATTGCAGGCCAAAGAGCCTGTATTGTGCTGTAGTGTTCTATGTTCTATGTTTAACCTACCAGAAGCCTCCACTCACCTACTCCACCTATTTACGCCAAAGCCTCTTGAGCCATAGCCTCAGCTCCCCACTCTAACACTGTCCACTCTAACTCTGACCCACTCTAACAATGGCCACTCCACAATGGCTGCTTCGCTTGAGCCTAACTTCCTATTATTGGCAGCTGCTGCCGAAATTGTCCCATTAGCTAATCAATAGGCCTATAAACTCACCACAGCAACAAGAACAACAGGCCTGCCTTTTTAAACTGCTTCCCGCTGTCGTTCCTGTTCTCACTCTCGCTCGAGTTCTTGCGGTAGTTTCCCTACTTATATGATGTTAAGCTTCTTGTATTTTTGTGCCTTGAAGTTAGACCAGTAAAAATAAACCACCTTGTTTGAAAACCACCGTAAATAATATTGTGGTTAGAAGCTACCAGCACTTGCAGCATTATACAGGGCCCACATCACTCATGATCTCCACATTTGCTCCTCAGACAGGCACATAGTGGTGGGTAGTATTTATTTTACTGTGTTTTTGCTTCCGGGCTCCTGACCACCTTCAATTTCTGTATAAATTATCCAGGTCATGAAATTGCCACCCATCAGTGGAAAGCACTCTGGCTGCTCTTCATTTGAACCCACTCAAGATGGCAGTGACTCTTTGTTGCTCTGGATATCGGACGGTAGGTACTCTGACATCATTTTCAGGTTGCAATTAGCTTGTTTACAACAGAGGCAGGGATAGTTATCCTCACTATAACTTCCCCAGCATAGTTTCATGAACATGTGATATTCACTGTACAAGGAGATTGTGGAGGAAAATCATGTAGAGAAAATATGATGAAAATTTAGATGTTTGGGAGAGCGGGCGGTTGAGAAGTATTAACTTTGGGGATGGGCCAGATAGACTGTAGAGGCTTTTCCGTGCCGATCTTTACTTAACTTCATTTTGGAAAATTCATTCAACATTTAGTGCACAGAGAAGGAAGTGCAAAGCTAGCCAATGACTAAAGCAACTCATCCAGAGAAAGGAATAAGACAAAAATAATTCTTCACAGCCACTTTATTTGCCAATATAATAACTGTACTTGTGTATTTTTGTTATTCATTTATGGGATGTAGGCATCACAGGCAAGGTCAGGATTTATTGTCCAAGACTAATTGACCTTGCTAGGCCATTTCAAAAGATGGTTAGGAGTTTGAGTCAGTGTCCAATTCAGGCCAGAATTGGCGAGTAGGGCAGATTTCATTCCCAAACAACAAGGGTGAACCGGATGGGTTTTTATAATAATCTGGTAGTTTCATGGTCATTGTTACTGATATCAGCTTTACGTTCCAGATTTTTAATTTTATTACTTGAATTAAAACTCCCCAGCTGGCATGGTAGGAATTGAGCACTTATTTCATTATTATTGTTTGTAAGATTATTTGGCAGTCCAGTAACATAACTGCAATGCTACCAATACCTGTAAAATACACCACATACTTGTATCAAGCTTATCTGATTTAATACAGAACATTCTACCAACATGCTGTCTTTTGTAACTATTTTGTTTTGACATAATCATGGCTTCCTCCTTATGGTTGTCACTACCATTCAAAGCAGGTTGAATCAAATCTCTCATTAGTGGCCTTAACAATTGAAATTTACTGTCATCATACATATTCCAAGAATGCTTAAAGTCAATCTCACAATGGTTTTGCCAAATTCTACTGGTGAGTAATGACACATTTGAAATATTTACTGAAAAAAAGCAGGAAAATAAAATTAAAGTGGATGGACCCAGTTTTGGTTTTCTGAGACTTGGGGGGGGGGGGTTAAAATTTGGACCATTATTCTTCTCATGATTTTTCACTGCTTTTTGGGTTGCAGAGATACAACATTGTATAAATTTTACATTTTACATGCCTTTTTCAAACCTATCCAGTTGCTTTCCATGGGGTGACAGTTTTATGTTCCCAGTAGAGTATGAAGTATCACACTTATTAGTTAAGAACACAAGGACATAAGAAGTTGTAGCAGAGGGAGAACATACCAGCACCTACACATGCTCCCCCTTTCAATAAGATTGTGGCTGCCCTTTTACTTCAGCACCACTTTCTTTAATAATGACTTGATTCCTTGAATATCCAAAAATCTATCAGTCTTTGGCATGAATATACTCAGTGACTGAGACTTCAGAAATCCCTTGGGGAGAGAGAACTTTATTACCCCTTGGGTTTAAAAAAAAATTTTGCAACTCAATCCTGAATGACTGAAGACTAAAGAGACTGCAGATGCTGGAATCTAGAACCAAAAAAATAACAAAATGCTGGAAGAATTCAGCAGGTCAAGCAGCATCTGTGGAGGCAAAAGGAGTAAATTGATGTTTTGGGTTGACACTCTACGTCAGGACTGAGAGGGAACCAGAAAGGTTACCAGCATACAGCAGTATGAAGGGGACTGGGATAGAGACTGATCGGTGATAGGTGGAACTAGATGGGGAGGGGATTGGAGAGATGAAAAAAGGGAGGAGAAAACTAACTGGACCAGGTGTGTGTGTGTGTGTGTGTGTGTGTGTGTGTGTGTGTGTGTGTGTGTGTGCAGGAGGAGGAGAGAACTGGCATGTGTGGGTTACCTGATACATCCCTAATTTGGCTGCTCCCTTATTTTTGAGATTGTGACCCCTGAGCCCCAGCCTGGGGAATCATGATCCCTGCATCTACCCTGTCAGCCCTATAAGAATTTTGAAAGTTTCAATGACATCATCTGCCATTCTTCCTATCTCTAATAGTATAAGTCAGTCAGTTTAAGCCCCCATTTCTTCATCAGTAGATCCTTGGTAGGGAGAGTAGACGTGTACACAGTAATCCAAGTGTGACCTCATTATTGAGAAGTCTTTATGCTTGTAAAGATATTTGCCTTTTTAATTGTTTTCTGTCCCAAAACATTAACTTTTACTTCTAATGAAAAACTCTATGATGCTGAAGGAACTCAGCAGGCCCGGCCGCAGCCGGGGCGGCC
>JARFYF010000001.1:13556424-13568934 GCA_030265395.1 Rhina ancylostomus
AAAATTATGTATTTCACTTTTTTGATGTACATTTAACTAATAAAAATATCTCATCTCATCTCAAAGCATCTGAGACTGCTTCAGTTTGCCCAGGATGTCATCTGAGCTCAAACAATAAATTTCAAACTATGGACACAAGAGACTGCAGATGCTAGAATCAGGAGCAGCAAACAATCTGCTGGAAGAACTCAGTGGGTCCAGCAGCATCTGTGGAGGGAAGGAATTGCCGATGTATCAATTCCTCTCCCCTACCTCCCCCCCCGCCCGCCCCCCACATCTCAACCCACTGAGTTTCTCCGGCAGATTGGAAATTTTAAAGTGTGATATTTGGTGCATTCAAGCTCTCAAACAAAAGATCTTAACTTCAGCATAATATTTTGGCTAGGCTGCAGGTAAAGATTAGTGTTAACCTTGGTGAATTACACAGTCATGCTCTATTTCAGAGTAATTATAGCAAAAAAAACAGTTGTAGATTGCACGAGTTAAATATGAATCACTGTCTGTGTAAACCATCAATGTAATGGAAAGACAGTGCTGTTTTATAGTGCCTGTTGCAATTGTATGTTTATTGGGTTAAATGGCAAACTTGTTTTGAGGAGAAAGATATTATGAGGTGTGTGACATCACCAAGTAAACACTGTGGCAGTGATCAACGAGAGGGCATGATCAGGATCGGTATTTACATTCCAACTGCAAAACACTGTAGATGCTGGAGATCTGAAAGAAAAGCAGGACATGTTGGAAATACTCATCATGCCAGGCAGCAGATGTGGAGAAGAAATAGGATTAACATTTCAAGAGGATGACCATCCATTCAAACTTTACCTCTGTTGGTCTTCCTATTGGTGCTGCTGGACCCATTGAGTATTTCCTGCACTTGCTTTTTATTTGATATTAACAATGTTTGAAAGAGTTCTTGTCTATGCCCCAAGAGGATGCAAACAGCTTGGATGTGCCTATGACCAGATTCTTATGTTTCTAATCATTTTACTTGAAATAAAAGTTGCCTTCTCTTTGTAATGAACCTCAAGTACACTTATTGATTAAATGAGGAATCAATATCATGGTGAGATGGATTGAGAGCTTTATGTAGCTTCAGGAGAATGAAAGATCTGATACCATTCAGTGAGCAACAACTGAATGAATTTGAACATCAGTAGGAGGGAGAGGATTAACCTGCAATCCATAGTATTTTGTCCATTTTTCTGCAATTTCTAATGCAAATCCTGAGTATTTAAAACTTACTTCTGGAAACCCGAGCTGTTATATTTATATATCAACAATTGGGCTGATGAGATGATTGTGGATGTTATTCTTGGTATTATAGTAACTGTGGAAGCATAAGCACAGAAACAGACCCACCGTGTCCATGTCGACCAGTATTTTGGTTGGTAGAATAATTGGCCAGGTAATTAGCCTTTATGTGTAGGTGAATAGTAGCAACCGGGGGTAGATGATGGACTTATGGGGAGAATACATTATATGGGGAATCAGTGGGAAATGTGATTGCTCCATGAACCAGCATGAACTCAATGAGCTGAAATGGCTCCTCCTATATTGTAAGGAACTATGGTAATATGGTAACTTATCCCTGAATCAACATTGCTGGAATAGGTATCTGATCTTTATCACACTTTGGCTTTGGCAGCCAGCTGTTGCGAATCTTGTCTTGTTGCTTCTGATGTTACAACAATGGTTCCACATCAAAAGTACAGATAACATTTTGAAGTGCCCTGAGGTTGATGAATGGTGCTACATAAAAGCAAGCTGCTTTTTTTTGGAATCTATGAAACAAAGCTCAGATACTCAATCAGGCTTACAATGATTAATTGTTGAATAAATTGTTGCACTCTATTCCTCATATCAAACTATTATTACTATTTGCTTTGCCACATTTATTTGCTATTAATTACTGACACAGTCAGATATTCCTGCAACTGACAGTGACAGCAATGGACATGATATGTGTAAGAGAAAAACCGATGTGCAGAATTACTGACACTAACAGCAAAGTTGCCGTCCCTAGCTCAGTTTTATTTGACATGGTTCCATAGATGTGGAATGTTGTGTTTGTTTTTTATCCTTCCTGTCACTGACATAGCTCGGCACTGTCACTGTTAGTTGTTTATTCTGCTCCTTGTTTGTTCTTCCTTTCAGTTGTGCTCATACAACCTTCATCTCCTCTGGCTTCTGTCTTCCTCCTGCTGTTAAGTTGTACCTTTTCACCTGCCACCATTCTCTTCCACTTTCACAGCTCTTCCGAAACAGCAATACTGATGTGCAGCAATCAGACCATCTCTTAAAAGTCTTTCGCTAAACTTCCAATCACTCATTGCCAGTTCTAGGCTTCCAAAACAGCTTTGAATTACATCAGAAACAATAAATACCTGAAGTGAATAAAACAATTTTTTATGGTACAAATTCAAATTGAGATCAATCTAATTGATATGATAAGAAATCATATAACAATCATGTTGGTGGTTTAAAATTAAATTAGAAGGAGGAACAGAGTTAACATTTCAGTCAATGATCCACCTACCCCTTTATGATGCAGTCATTCCAAGACTAAGAATAGAGTTTAAATGAAAAATACCTCTCAATGCAACAGGATTTAAAATGGTGCAATGTGGAATATAAGTCTTCAAGGATCCATTGCTCACTTTCAGAAATTGCCTTTGGATTTGCTTTGCACCCCAAACAGTTAAATAACCAAATTCAACACTAATCCATCCCTCAAAAGTCCATTAATCTATTAATTGTACTGGGGATGGAGATCTATGGTGTACGGCCAGTGACAGATGTTAGAACATGATTGAAGACTGTCTTTCGATGGGGAGACATGAGGTCAAGATCATGCATGGTTTACCAGAGTCAGAATACAGAAGGGAGACAGGCAGGGCTTTATAAATGGCTGTTAATGAAGAATTAAACTTCAAGATTTCAAGTTATAATTGATGATATTTCAATGTACAACATTGCAACATTCAGTGGTTCATAGTCAGCCCTTTTTCTACTAGTGGAGTCATGACGGGATTCAACGAGAAAATTTGCAGAGCAATAAAAGGGGTTCCATATTTTATCATGATAATTTATATGATTCAGCCATTGATCTACATTATATCTTAGGTACTGCAATAGCTGGTCACCAGGTTGTGTTCAAAGTTATGGAGATTGCTATAATTAAATATGACCTGCCTATGGTAAACTTGGAGGCACATTGAGGATGAAGCCCTGATCAGATTGATGCTGACGTGAGGTTGGATGGCAACGACTCCTCCACACCTTGTCAGAGTGTCCATTCCTCATGAGAGGAGACAACAGTTCTGAGCTGGTGAGTAGTTATAATGAACCCACCCAATGACCATCTGCTTTTATCCAAGCTTGGAGGAACAGCACTCTCCACGTTGACAACAAGACTGAATAGAGCAAAAGAGAGGAGCCTCCTTTCCTGGAAATGGGCATTGGGAAATTAATACTCAGGACCAGATAGTTTGACACTATTTTATACATCCAATCAATGCAACCAGCAATGTGCAGAATACATTGATCTATAGTTATATGGTATTCAGTGACCTTACCAGGAGACGAGGTGACAGACTGCAATATCATCTCATATTAATGCAAGAACATAAGTGCTTGTAAAGTATACCAGGATAAGATCTCTTTGAGTTTTTTTTGCCACTCAGTATGAGTGGCTGAACTTCTGCATCAACTACAGTTTTGTGTCTTAGGGTGTGCTCCCCTTCAGTGTCCAAAACACCCATCAATATCAGCCATGATTGTAGAAGCTAAGTAGGTATAGCCCTCTGTTGCAGGAAATACAAGCATGTGCAACAATTTGAGTGGATAAATCTATTCTCCATTCAATCTTATATAGTCCTCTCCTTATCCCAATACATTATCTCCTGCTTCTAAACACTTCAGCCTAGAGAAATAAATTTTCAGTCTTCTCCCTTTCAACCTCTTTTAATATTTTTATGCTGGACTGGGTCAACTGCTATTGTCATGAATTTCCAAGAGGAGCATTCAGTTGAACCATGTACTCCCACTACTTCGCTTGCATTACAGTGTTTTCTTACCATGCCAGCGTCAGTGACCTGTACCTGTGTTTCTTCATGTCATCTACAAATAGTATTTCAATGTGTGTCTGGAGAGAGGTACCATGCTTTCAATATCAGCTAATCAATGAATTCATCTTTTTTCGTGGTTGTGAAAGGTTATTGGAGGAGGTGAACAGATCACCATCGGTTAAAAGCAAAAGGTCACATATGCTACAAATCCAAAATAAAAACAGAAAATACTAGGGATACTCAGCAGATCGAGGAGCATCTGTAGAAAGAGGAAAAAAGTTAACATTTCAATTCATTGAACCCCCTTCCTCCCACTTCATGATGCAGACATTCCAAGACCAGGAGGTCTCACACGAAGATTCTGGCTGGGGCCAAACTGGGAGGCCTGGAGACAGATGAAGGGTTTCAACCCAAAAGGTACACAATTGCTTTCCTCCTACAGATGCTGCTTGACCTGCCGAGTTCCTCCAGCAGATTGTTATTTCAAGACCAGTATAAACAAAAATATCTCCAAGTAATTATCACAACTCCATGTCTTCATAACACACCAATCCACATCTTTCATAGGAGTGCACTTTCCACAGTAATATGGAATGTGCTAATGTAAAACCCTTCCCTGCAATAAAAAGTGGATAACCTGATGGTAGATTTTACCAAAGGAAGACACCAAAAATGGATAAATGAAAAGTATATGGTAACTAATGAAGAAATAAATGGCCCAATAAAACAAAAGACCCATTTTATAACAAATGTTGGGTTACAAGAAAACCTCATGACTCTATAATTTTGGTTAGCTCACAGCTTGTGAAAATTCCTGGTAAAGCCTTCTCTTATTGTCCATCACTACTCCCTCTTGCACTGTGTAGCTTGGGAGATCATTTCAGAAGAGAGTTCAAAGACAGATGCATATCTATATGTCAGGAGTTTCCTAAACGAAGACCAGTGGGGAATGGTAAAATTCCTCCACTGAAGAACATTAGTGAATCAGATGGATTTCTATAATTTTCTTTGCAAATGCATTGAATTACATAAATTTAAATTTCCCAGCTACCATGGTGGGATTCAAACCTTATACTTCAGATCAATAATTTAGGCCTTTGGATCCAACTGCAGTTACTGTGGCCTGCAGAGAGTAAACTATCACCATGTCCTTGACTTCCCATTGTATTATATCAGACAATCCATGACAGAAAATTGCATTGACTACTAATATTAGCCCATTAAGATGGATTATTAACAACTTTCCTCTTTCTGCATCTTACGAACCTCTGAGCTAAGGCTACAAATAATTCTATATGAATCTACCAAATTTCAACAGGGAGATTTGGTGGTTAGTTTAAAGAGTATCTATCAAATGTGCTGTTGAGTAAATCTGGTCAAACTCATGTGTTGAAAACATGGCAAAAACATTTACTGCAAATCTCCAGTACCTCCATTATTTTGCTTTAGGATCATTTAGCATTCCATGTAGAGTGAGGGATCCAAATCTTAGACCCCAATCTTTAAGTGAAAGATGTTTCAAGTGATAGAGTTTGTGGGTGTCAGTGAAGCATACAGTAGTTATCCAGGAATTTTGAACACAACAGTTAAGGGGAATGCTATTATGTTATTGCATTGAAAGCTTATTATCATCCAAGTAGAAGATCTTCAGGACTTCTTAAATATGCAGACTGCTGCAATATCAACCCAGTTTGAATTAGTTGGACAGCTTGGCCCATTCAAGAGAGATTGGACATTGTTTGTAGAAACTGGGGATTAATTAAGATTACAAGAGGTTTTGGGAACAGGCTGGATTGTCAGGGGTAAGTTTTTATTTCCCCCATAGTTCTCTATCCACCATTTCACTATCTTTCTTCTATAAATTTATAGAGCAGGGATCTGGACCGACATTTGTTGCCCATCTCAAACTGGCCAGAACAAAGGGCAGGATGGTCCACAGTTAACCTCATTGCTGTGGGTTTAGGGTCATACCTGGCCAGAGAAAGGATATTAGTGGATCAGAAAATGTTTTACAATGGTTTCACAGGTTTCTAATCCCAGCTTTTTAATGACATACAGTATTCAACCATTTATTTGAGTTTAATTTCTCTCGCTGCTCTGATGAAATTTTAACATGTCACCAGACCATTAATCCAGGTCTTTATAGAGCACTTCAGTAGCATAACCACCATAGTGGCAGAGCCAGTAATACTGTACTGGTGAAGAGTTACTGCTGTGACCTTTGCTCCCTGTCCTAGCTTTCTCCCCTGAGCTTCCACCTGTTTAGTTGTGCTTGGAAACATGGTGTACAAGATGATAAGAGGCATAGATTGAGTGGACAGTCAAAGACTAGGGATATAATTTTAAGGTGATTGGAGGAAGGTATAAGGGGGATGTCAGAGGTAAGTTTTTATACACAGAGAGCGGTGGGTGCGTGGAACGCATTGCCAGCAGAGGTTGTGGGGGCAGATACATTAGGGACTTTTAAGAGACTCTTTGATAGACACATGAATGATAGAAACATAGGGGGTGATGTGGTAGGGAAGGGTTAGATAGATCTTTAGACCAGGATAAAATGTCAGCACAACATTATGGGCTGAAGGGCCTGTACTGTGCTGTTGTGTTCTCTGTTCAGACATTGAGAACCACTTTGATTCTGACAGAGCTTCACAGGCATGGAGCTACCAGTTAACCTCAGCTGTTTCAACTAGGAAGGTTACACACTAATGGAGGACTGTATAAATGGATATTTAGTAAAGAGAAACCAGCAGTAGGTTGAAAAATGTTTCATTTTTAAGGAAACTAGATTATTGGCATGAGGAGTGCATTGAATATCTGGCAAATGATGAGCTGGAGAATGTATTTCACCAATAGTGCACCAGAATAAATATTATGGATTGTAATTTATTGCAGGGACCTGGTGCTTCCTCATGCCTGGGTAGGTAGAGAATGGAAAGTGTCCATTGGGAGAAAATACCTTGCATGAAGGTCTGCCAAATACTTGCATTGGCTTGAAGGTGGCACAGTGGTACAGCAGCTGGTACAACTGCCTCACAGGTTCAGTTCTGATCTCCAGTGCTGCCTGTGACCACATGGTTCCTCCAGGTGCCCTGATTTACACCCACAACCCAAAGACATTCAGGGTCTCTTGGGTTCAATTGCCCTGAGTGTGCAGAATAGTTGCACAAGTATGGTGCAGCTGATAGGCGTATGAGAGAGAATAATTTACAGAGGGGATTGCTCTGACTGCCAGAATAGCCTGAATGGGCTGAATGGCCTCCCTCTGTGTTGTCAGAAAATATGATACTAAGATGCCACAGGATCTTAGTGAATCTTTCTAGATGTTCTCAATTTTTATTTTGGCTTCTCGATTACTCCCTGTGGGTGTCTCTTTGAATGTTGAAGTTACAATGAATACAGCAGATTGCAAGATTGCTGGAACATTCAGATGCATATTAATATCCCTTGCCACCCCAGTCGCTGAACACATCAGAGTTGCTGCATACTGGGTAAGTTACTGGACTGAAAACCTCCAAGTATGTGTTCGAATCCCACCATCAGAGTTAATTTAGTCAATTTAGTTAAATCTGGACTATCACTAATGTACCTGTCTGATTGCTGTTAAAACCACGACTGGTGTCATCTTTGCCCAGTCTGGCCTTTGTCTGGCTTTTTACCAATTGCCATGACAGAGAAATTGATTCAAGATTGTTCTCAAAACCACTTTGGAAAAGATGTAACATCCTCACTGAATTGTGTGAATCTGTGGTCCATGTCTACTTAAAACGCAGGAGGTGTAACCAGCATGGCACTGAGAACCTCCAGTCCCTTTACTGGAAGCATTCAGAGCTTAGTACAAATGACAGGAGTCAACCTACGCACCCATTCACTCTGTCAAGTTTCTCCTTCCTCACCTGCGGCTAGAGTCCCCATCAGTCATATTAGAAGCCACAGAACTGGGCAAATTATCCTCTATCCCAAGGTTCTGCCTAAGAAAGGTTTCTGACCTGAAATATTAACTCTGTTCCTACTTCCACAGATGCTGCCTGACTTGATGAGTATTTCCAGTGTTTCTGGTTTTTATCTCAATGCCTAAGAAGAAGAATATTGTAGCTATTCGGCAAACCACTCAGTGTAATTTGGGAAGGGTAATAAGTGCTGGATATGGGATTCACACCACATGAATGAACTTAAAAAAAATCACTAGCTAGGATGTATTTGATAGTAGGTCTGGGTAACAGTAGTTGTCCTTCCTCTCAGGATGAAATATTTGATTCATCAAATAAATAAATATGAACTTCTATGAATCCATCCATAGGAGCTGCTCCCATAGAATCCCCCCTTGCGCTGAAGCATGGAGAAAGAATAAAGAAACCTCCAATTAAATGGTTGCTCTGGACTTTTCAATACTCCAGTAAAGTACTCTTGACAGTTTGCCAATATTAAAATCTCCCAAGTGATATTGTGTTTTAGGTAGTCTGTCAATTTGAAAACAGGCCCAGAACCTTCCATTGTTGTTTTATGCTATCAGAGAACAACCAATGTTCATTTTTGATTTTACAAACAATATGAGGTAAAAGCACAGAAAGAAACCATCTGCCTATGCTGGAGCATAACACTTTGAAAGAGCCAGTTCGCCACATTCCCCTGTTCTCACTGACATCATTGTATATTTTTCCCCTTCCAAGAGCAAATCCATGTCTCTCTATTTAAGTTTAGTTCAGTTCAGTACATTTCAAAATTGTAACAATTGGACAGACTTTGTTGCCAAAATTATGATGGATTTAAATGATGTTTGCCATTATTAATGTGTAGCTCTGTGGCAGTATAAAGTGAGGAAGAGATAACCTGTGAGCTGTGAATCATTACATTGCTGATGATTTAGGCAGCTCAATTTCAGCCACAGGAAGACCACACCCCTGCAAGCTTCATGAAATTGATACATTTGCACATTAAATTGCAATTAAACTCTCTGCAGGAAGTTAAGTGTGTGCACCTTTTAAATGAGGCAATTTATGGTTAAGCATTTCCAACACCTCATTCCCAGAATGGGAGCCATTTCATCCATACTGTCATTCCCAGAGGTAGTAAATTGTTGTTAAAGAGTTTTGAAATTTAATAACTTAAATTTGTTTTTTTTACTGTTCCTTTCTGCTTCTATTTCAAAGTCAAAGTACATCAATGCACAGGTGCAATGAAAAACTTACTTGCAGCAGCATCACAGGCACATAGCATCATATAAGCAGCATTCACAAGAAAAAGATAAATTAAACATAAATTATGCACAATTTATACAAGAAAGAATGCAATTAGAACAAAAAAAGTCCACTTTAATACGAAATGATCATAGTGTTTCTAAATACTAGTGATTAAGATTGTGCCGATTGGTTCCAGAACTGAATGGTTGAAGGGAAGTAGACATCTTTGAATCTGGTGGTGTGGGACTTCAGGCTTCTGTACCTCCTGCCCCATGGAAGCTGCACAAAGGTGGCATGGCCTGGATGGTGGGGATCTTTGATTGTGGATGCTGCCTTCTTGAGGCAGCACCTCCTGTAGATACTACTGATGGTGGGGAGGGATGTACCAGTGATGTGTTGGGCTGAATCCACGACTCCCTGCAGCTTCTTACATACCCGTGCAATCAAATTGCTGCACTAGACCATGACGCAAACAGTCAAGATACTTTCAACAGCAGAAGTTTGTTAGATTGTTCATCTCACTCCATACTTTCTTTCCCACTCAACCATCCCTTCTCCTCTCAGTAAGAAGGCAGTGACTTCACATCCAACTCCAGAGACTTGAAACTGACATTCCATTGCATTGTTACAATGAAAGCACACTGCAATGTCTGAGGTGCTGTGACAATGCAATGCTCTTTAGATTATAAAAAAGGAACATACAAAATTATTTTAAGAGGATGGAACTTCCCCAGAGAATATTTTCTTATCCTTCACATAAAGAGCACATTATCTCACTGGTGCTCTCAAATGATTGCTGTCTACAAATTGGCTGTCACATTCCAGAATCACAATGTTAACAATAGTTCATTGTTATAATACACTTCCAAAAGTTGTAAAAGAAACTATAAAAAATCTTTCCCACTGTTTTTTTTAATCAAATTTGAGTACAATTCACTCTTTTGTCACTTCAGTGATTTCTCAAAACTGACTGTTCACTGGCCAAGGAGGTCCGTGGTTGGTCATCAAAGTCTCGGATGCCCCTTTGCTCCTGGCACTGTTGCCTCCTCCCACTTTCGGCAATACTTTGGACAAATCTTCAAACTGAAGCGTGTGAGAAAGGCTAATAAATTGTGACCAATATCTTTGGGTAACACTGACAATTTGGGTATCAGTAAGTCAAGCATTATCTCTGATAAGAGAAATAGAGTTAACTGTTATGAGGTGGCTGTGGAAAGACACACAGAGTTAATTCTTTCCCCAGATGCTACCTAACCAGCTGAGGTTCAGAAAACTGTTTTATTTCAGATTTTCAGCATCTGCAGTTTTTGGACTTTCTTTATGTGTATGCCTGGATAAAGGGACGTTTATCAAAGATCTCATAGAACATTACAGCACTGTACAGGCCCTTTGGCCCACAATGTTGTGCCAATCTTTTAACCTACTCTGAGATCAATCCAACCATTCCCTCCCACATACCCCTCCATTTCTATCATCCATGTTCCAACCTAAGAGTCTCTTTAACATTCCCCATGTATCTGCCTCTACCAGCACCCCTCACAGTGTGTTCCACTCACCACTCCAAAAAAAATTACCTCTGATATCCCCCCTGAACTTTCCTCCAATCACCTTAAAATTATGCCCCCTCATGTTAGCCAGTTCTGCCATGGGAAAAGATATCTGGTTGTCCACTTGATCTTTGCCTCTTATCTTGTACACGTCTATCAGGTCACCTCTCATCCTCCTTCACTCCAAAGAGAAAAGCCCGAGCTTGCTCAACCTATCCTCATAAGACATGTTCTCCAATCCAGGTAGAGTCCTGGTAAATCTCCTCTGCACCCTCTCTGAAGCTTCCACATCCTTCCAATAATGAGGCGACCAGAAATGAATACAATATTCTAAGTGTGGTTCACCAGGGCTTTATAGAGATGCAACATTACCTTGCAGCTCTTGAACTCAATCCCCCAACCAACGGAGGCCAACACACCATACGCCATCTTAACAACTCTATCAACTTGGAGGGATCTATGGACTTGGACCCTAAGAGCCGCTTGTTCCTTCACACTGCTAAGAATCCTGCCATTAACCCTGTATTTTGCTTTCAAATTCAACCTTCCAAAGTGTATCACTTCATACTTTCCTGGGTTGAACTCCGTCTGCCACTTCTCAGCCCAACATCATATCAATGTCCCGTTGTAACCCTTGACAACCTTCTACATTATCCACAACACCATCAACCTTTGTGTCATCTGCAAACTTACTAACCCGCCCTTCCACATCCTCATCCAAGTCATTTATAAAAATTACAGAGAGCAGGGGTCCCAGAACAGATCCCTGCAGAATGCCACTAGTCACCGATCTCCAGGCAGAATACTCTTCATCTACAACCACCCACCAACTTCTGTGGGCAAGCCAATTGCTAATCCACACAGCTAAGTATCCATGGATCTCATGACCTTCTGGATAACCTATCCCCTATTCTGAGATGCAGCCTTTGATTCTAGATTCCTGCCTCAGGCAAATCATCTTCCCTGCATCCAGCATATTGAGTCCTGTGATATGAGATTTACTTTCATTCCTCCTAACTCTGGGGAAAACAGTTGCAGTCTACCAATGGGAAAAATCTGTCACCTCTGGAACCAATCCAGTGAATCTTCGCACTCCCTATGAGACAAATGCACATTTCCATTAAGTCTCCCCAGATTCTACCACTCACCAGCAAACAAAGGGAAATTTACAGCAGCCAATTAACCTAACAGTCTGTACATCTTTGGGATGTGGGAGGAAACTGGAGCACCCAGGGGAAACCCTGCAAACTCCACACAGTGGAGGTCAGGACTGAACCAGGCTAACTGTATCTAACTGTATCTATGAAGCAGCAGCTCTACTCACTGAACCACCATTCCACCAGCATGACATCTATGACCAGGAATCTATCCCTTTTGCTTTGAATGCAACAATGATTGTGCCTTCACAGGTGTCCACTGTAGAGAAACTCTAAAGATTCATCACTCTGAGTGAAGGAATTTCTCCTCATCTCAATCCCAAATGACCTATCCCTTATTCTTAAACTGTGCCTTGTCCGAGGCATGTCATTCTAAAGAAGCACCTTCATGACATCCAGCCTCAGTGCTTTAAGAATCTTGTAAGTTTTAATCACTTCTCTCATTATTCTAAACTCTTCAATCCATCCCAACCCTCCCATAAGGCAAACCTTCCAACCTCAAACAAGTCTTGTGAATCTCTGCTGCACTCACTCTATGACATCCTTTCTTAGATGAGGA
>JARFYF010000001.1:13634771-13646538 GCA_030265395.1 Rhina ancylostomus
TGTAAATTAGAGGAATAATCTCCTCAGCAGATGCTCTGTCACTGAATATGTTCAAGATTGAAATCAATGGAGTTATGGACTCCAAGGAAACAACGATTAGAGTGTTCAGGCAGCAAAATGAATGCTGTCAAAATCAACAATAAGAGCTGTCAGAAGGAGCTATATGTTCTACTGCCCTGGTTTGTCAGCTACCATGGCTTTGGAAGCCAGTTCCCCCACCAACAAAAAACATGAGATTGCAGGACAGTTGCTAACAGGGAAGGGCAATTAAATCATCAACACAGAAAGATCTTTATCACTGCTGCAATATTATAAGTGATCTCCAAGGAATTATTGCCTCCACTACTCTATCTGGCCACCCTTCTGCCCATTACCAAACCAATACCTGGAATGAGCAGGTTGCCTTTTAAGAAAAGGTTGCTCAGGTTAGGTTTGAACATGCTGGAGTTTAAAAGAATAAGAGAGGACTTGATTGAAACACATAAGGTCCCAGGGGTTTTGATAAATGTGAACCTGGGCAGGATGTTTCCTTGTGGGATAATCTAGAACTATTTATAAAAAAGTTAGGTATTTAAGACAAAGATGACTGATAAGGATATCTGATCTCATGTGAATCAGAATATCATAATACCAGTCCTAAATTTAATGTTGACAATTTACTGATCCACCTGGACCCCATCACCCTGTCTCTTTCTCCTCCCTTACCATCACCCACACACTCCACTCATTAGTTTCCCTCCTACCTGTCTCCCTTGATTCCATTTTCCACCTTCGTCTCCGATCAGATTTGATCATCTTCAGCCCTTTGTCACTCCCACCTCTTATCTCCTAGCTTCTGACACCATTCTCACTTAGCTCCTCCCTCATCTACCTATCACACCCCCCTCACCTGGATCCACCTATCACCTGCCAGCCCTTGTTCCACCCCTTCCCTCCACCTTTTTATACCAGCTATCTCTCCTCTATCTTTCAGTCCAGATGAAGAGTCTCACCCCAAAACGTCGACTGTCCATTTCCCTCCATAAATGCTGCTTGACTGATTGAGTTCCTCCAGCCCTTTGTGTGTTGTTAAAGTAGATATAGATGGTTAGTTTGTCTCCTGAGATGGAGACAGAGAGATCTATAAAAGGAAGAGAAGTGTCAGAAATAGTCCAGGTGAATTTGAGGGCAGGGCAGTTTGGTGACATAAGTGATGAAATTGATAAGTTTCACATCAGTATAGGATGCAGCTGTCAAAGTAGCAGAAAAAGAATTGGGGAGGGGTGCCAGAGTAAGTTTGGAACAAGGACTGTTCCATGTAGTCAACAAAAGACAGGCATAGCTGGGGCCCATGCAAATGCCCTTTGATTTGTAGAAAGTGGGAGCAATGGCAAGAAAAGTTGTTGAGGCTATGTAGCTCATGCCTTTCCTTGTGAGTACAGGAGACAGTAATCAATCAGCGTATTTATTACCACATCCAATCTTTAGTCCTGAGCTTGTTTGGATTTCACATTGGTGCTTGATGCTTTTCTGACCTCTTGCAACACTGACTTGCTTGAACTCATGTTCAACCTTGGCCGCCTGCTTGTGGCCCATCAAAAGGCATTCAACATGTTTCTTTTTCAGTCCTTCCAATGAAGGATTTCCCATTTCTCTGTGTGGAGGAGCTCAGCAGCCCGTGAAATTAAGGTTTTGATGTGGACTCAGGTCACTGGTGAATAGCTGTCAGAATGCTTTGTCATTTTGCTATTAACTCACCATGACAAAAAGACTCAGATCTAGTTCAATCTCCAAAATCAACCCAGTTTTAAAACTTGTCTTATTATGTGATCGAGTTTAATGACTCCTGCAGAAAATAGGATAATGTCAGAAAGTTAATGAATGGCCGTCATGTTGTAGAAATGATGATGAAAGTTGAGTAGAAAGACCAAGCAATTACTCATGATTAGTGGCACTGTTGGTTTCAGGGATAACTCAATAGCTGCTTGGGCACAAACATACAATGAAGGATTGCAAAAAGCCATCATGAGCTGTGACCTCCTTCAGTGCCATCATCACAACATAACGTGATGTCCGAAGGATTACAAATGTTACAAATGACTGGAACATCATGGAACCGGCCCTATCAAGGCTACATGAGCAGGTCAGATGATAGCTAGCCAGCATATGACCCCCAATCCAAAGCCTTTTCTTCATTCACAAGGAATGTGATGGGATACACTCCAGTTGTGTGGATAAGCACAGTTCCATCAATGATCTACCTATCCAATACAAAGCAGTTGCCTGATTGATACACCATCCACTACCCTAAATGTTCATTCCCTCCACAAACATGGTGCTGGTGCAATGTGTACCATTTTTACCCTGTACTACCTCAATGCACTGTGTAATGAACTAATCTGTATGAACAGTATGTAAGATAAGTTTTTCACTCGGAACAAGTGACAATAATAAACCAATAGCAATCTACAAAATACCCCCACCACCTAGAAGGACTGTAACAAAAGTATTTTAAAATTATTTCAATATATTCATTTACTAAGAGAAATTGGGGTCTAGGTTATATTTTCTATTCTTTATGATTATATATGTCATGATTGCCCTCTGGATCTCTTTGTATTACGTGTATAATCATCAATGTTATATATATTAATCTGTATTAATTTGAAAATTAATAAAAATATTGAAAAAGAAAGAACGAAAACATTCTTCACTAGTATCTAATCTCAAGGATGTGCATCAGTACTCCTGTAAGTTCTCAAAACATTCCCACAGTCTGAGCTGACACCATTTTGTGTTGCACACTTCTGCACAAACTAAGGAGGAATGAGAAATGACTTTTGGCTAATTTAACTCTTTCCGTACAAGGACAAGGACCAAAGGTGCATGGATTCCTGACCAAGATGCCCTGTCCCAACTTGGAAATAATTACCATTTTCAACTGTTGCTAGACTAAAATCTTGGAAGGCCTTATCTAACCATGTTATGGGAGTACCTTCACTACAAGGGGATACTGCCTCCTAGAGGTCAATAAACACATGTCATGCTAGTAACTCCCACATTCTGCAAATGAATAAACATTATTACAACTATTGAACGTGTAATCATCAGCAGGCTAATGTAGAATTAATCTTTTATAAATATAAATTAATAAAAACTTGTCACAAAGACAGAAGTGTCAACTCATCAATAAAATAAGAACCAAAGTACATCAGTTCATGAATGAACTTTAAAAAGTAACTTCTGACATAATGAGGGTTTGTATTGTTGACAATTTTTCAAACGCCAAGAAGAAAAGAAATCTCTGATTCAAAGACTAATTACATTTTTTGTTATCACATTCATCTACAAGTTAACCAAGTTGTCACCTAGTCATTGTTTATGCAATGTGAAATCTGGTGCATTTCTTCTTTCTGAACCTTGCTCCTGGGCTGTGGCTGTCAGATAAGCACTTGGTCCTGATGACATAGTTACCTGACCTGTCAAGCCCCGATGTAAAGAACTTACCTCTCACCAGGGCTTATCTGTTTCCCTCGTCACTGTCAACCATTGCTTGCCCATTTGAACAATTGGTCTATCTATAAGGTACAGAAGTCAGACTACATTAGTTACCCAGCAGTATTGTCATTGCCAATGGAATCAAAGCTCATGGAGTGCATGCAGGCTAAGGATCTGTTGAATCATTCCAAACTCAATAACTAGCTTCCGTCTGGTTGATAATAAGAACTGGAAGAAAAAATGGCTAATCTGGTTAAAAAGCAAACTAAATCCGTGACTCTCTTAAACCCATGGCTTGGAAACTGAGCAGATCTCTTGATATTAAATGCAATGCACTGAGAATTACTTCTAACATACAGTATTTTATAGGATTGGGTGTCCTATATGTAGAGATTCAAAAACTGTCTTTGCTTGTTTGGTAAGGTGTTCTTTGTTAACTTGTGCATGGGATTCCCAGTGTTATTGGAAAGGACGGCACTTATTGACAATCTCCAGTTGCCCTTGGTCAGCCCCCTTCTTGAAATGCTTCAGGCCTGTGGTGAAATTGGAAGTTTCAGATACTGGATCTAGTGATAATTCATCTAGTTATGATACATTTCCAAGTCACTGCAATGTACGTGTAGGTGCTGGTGTTCCCATATCTCTACCCTTGTGTGTTTATTCATTTATAGGATGTGGGCTTCACCAGCTGAGCTAGTATTCAGTTGCCCATCCCTAAATGCCCTTGAGAAAGTGGTGGTGAGCTATCTGTTGGAAGTGCGGATATACCACAGTGCTCTAAGGGAGAGAGTTCTAGGATTTTGACCCCATGACGGTGAAGGAACGGCGATATATTTCCACGTCAGGTGTGTGGCCCAGAGGGCAACTCCCAGGTGGTGGTGTTCCCCATGCTTTTGCTGCTCTTGTCCTTCTAGCTGGTAGAGATTGTGGATTTGTAAGGTGCTGTCTAAGGAGTGTTGTTAAATTTCTACTGTGCATCCTGTAGATAATGCCACTACTGTGAGTCGATGGTGGAGTGAGGGGACGGTTGGGGATGGGGTGCCTATCAACCTTGTCCTTCAAGGAAAAGTGAGTCACGTGTTTAGAAGGTGCTGTTAGAAAAGCTTTGGGTGAATTAGTGCATTTTGTAATGGAACTCTTCTGAATCTGCCATGATAAATGGTATCATCTACTCAACACACAAGGTGAAATGGAAATAAGTTTATAAAATCATGGTCCTGTGTGTGGACATATGAATCTCTTAACTCTACTTGGGTCTGCTTTGATTCTTGCCTCAGCAAAACTTCTGGGAGGTCACATGACATTTTTACTTTGATGTTACCAGCTTCAGTCTTTTAAAGGAGGAAGCGACCTTTTATTTTAACAGACATTTCAATGGGTAACAGCGTGAAATTTACAATGCAAACGCTTTACACATTATTCCAGGCATTCAAAATTTCACTTAAAGAAGTTGCTGTCTGAAAATGAAATCCTAAAAAGGATTTTCAGTGATTGATGGGGTCCAGATTGGCAGATGATATGATTGCAGCATAATATTCTCTTTGTATGATATTGAACCTTGTACAGATTGACGTGGGAGAATGTAACCTCAGCACCAACCATACAATTAGTAGGTATTGGCTAATACATAATTAGTGTATTGAACACTCCTTGACCTGAATTCATTTTGTCATTGATTAACTCACTCCTAGTGTCATGCAAAAGTACAACATGCAATATTTTGGTGTGTAGACTTAGAGAATGTGTGGCTTTGAACAAGCGAGGGGAAGAATTTATTGAGAATGGAACTGAATTACTCGATAAGTTAAAGGTTGTGGGTTCCAGGCAGGAAAGTGGATCTGAAGCACGATGAGATTAGTTATGACCTTAGTGAGTGATGAGTAGCCCAAGGGGCTATACAGCCAAATGCTACTTCCATTTCTTATCTTTGTATGGTAGCTTATTCATTTCTTTTAATGCTATATCACATCCACACATCACTTTGGATGTGGTGCAGCAAAGGTCTGCTTGATAGATTATCACTTTGGATGTGGTGCAGCAAAGGTCTGCTTGATAGATTCTTGGGTTGAAGGGGTGGCCGTGAGAAAATATTAAGCAGGTTAGATCTATACTCATTGAGGTTTAGAAGAAGAAGAAGGAACCTTACTGAAACATACACGATTTTGAGTGGGAAGATGCTGGGGGTCTTTTCTCCTGCTGAGAGAATCTATAACTGGGCCTTATTTCAGAATAAGGAGTCACCCTTCTAAGATGCAGGTGGAAGAAAACCTTCTTGAGAGTCAAGAATCTTTGCAATTCTTTACCCCAGAGATCTGTGGATGCTGAGACATTAAGTATATTCAAGGCTGAGAAAGGCAGACTTTTTGACTGCAGAGGACCAGGCATGAAAGAGGAACTAAAGCCAAATATAGCGCATATTGGTTGGTGGAGGACTAGCCTGCTCCTGCTCCTATTTCTTATGTTCTTATATGCCCATGCCTATGGCTGCAAGCTGACAGTTGCATGAATCAGTGCAGATGGGGAAATGTGAAGTGAGTAGATAAGGAAATCTTAAGTCTGAAACATAAATCATTTGGCAGTAATTGGTTAACAGAGCCATGGAAAGAGAAATACAAACTGAAGAATATCAGCATGAAAGTCTCACACATTCACAAAGATGAAGACAGTGCTGAAAATTGATGGCTGCACATAAGAGATTGAGTCAATGCCATAAGCAGGATAACAGGTGCCATTTTTGTCTCCTGAAAGGCAGATAGGAAGGAGGATTTTTTTTTGGAAAAATTGTGTGTCTTCATTTGCTGTGATGAATGACCTAAACGGTCCCAACAACGAAGACGAGTAGTCACATGATCAAAACGATCAGGAAAGGACACGGTGCATGCGTTACTGGTATAATTGGATGATGAGGTTTGATCCTTGATTCAGTAATTGCCAGTGACTGGTTTAATTAAAATAATGGCTTCTGGCTAAGGAAACTGATAGAGAAGAACTAGCATATTGTGTTGGTGCATGTACATGTGCATGTGTCTCCATGCGCGTGCACATGTGTGTCAGTGTAACACTAGAATGAGGTTTGAGTCTGACTACTTTCACATGTGCCAAGTACTACATTCAAAGATGAGTAACAATTAATTAGAAGAAATTTAAATAAATTATTATTCTTAATAGTGAAAATATCTAACACACAGGCATGATTGATACCACAGGCAGTATAACAAGTTGGCTAATTAGAGTAAGATTCCCTTGGAAGAATTTGATAAATCATGTAATCTATGTACAGCATTTCATAAGACCATAAGACTAAGGAGTGGAAGTTGGCCATTCAGCCTATCGAGTCTGCTCTGCCATTCTATCATGAGCTGATCCATTCTCCCATTTAGCACCACTCCCCTGCCTTCTCACTATAACCTTTGATGCCCCGGCTACTCAGATACCTATCAATCTCTGCCTTAAATACACCCAATGACTTTGTCTCCACAGCCGCCTGTGGCAACAAGTTCCACACATTCACCACTCTCTGGCTGAAGAAATTTCTCCACATCTCCATGGCTTAAGAGGGAGACTGCCTTTTTCCAAGATGAATGCATTTATTGTGACAGATTGGGAGATGGTGTAATGAAGCAATTTATTTCCATTTCTATGATCTAAGCCTGAATTTACACCAGCCTGATAAATTCTTCTCTATTGCCTCCAAGTTAACTTTAGCAAGGCTGAGCTGGCTTCCTGTGCATGAATTGGAAGTCGAAAATGTGAACTGGAAACAGGCTTGTAACACTAGAGTCTGACATCTCCAAGTCACACTCCCATTTGGCTAGGTTCAGGAATGCAGCAAAACAGAGCTTACCCTTAGGTGATATCTTTTAATCCACAACTTAGGTTCTGTACAACTTTAAGTTAAATTTTGAATCGTTTGTGTCTGGAGGAACCATAAGGATAATTAGTGTTGAAAGCCCTCAAGCTTGTGGAGAATGAAATAAGATCATAATAATGAACCAATACCAATAGGAGCAGAATTAGGCCATTCAGCCCATTGAGGCTGCTCAGCCATTGTCATGGCTGAATTTTATTTTCAACCCCATTCTCACACCTTCTCCCCATAACCCTTAACCCCCTTACCAGTCAAGAACCTATCAATCTCTGCCTTAAATACACCCAATGACTTGGCCTCCACAGTCGTCTGTGGCAACAGATTCCATAGATTCACCAGCCTCTGGCTGAAGAAATTCCTCCTCATCTCAGTTTTAAAGGTATGTCCCTTTATTCTGAGGCTGTGTATATATACTGTATGTATGTATTCAACACACTTTAGAGGGCACAGAGGGATCTTTACTCAGTATTGTTCTTGCTTCACATCCTACCAGTGCCTAGTTGATTTGATATCACAGGGTAGAAATTCATCCTCATCCACTTACAGCTGTGCACACAATAGATTAGTAGCTAGAAATTCCAGAGTTGGAGATCAATGCATAGCAGATCCTATAATGCATGTTCACTACTGGTGGTCAAGCACAGATTTCTAAGAGCTTTTTGTCTCGATCTTCCTTTCAGGCACTGAATTCCAGACCTCTGGGTAGAAAAAATGTTTCCTCATCTCCCTCTAACCCTTCAGCCAATCATCTTAAATTTATGTCCCTCACCACACTGAACATATAGGTCATTCAACTAAACAGAATTGTGCAAAGTAACAAAAGGTACTAATAGTATATTGGGATTAGCTGTACAAGAGAATTAAAACAAAAACACTGAATTTATATCATTCCAATAAAATAGGCTTGTTTGGTCGTCTAGATTGGGAACACAATTTTGGCTGTCATTTATGATTCTCATAATTTCATGATCCTGCTGATGCTGAACAAAGTTAGCATTCAAATCAACGTAAGTTATGGGCTGCACTGATCAATATGTTGTAGGATGGCTTAAGGGCTCAGATGTTCCCATATGCAGCATTCGAAGCCCTCGTGGAGTAAGTCAAATGGAAGGTCATATAGAGTCTGTTCACAGGAACAAGTCCATTTCTCTCCAGTTCTTCTCTTCTGTAGCAGTCTCCACTGCTCTGCTAAGCTTCAGGCCCACCTCATATTCCTTGTCTGGGGAAGTGGAATCATGATCAAGATACCTGTGACCAAGCATGCTGTCTCTCCTGGTGATCCCTGGAGAAGTGTGGCAGACCTACTTAGGTGAATTAGTAGGTGAATTGCCTGAATGAACCTTGCTGGAATGTGAATGAAATCTTGACAAGACATGCTGGAAGGTCCCCTGATGTGCTTCAGAGGTCCTTGTCACACCTCCAGCAGCTTAAACTGGTGAGCGATTCTTTATGTGGCTCTTGAAGTTGACATCAGCAACAAATAGTTGGACAGGAATTTGAATGGAATCTAAGGAAACCATTGGCCATCAACAAAGCTTTATAGCCTCCTTAATGTCTTATATTACATTTGTTGCTTTATCAAGCCTCAGGACTGTTCTTCCCAGTTCAAGATTTGACTCATTTGTCAAGGTGATATCTTGCACAAATTATATTTTATTCATTTATTCTGGTGGCTTTGCTGGCAAGGGCCACATTTACTGCCCATCCCTAAATGCCCTTGAGATGGCGGTGCTGAGCCATGTTCTTAAACTACTGTGATCTTTCAGTACTCCCACAGTATTGTTGAGAATTTCGACCGAGAGACAATGAAGGACTGGTGATATATTTTCAGGTCAGGATGGTGAGTGAACGGAGGGAACCTTGGTGATGGTTCCACACCCATCTCCTTCTTGGTGATGGAGGTCACAGGTTTGGAAGATGCTGTCAAAGCATCTTGGAGCAAGAAATTCTGGTATATTTTGTAGATAGTACACACTGGAATCATGACGTATCAATGGTGCAGGAAATGAAAGTTCAGGGTGGATGATGGGTGCCAATCAATTTAACTGCTTTGTCTTGGATGGTATCAGGCTTGATAGCACTTGATACTGCACTGATCTCAGGTAAATGGAAATTATTCTATCACACTCCTGATGTGTGCCATATGGCGGATCAGAAGATCTTGGGATGCCAGAAGATGAGTCACAGGATACCTAGACTCTGACCTGTTCTTGCAACAAAATACTTATGTGGCTGGTCCAACTGAGATTCTGGTCAAAGGTGAACCCAGGATATTGGTGGTGGAGTGCTAAGTGATGGTAATGCCATTGGATGTTAACAGATGTGGTTAGTCTCATTGGAGATGGTCATTGCCTGGCAATTCTGCGACATGGATCTTACTTGGCACTTATCAATGTTGTCTACTTCTTGCTGCATGCAGTCATGGACTATTTCATTTGCTGAGGAGTTCGAACAGAATTAAATGTGCAGTTATCAGCACACAGTGTCACTTCCAACCTTGTGATGGAAAGAAGGTCATTGATGAAGCAACTGAAGATGGTTGAGACTAGAACATTGCTGTGAAGAACTCCAAGAATATCCACATCCTCAATGATAGCAGGACCCGGCAGGTGACACTAAAGAAAAGATGACTTGGTTCTTGGAATGACTAACCCTTAATGACAACAACAGTTGGGTGAGGTAATACTCCAACTATTGGAATGTTTTCCATTCAGTGCCCATTGACTTCAGTTTTATCACACCACATTCATGCCACACTCAGCCAAATTCTACCTTAATGCCAAAGGCAGTCACTTTCACCTCACCTTTGGGATTCAGCTCTCTGGTCCAAGTTTGGACTGAGGATATGATAAGGTCTGTAGTCAAGTGATCCTAGCAAAAAGGAGACCAGGCATCCGTAGTGAGTAGGCTACGAGTAGGCTGCAGTAAGTGTTGCATGGTAGAACTGTCAAAGACAGATTCCACCACTTTGCTGATGGTTTAGAGTAGACTGATTGGGGAGCAATTAGCCAGACTGGATTTATCTTGATTTGTTTGAATAGAACATACCAGAGAAATTTTCTGGATTGTAGTGTCATGTCGGTGTTGTAACTGTGCTGGAACTACTTGGCTAGAGGCACAGCTAGTTCTGGAATAGAGATCTTCAGTATTATAGCTGGGATGTTGTGTGGCCCTACATTGTTTGCCAGTGCACAAAGCTGTTTCTTGATATCACATGGAATGAAATGAATCGACTGAAGGGTGGCTTCTGTGTTGTTGGGAATCTCATGAGGAAACTAAACTGAATAACCTATTCTGACTGATCATGGTTGTGAATGCTTTAATCTTTTCTTTAGTAGTCACATGCTGAGTCCTGTCATCACTGAGGATATGGATATCCCTGGAGCCTCTCTGCCTGTCAGTTGTTTAATTGTTCTCCAGATGTGATAGGGCTCCCAGACTTCAATCTGATCATTCGTTGCAAGAAAGCTTTGCTCTGTTTATTGTAAACTCAATAGGCATTCAGCTTAAGACTTCATCTTGGCCACCTTGGAACATCATTAGCAACTGAACACATTGCCATAAGCTTTGGGTCATTGATCTTTTAACCCTGGACTATTCCATCAGAGACAAGGACAGATAACCATCTGGAAGCACACTGAAGAAAGGAAATGAACTTATATCCTCCAGATGTCCAAAGCATATTATAACAAGGGCTATCAATTAATCACTGTTAATTACATTTTTAATGTGATTCTAGATTAATGTGCTAATTTTCCAAAAAACAAATAGCTTCATAGCAGCTTCCATGGGCTACTTTTGGCCCAGTGCAATGCCTCAGGCTTTTGATGTCAGGCCCTACTGTGTCAGTTAGTCATAATTTATAATTAATTAAATATATTTGATAAATATAATACCCACAAATTTGCAGAAGTCTACAACTTCGAAATGGAAGCCCAGATTCTTAGGGAGAAAGTCATCTTTGATCGCTGACACACAACATGTAAGTGGATCGACCACCAGCTTACTCACCTCTTCTGCACACTTCGTTTCACTGGGCTGAATCGAGCTGATGGCTAGCCAATGGAGATTCTGCTAGATTAATATAGCTTCCTTTTTATCTTCATTTTAAACAATATTAATGATTTAATTAATTTACACAAAATTGATTTATTTTTGTTAATTTTAGAATGTTTTAATTAATTAAGTCCTTTCAAATTATTTTTAACTCTCTCTGACCATCCAAGACATGTAGAAGCTATGGGGAGAGGTCTTCGACAGCATCAGTAGGCCATCAGAGTTCAAAGGTTGCTGCTTTAAACCTTGCCGCAAGTTTTATATATACATTGGCGCAATGGAAGACCACTAAATTATCTCAATTGCTGATGGACAATCAATACAGCAAAGAAAGTGGGTCTAAGTTAATAAGAAGAAAAATTAAAA
>JARFYF010000001.1:14164924-14177174 GCA_030265395.1 Rhina ancylostomus
CTCAATGGGCTTGTCCATTAAACTGGACGTGATGAACTTGCCTATCAATTTATTAAATGGTGGAAGCACTGAATTTGTTTTATTGATCAATGGATTGAAGTTGGGTGAAAGTTTTTGCCAATGTAATAGCCTTTCAAATACACTTCCAAGGTTTTCTAAAAGGTTTTGAGATATTTTGATGTGAAACATGCTCTGTAAATGGCATTTAGTTGTCCTTATGAATCAGAAGGAAGTGATCAGCTGGTTTATAAATAACCCTTAGTTTGGAGTGTTGTTGAGTGTAATGCAACTGTACTAGTTTAATCTTGGTTACTGTCCAACTGTTACAGGGAGTCTTTCCCCATGATTCTGGTGGCCAACAAAGTTGACCTGATGCACTTACGTAAGGTCACAGGTGAACAAGGGAGAGAGATGGCAGCCAAATACAATGTAAGTATTGTCAAAGGAAACTTTGTTAAACTTTTTCAGTGTACGGCTATGACTATTGAGGTTATCATTCTATCAATAATCAGCATCATCTTGCCCTACATGAGAAGTTATTTAACATGAAGCCTGGACACTGCCGTGTTTTTTTTTTCACGCTGACCTTTTTATATTTCATCCTAGTTCTGACCATGTTATTTAAATGGAAAGAACTTTTGATACCTTGCAATATAGATGAGAGAAAATTGGGAGGCTCATCCTTGAGTGTTACCAGCACTCTAATTTTAAATTGTTCCAGGCCCGACAGTATAAACAAGCATTAAATCAGGATGCATACAAACATGTGCATGTGCACATTCTCCTCTACATCTCCATAACTCTTCCTCTATCTTGCAGTTTCTACCAACCAGTCATGATGGAAATTGTCATGTCCTACCAGTTTTGCAGCCTACAATGTTTTATTTGGGAATGCTAGGTAAACTGATAGACAGAATGGAAAGTAAGTATGTAGGTAGACAGCTGAGCAGATTTTGCTGTTGCCCTATTGTTGAGTACCAAGTTTTAGCTCTCTTTAAATGCATCAGTCCTTAAGATCCTTCACCAAAGGGCACTGAGACCTTTAGAGCTCAGTATGCAATGGTCCAGTTCTATTGCCACCCTCCGTCCACCTCTTTTCCTCTGCCATTTTGAAACTTATTTATCTCTAATCTTTTCCAATTCAAATGCCAGACCTTTGACCTGAGGCAGTTTCTGTTTCTCTCCACTTCTGCTACCTGACTACTTTTATGCTCTTACTTCTAACACCCTTGCTCGTAATGTAGTACTGCCTTGTTGGAGATTGCACTGTTCTTAAATGTCACCACGCATGTGCCTTTGCAACACCAACGTTAATCCTAGCCTTTAAGTATAAAATGCCACCAGCAGAAAAAGTAAAAGGAATACCTATGAAGTATACAACAGTTCAGATATAGCTTGGAGCCACAAGAGACTGCAGATCACAGGTGTAGCATGGGTCTGATATAGAGTAATCCACTCTTTGCTTCACTTCAAAAGTTGTTTTCTTTCTTGTTTCACACGTCATGGGCTTTTCTGCATGGAATTCCCTATTTTGTCACAAATACATTCTCCCACTTACACATCTGCACTTGGGGAGGCAGTTACCTGTTTCAAGTAACTAGCAATAACTTTTGCCCATTTCCATTGATGTTAATTACAAAAGTGGTGGATATAACACGTTGCTTATTGTTGTAACTCTTCTCCCATTCCCGATGCCCGAGGTAACAATACAAGGTTCAGACCTTGAATTTTGCACAGTAATCATGTTTTACCTTTTTGTGTCTGGTTGGTAATTAGAAATCCTTTTCTTTTGCTCAAGATACCTTACATTGAGACTAGTGCTAAGGATCCACCTCTGAATGTTGACAAAGCCTTTCACGATCTTGTCAGAGTCATAAGGTAGGTACCTGCAGCTTGATCATTCTCCAGTAGTATTTTGTATTTTGCATGAACTGCCAGAATCTTTCTAATGCAGAGACATGTTGGTGTGTAAATGAGAGGATGTTCTCTGGGAACTTGTGGACGTTGTCACTAGATTTGGAAGAATATTGCAAGGATTGCTTGGGTTAAGTTCAGACTTATGGACAGTCCCTCAGAATCTGCCAGAAGCGATGGAAAATTTAGGTCTAATTTCCCTTTTAAATTCTTAGAGTTATGGAGTCATACAACACGAAGACAGGACCTTCAGCCCAACTGGTCCATGCCGAACAAGATGCCCCATCCAAACTAGTCCCATTTGCCAGCATTTCGCCCATAACCTTCTAAACGTTTCCCATCCATGTACCTGTCCAACTGTCTTTTAAAAGTTGTTATTGTACCTTCCTCAACCATTTCCTCTTGCAGCTTATTCCACATGCATACCACTCCTTTGTGTAAAAAAAAGTTGCCCCACAAGTTCCTGTTAAATCTTTCCCTTCTCACCTTAAACCTATGCCCTCTCATTCTTGATTCCCCAACCCTGGGGAAAAGACTGAGTGCATTCACCCGATCTATACCCCTCATGATTTTATTCACATTTTGGGGGAAAATCGTAGCCATTCAATTTTCTCCATGAAGTGTCTTCAACTGAGCCGTGTTATTTCATGACAATAACCCCTTCCATATTTTCAATACTGAGTAAAACCAGAAGATCATTACACAAATAAGTTTAATTCACAGCCCACCCCAGTGATCATACATGGGAAAAAGTTGTGTGATACCATTTTTCATTTTGGCTGGTCTTGACACATGTCCAAACTACACCATTGACTAACTCCTACACTCTGGACTTCCCCCTCCAACTTTCCTACCTACCTTTCTCCTTTCCAACAAAAAACTATCACAACCTGCTCCTAATTATGTGACTCAATATAAAATTTTGCCTGATAAAATTAATGTAAATGCACGTTGTTGTTGAGTGTGTCTATCAATTTAAATGAATTGAGGTCACTACTCTTTCCATATAAAGAAAGAACATCCATTTATATAATATATCAGTGGGTCAGAAATAGTTTGCAACCCATGAATTATATCTGAAGTGTAGACACTGTTGTTTTGGACAGATGAGGTAGCAATTTGTGGATAGCAACCCCTACAAACTTCAGCGGTTCAAATTATTTTGGTTTTGTTGGCTGAGGAAAAATTTTGGCAAGTACCCCAAGAAAACAGCCAGTTCATTTTTCAATATCATCTCAGGATATTTTATTGCATGTATTAAACAAAAAGTTAGTACCACTGTATAAGTTAACACATAAAAGGGCAACTGAGGGAATGACCTGTTCAACCTTAAACTTTTAGGGACTGGAGACTGTGATAGTTTAGACCGTGGTCTTTCACTAATAGGGTCAAGGATTAGAACTACCTCAAATTGTTTGATGAGAGTTCTGGTTTCATCTTTGCAAGCATCCTTTGTCATTTGCAATTATCATTTCCGTCAATATCAATAGGCATATAACTGTAAATCAACAATCTTGGTCAGAGAAGCCACAAGATGGATGATGGGGGAAGTGCAAATTTGACATATTGGTGGACCGCTTCCTGTTTTAACTTGGGATTTTAGTTGCTTTGCTTTATATTACCTATCGCAATGGCCACTTTGCAACAGAGGGGACATTCCAGGGGGTTTTAAGAATCAACCACCCACTGTGACACCAGAATCGCACAAAGTCCAGTGAATCAATTGGGTTTATAAACATCATGATTAGATTGATTTCACCGTCTCCTGTTGTTGGATGACTGCCGTGACTATTGAGGCAATGTTTCACTATTGCTCAGGAGGAGCAGGGGAACTGTCATTCTGTATGTACTTGTGTTGTGCTTAAACTGGCAGTATTGGGTACCTGAACATAAGAGATACCAACATTAATGGTTATGAAATTCACCCAGCAAAGTAAAGCAAGCTGTAAATTGTCACAATGATAATGAGAGCTTTTATAATTTGACTCAACAATTCTTCTTTTAATTCAAAAAAATCTGTAAAATTAGTCAGTCAATAAGACTATAAGATTTCTTTATTAGTCACATGTACGTCGAAACACACAGTGAAAAGCATCTATGTGTAGAATGATCTGAGGGCAGCCCACAAGTATCACCACACTTCCAGCACCAACATAGGATGCCAACAACTTCTTAACCCGTACATCTTTGGAACGTGGGAGGAAACCGGAGCACCCGGACAAAACCCACGCAGACACGGGGAGAACGTACAAATTCTTCACAGGCAACAGCCGGAACTGAACCCAGGTTGCTGGCTCTGCAACAGTGTTACACTAACCACCACCACTACACCCTGATTTATCCTATGATGTGAAATCTACCATATAAGAATAGTCCATTCAACCCAGTGAGGTCAACCTGTGCTTCATCCAAGATTTCTCCCACCTTTTTTCATCTTTGTCCTTTTCTTTCACCCTCTTATGCATCTCTAAATGCATCTACATTATTCAATTCAACAGCTTCTCACAGTATCAGTTTCCACACTTTTTTTTTCCTGGTAAAACTTTCTCTGTGACTCTTTATTGAGTCGATCACAGCCACAAGGGTAGTTCTGTGGCAAAACCAAAAGCCAATCTGTCTTTGTTGCTTCCATCTCCTGCCCCTTTCCCCTCTGTCCTGGAATGAAACAAAGGTATTTCTTTGCCTGATGTTTGAGAATAGTGGAACACTTGGCAAAAGCAAGGCATTAATTAAAGATGTGCTTTCTCTTTGTGTCTAATTCCAAACAGGCAACAAATTCCAGAGAAGAGTCAGAAAAAGAAGAAGAAGGCAAAATGGCGTGGGGACAGGACAGCTGGGTCAAACAAACTGCAGTGCTCAGTCATGTGATCAACCTCGCCTATTTTGAAAGCTGCTATTGTTCAAGTTAAGAGAACGTTGAATCCAATGCTAAGTTATGTACCCCCGTACGTGTCACAAGGACATTGAAGCCTGTGCACAGTAAACTGTAGCAGTGTTATTTATAGTGTGAGGGAATGCTCTTCCCTCCATGGAGCAGGTTTGCACCCTTGATTAGAGACCAATCTTGTGAAAAGCAAAGGCCCAGTCGAGAACCTCACTGGACTTCGATCAAACTGAACTTGGTAGCGAAGCCACTTCGAAGAAAAAACTTGTTTTTGTTTCCTTGCCTTTCACTTTCAAGCCATGCATCAAACTAAACAGCTGCACCAGACTGAATTATCGTGCACCCATGTCTGTCAGCAATGTGGCACCTTGACTTTTTTAACTGAGACACAGGGCAACGTCATGAAAACTGAATAAGAGAAGGACAGACTGGAATGTGAACAAGAGAATTAAATCCATCTGCAGTTGTCTTCTGGACTTTGCTTCAAACTTGACATGAAGCAAGCTTGCTGGCCACAAAATGAACAACTGCAGTTCTTTCTCTTTATACACACACACACACACACACACACACACACACACACTCTTGAATGTATAAAGAAAGGTTTTGTAGGGAGCGTGGCTGCACAAGGGTTCACTGACCAGTGACACCTTGAAAAAGACCTTCAAAGAGATGTGCTAAAAGTATTTTTTCTTTTAGCAATGGTTAAATTATCTGCACTTTTGTTAGGGTTTCAAACCTATTTTATATGTGCATTCTATGTTAAAACTGCAATGCAATTGTTTTTTTAAGTCAATGTTTGGGTAAATGACACCTTTTTTTCTTGTACCAGGCATGCGAAAAGTGATTTTTCTAACTGGTCAGAAAAGGAAATTCTCCCCTTCCCAAGATAGGAAACAAAAATCATTGTTCTCGTGTTTTCTATGGCCACAGGAATGGGATCAGCAAATCACTGGCTGGTCTGTGATGAACTAGGTGAAAATAAGCTTGAAAATAAGTTAGGTGGAAATAGCTGTAATTGTCAGTGCACAGTGTGAGAGGAGAGAACTTACAATTGTTTAAGTTCAATTTTCAGTTCTGGCTTTTCTTTGCATTGCAATTAAGAACTTGATAATTCTGAACTTCAGTGGAAAGACCTCCTGCGAGATCGATGTACATGACAAGCTGCATAGCTGGCTCTCCCTATACATAATGTTTGTATTGGCCCCTCCCACTGATTAAGACTTCAGCTGCTTTCCTATGGAGTTTACACTCCAAATAGATCCATGGATTGGTCATTTTTTAAAGTGAATTGTTTGCCAATCCATTGGAAGTAACTCTGGTGACAACCTATGGTCCCACCTTGGATTGTCACAATATTCAATGTAACATGAGCAGGGCTATATCAAACTTCTGCCTGTGGCTGGTATCATTCCAGAGATGCCCAGCTATTGCCCTTGAAGTCATCATTGCCTAATTGTGATGTCGGGTAATTGCTATTGAACTGCTAATTGTGAAGTCAGGTAATTGCTATTGAACTGCTATAAGCAGCAATAGAATTACAAGAATATTGTTGCCCCATTGGGGCTCAGTTGTTAAACAGCGTTGAACCCAAGGTTTCGCCACTTGAGAGCTGGGAAAGTTTACATTGCAGTGGACTGACCTTAGGTGTATTGCTTTTGGCTGAGGAATGCTTTGTGTGTCTTGCACAGTAGTTGTTATATGATTGACTGTCATTGGATGCCCATTAAGGAACAAACGCTAGTGAGGAATTTAAGTGACATCCCAAGAGTGTTTCTGGCAATGAAGCACCTTTAAGTGTAGTTATTGTGGTGATGTAGATAAAAGCAGCAGTCAGTTTATGCATGGCAAGTTCCTTAAACTGAAATAAATATCTCGTCAATCCATTGGTTAGTGTTGATGTGAGGGGATGAATGAACACGAGAACTCTTTCTCTTTCTTTAAATAGTGTGTGGTATCACTTCTTCTTTTCACTAAAAAGGGCTATCTTTGTTTAACGTCTGAATGGTGGCACCTCTGCCTTCAATGTACAGGCTATCAGCATAGATTATGTGTGTAGGCCAGTGGAGCAAAGTGCTAAGCAGTGACCAATTGACTGAAGAGAGAGTGCAGCCTCTGAGCCAAGCTAGGCACCTCGCTGAACTTCAGCATCTGAAACCACAGTTCAAATCCATCCTAAACTGATGAGGAAACTCTCATCAGCCCATTGAGCGGAGAGGAGGTTCTGATGGAAGTGAAACTAAACTGCTTCATATGTGTCAGCATAAAATTGTCCCTAACTAAGTAGCCTTGCTCTGCATTATGATTTGATGCAGGGTGATCAAAGCAGCAAATTACAGAATACTTTTAATGATGTCCGAGCAGAGCAGTAAGGTTGGAGCAGTTGGACTTGCTCCCCAATAACAGAGGTTGGGAACAACATCCTCTCACAGTCGGTAAGAACCTGTACAGTTGGCACATTGTGGCCAGAATAGTTCAAGACCTGTAAAGTTGTTGCTTATGTGGGTTAACGTGTTGCCTGTATCAGAAAAGTTGTTTGCAGATGTTATGTGCAGATATACAATCAGGCATTCCTTGTATTTTCTGAAGCCCACATGGTTATCAGCTGACATGAACTACTGGCAGCAGCCAATTATTTGTTGCAATATTTCAAGGTATGTCAGTAATGGCATCTTCAGAAAACTAACACTTCAAGTGCAATTTGGCATATGCATTTACGCATTAACATGTTTGCGCAACAGTTTAAAGAGATAGCAACCAAACTCCAATGTGTGGTACCAGAAAGGTTAAAGGTTGTAATTTATGCGTTAACCATGCAATTACCATCCTGATAGTATACCTTGCAGAAGGTCACAATTTTGATCCTTTGCCCCTACTACCACAATTGTTTCTGTTGTTTTGGTGAAAGTTGGTGCATTTAAGGGTTAACTACAGAACCATGTGAAGGGCAATCGTTGTACAGTGAATTCAAATTTTCAAGTCAACAGCCAACCGAAAACATTAACAACTGCTGTACTTAATGTTAATTGGAATCTTGGGTTTTATGTGTGGTAATTTGTACAATGTGACCTTAATTGCAACAAAAAAAGGATTTTAAACAAGTTTTAATAAAATTCTAGCTGAAGGATTGCCATCTGCAATGTTATTTTGAGTAAGCTATGTATGTGGAGAAATGGATAGACTGAGTAAACTGTACATCATGGATTTTGACCAGAGATATTTTTATTTGTGAATTTACTCATGTAATATCAAGTTTACAGCCTCAAGTCCCAAGGACTATTATATCTAGAAGTTCAGTCTGAGAAGGGAACAAATTCAGCAACTGCATGTAACTCACTTTCTCTGCTTATATCGGGTCTGACCATTCCTCCTGTGTGTCATCCATCTGTACTGGCTAAGTTTCCTTTCTCCACCAGCAAGGTTTGACCTGCTGGACATCTCCTACTGCTGTGCTTTTCACTGCTCTTACATGTCCATTTGTTTCTCTTCTTTCTCTCAATCCCATCAACCAAATGGCTTCACCAACAGAGAATGAGAATGTACAAGGATGTACAAAGATGAGAATGTGCAAGACATGGTTAGTAAGTTGCAGATGACACTAAGGTAGCTGGTGTCACTGACAGTGATTTTACAGAGGGATCTTCGTCAGTTAGGTAAGCAGGCTGAGGAATGACAGATGGAGTTTAATTCAGATAAATGTGAGGTGTTGCATTTTGGGAAGACAAATCAGCATAGGACTTTCACAGTGAATGGTAGAGCCCTGGGAAGTGTTGTAGAACTGAGGGATCTAAGGGGTACAAGTAATGGTCTCCTGAAACTGAAGTCACAGGTAGACAGGGTGGTGAAGAAGGCTTTTGGCATGCTGGCCTTCATCATTCAGGGAATTAAGTATAGGAGTTAGGATGTTATGTTGCAGTTGTACAAGATGTTGGTGAGGTGGTGAGGCCACATTAGGAATATTGTGTTCAGTTTTGGTCACCCTGCTTTAGGAAAGATGCCACTAAGCCGGAAAGAGTGCAGAGGAGATTTACAGGGATGTTTCTGGGACTCAAGGGACTGAGTTATGGAGAGAGGTTGAGCAGGTTGAGATTTTTTTCATTCGAGCGTAGGAGAATGAGGGATGATCTTATAGAGGTGTATAAAATTATGGGCGGCACAGATAGGGTGAATGCGCACAGTCTTTTTTCCCAGGGTTGGGAAATCAAGAGGGCATGGGTTTAAGGTGAGAGGTTTAACAGGAACCTGAGGGGCAATTTTTTCACCCAGAGAGTGATCAATATTTGGAATAAACTGCCAAAGGCTATGGTTAAGGCAGGTATATTAACGACATTTAAAATGTACTAGGACAGGTACATGGATAGGAAAGGTTTAGAGGGATATGGGCCAAACACGGGCAAATGGGACTATCTTAGATGGGAATCTTGGTTGGTATGGATCAGTTGTGTCGAGGGGCCTCTTTCCATGCTGTATGACTGCACAACTCTATGACTCTATAATGGCTTGTCACCATGGCAACCCTGGCCTCTTCCTAGCAGAAGGATTCCCTTTGTTCTATCTCATTGCAACTTGAAACTAACCTATTTCTCACATTTTCCCAGCTGCTGAAATGTTAAACCGCTTCACTTTCCACAGTTGCTGCATGATCTTGTTTCCAGCAATTTTTTTCCCTTATTGGGAAATTGTTGTTTGTGCAGAGGGCCAATGCAAACAAAAGTTGAGAATGAACTAAAGCAGACTGTCAACTCACTGTCACTTGCTTTATTTTATCACAGGGTTTTTAAACAGAGTCACAGAGCACAGAAGCACACCCTTTTGTCCACCTTGCCCATCCTAAGCATCATGTAACAATCCATACTAATCCCATTTACCGGCACTTGGACCATAGCCGTCAATGTGTTGACAATTTAAATGCTTCTCTAGATACTTGAATGTTGACAGTACCCGCCTATACCATCAACTCAGTGTGTTTCAGACTACTCAAGGAGCAATGGCTCAGTACTACTTCATCCCATTCCTCCTGATACTGGGATGGTCTTTCCTGGTCTAGGAAAGATCCACTTTTAATGGCATCTGACGCAGTACTATTAGTCAAGTGAAAGTTGCAGACTAAATAAAGGCAGCAATATGTACTTTCAAAGTAAAGTGCAGAGGTTGGTTGTACCCTACTTTGTCTGCAGAGGGATTCTACATGTTGCTTGGTCTTTTGTTGCTGTTGCCCAGTAACACTCTCTGTCTTGTCTATAATTTGGGTAAGGAGCCAGTGTAGCAAGCAGTCATGTGTGTTGTTATTGCACACTGAATGGGAAACTAGCCCAGGTTCCAAGTGCTGGGAATGTGCAGTGACAATCACTGTTTCAGCTTGTGTATAAAGTGATGGTCTGAGTAAGCAAATGTAAAGGCATTTGCCAGATAACCATTTGAACCATTGTGCCATTAGCTGACCAGTTAGTTCAAAGTTTCCAACTTTTTTTAAGCTTAACTTTTACTTGCAAGTAACATTAAGGAGGAGATTATTTTTCATGTCTAACATTCTTGTTGTATCTGCCAACAGTTTTCTTTATGTGATGCAAGGGAGTCTGCTTTATTCCATTAGCCTCGTGCTTTTGTGTTGGCACCAACATAAAATAGTTCAAAATAATGGACGAGGTATTACATTCTGTGCTAAATAAATAATTTTGATGACTGAGTCAAATGGAAATGAAATTCTCTGCACTCAATGGGAGAATACTTTGGTAGAACCGACTGCACAAAGGATGGAGATCCACTAGCAAACACATATAGTTTTTTATTGTTGAGCAAATTAGTGATTTGCATCCAGGCTCTTTAAAATGTTGGCAGTCAGCATTATGACACAATGTCAGTCTTAACAGTTAGCTGTCTGTGGAGCAGCAGTGGTGTTAGAATGCATTGATATCTCTGGTCTTTTCTCCTGCTATTAATAAGGATACCAAAAATTTAAAAGAGAGGTTAGGTAAATAAGAGGGCAGAGTCTTTCCATTGTAAGAGGGTGACCATTTTGCATCATCTGTAGATCCCTCCTGGCTGAAAGAAGAGGGCTGATGATGATTTTTTAAAATAATTTACATCTCTTTTCAGCTTAGCATTCCTCATTTCTTCATCTGTTGTCTTGGCCCTGTCAAGGGATAGGCAGGTCATAGAGTAATACGGCACAGAAACGGGTCCTTCAGTCTAACTTGTCCATTCCAACTAAGGTGCCACTTAAACTTGGCCCACTTGCCTGCATTTGGCCCATATTGCTCCAAACCTTTCCTGTCCATATACCTAACCAAATATCTCTTTAAATGTCATTATTGTACCCACCTCAACTACTTTCTCTGGCAGCTCATTCCATGTATGCATCACCCTCAACCAGAAGTATTTGCCCCTCAGGTCCCTTTGTAACTCTTTCCCCTCTCACCTTAAACCTATGCCCTCTAGTATTTGGTTCCCGTTCGCTGGGAAAAAGATTGTGTGCATTTCCCCTATCTATCCCCCTCATGATTTTATACAGCTCCATGAAGTCACCCCATCAATCTCCAGTGAATCTCCATTAAAGGTGTTGTCCTCCAGTTTCCTCTTGGAAAGGCATTTGGACTTTGAAAGCCATTGTTCATGGATTATTTGAGTACAAACCTGATATGCGAATGAGATGCATTGTCTCCCACCTGTGTCTAAGTAATCATTGAATATAACTAACAGCTCTATGTCTCCTCCTGTCTGAAGTTCTCTGCAGTCATTCCAAGAAGCGTGTGTACTTTCAGTTGGTTTTGTGGATTGGAGCCAAGAGTATTCCCATCAGCACAGACAGTATTTCTGCACTACAGGCAAGATATTCCAAGATCATTGGAAAAATTAGTTTGATTTTTCATCTGTGAAAAGATACTGTACATAGTTGTGTGCTTTTGATCAATAATGATTCATACATATTTTGTTAGTCTTTAAACTATCAAATTATGACCAGGTGATGTTTTCAACATTATCCACTACAAAGCAGGCTGCTTGGTTGGCATCCTATCCATTCCAAATTCCCTCCTCCATCACCTTGTCACACAAGGTGTGACAACATCTTTAAAAGAAATGAAGCACAGCAATTCAGGAAGGCTTCCTTAATATGAACTCCAAAGCTCACATGTCCCACCTTATTGAAAGTGAGGGGTACAGGGTACATGGAAATCCGCAGTGGACAGTTCCTGTCCAAGTCATACACTGTCCTAACATGGAAGTAAGAGCTGATTCTTCATATTGACTGGATTAAAATACTGGAACCACCAACACAACAGCACTGTGAGAATATTTCCACAAGCACTGCAATGTTGCAAGAAAACAAAGAGGAAGTTAGGAATGATGAATAGATGTTGGCCTTGCTAGTCATGCCTGTGAATAACGAGACAAAGCCATTCAAAATATGATATAAGATATCTTTATTAGTCACATGTACATTGAAACACACAG
>JARFYF010000001.1:14350864-14362479 GCA_030265395.1 Rhina ancylostomus
AGCACCTCCTCTTTCTTAATATCTACATGCTCAAGCTTTTCAGCCTGCTGCAAGTCCTCACTACAATCACCAAGATCCTTTTCCATAGTGAATACTGAAGTAAAGTATTCATTAAGTACCTCCGCTATTTCTTCCAGATCCATACACGCTTTCCCACTGCTGCACTTGATAGGCCCTATCCTTCCGCATCTCATCCTCTTACTCTTCACGTACTTGTAGAACGCCTTGGGGTTTTCATTAATCCTGCCCGCCAAGGCCTCCTCATGTCCCCTTCCAGCTCTTACATGTCCTTAGATCCTACACAGATCATTTGGCTGGAGTATTTGCAGACATTTTTAACCTCTTCCCTACTCCAATCTGAGGTTCTCAGCTGCTTTAATACCATCATCATCCCTGTGCCAAAGAAAAATAAGGTAGCATGCCTTAATGACTACTGCCTGGTGGCTCTGACATCCACCATCGTGAAGTGTTTCAAGAAACTGGTCTTGGCACACATCAACTCCGGCCTCCTAGACAACCTTGACCCACTGCAATTTGAGACTTCATCAGCAAGTGTGTGGAGGAATGTGCAGCATTCTGTAGAGTGAACCTGTGGATAGTATCTGTCCTGGATGAAGTCCTTGGCTATGTCCTTAGATCCTACATGGATAGTTGGCAGAAGTATTACAGATATTTTTAACTGCCAAAACAGGTGGACGCTATCTCCCTGGCCCTACACTTGTCTCTGAAGCATCTGCATAACAAAGACACCTATGTCAGATTCCTATTTATTGACTCTGCCTTCAATACAATAATTCCAAACTCAGACCTGGGCCTCAGCATCTCCCTTTACAACTAGATCCTTTACTTCGTGACCAACAACTGCAATCAGTAAGGATAGACAGCGACACCTCTGCCACCATTATCCTTAACACAGATGCCCCACAAGGCTGTGTCCTTGGCCCCCTACTTTACACCCTATGCACAGATTCTGCTGTAACTTCATCTACAATTTTTTAGGTAACGTCATCGTAGTGGGCTGGATAGCAAGTAATGAGATGGAGTACAGGAAGGTGATAGAGAGTCTAGTGGCATGATGTCAAGATGACAACCTCTCCCTCAACAAAAAAAGAGGTGGTCATTGACTTCAGGAAGTGGCGCGGAGCACATGCCCTGCATGTGTCAGTAGTGCTGAGGTGGAGATGGATGAGAATTCGGGTTCCTAGCTGTAAACATCACCAATAGCTTGTCCTGGTCCAACCATGTAGATGCTAAGGCAAAGAAAGCACACTAGCACCTCTACTTCCTCAGAAGGCTAAGGAAATTCATCATGTCCCCATTGACCCTCACCAATTTTTATAGATGCACCATAGAAAGCATCCTATCTGGTTGCATCACAGCTTGGTATGGCAACTGTTCTGCCCAAGACTGCAAGAAATTGCAGAGAGTTGTGGACACAGGTCAGTCCATCGCGAAAACCAGCTTCCCCTCCATGGTCTCCATCTACACTTTCTCACTGTCTCAGAGGATGAAAAGCCTGAAAGCATGTACCACCAAGCTTAAGGACAACTTCTTTCCTGCTGTTTTAAGTCCTTTGAATAGACTTCCTGTACATTAATAATGAACTCTTGATCTCTCAGTCTACCTTGTCATGGCCCTTGCACCTTATTGTCTACCTGCATTGCACTTTCTCTGTAATTGTAGCACCATATGCTGCATTATTATTGTTTTTCCCCAGTACTGCCTCTGTACTAATGTTTTGTATGATCTGTATGGCTAAATTGCAAAATTAAGCTTTTCACTGCATCTTGGTATATGTGAAATAATAAACCAATACGAACTGTGTCACAGGGTTCAGTGCCTGGGCCTCAGTGTTATGTAATTTATCTAAATGACTTGGATGAAGGTGTTTGAAGATATAGTTAAATTTGTTGTTGATGTGAAGAGAGTTCTGAAGATGATGTGATGAAGCTATAAAAGAGATTGTCGAGGTGAGTGAGTGGGCAGAGATCTGGCAATCGTATATAATGTGGAAAAATGACATTCTCCATATTGACCGTACAAAAGAAAGCAATATCTGAATGGTTAGAGGACCTTAGTGTTCTAATTCATGAACCAGAGTCTTAAATTGTGGAAGTAGATTCTTGATAGGGAGATAAAAGATTACTGCAGGTAAATAAGGATGTAGGCATGAGATTCTGCAGATGCTGGAATCTGGAGCAACACACAAAATGCTGGAGGAACTCAGCAGGTCAGGCAGCGTCTGTGGAGGGAAATAAACAGTCGACGTTTTGGGCCGAGATTCTTCATCAGGATTGGAAAGGAAGAGGACAGAAGCCAGTATAAGGGGGGAGGGAGAGGGGGAGGAGCACAGGCTGGCAGGTGATAGGTGAGAGGGGGAAGGTAGGTGGGTGGGGAAGGGGGGGATGCGCCCACTGGCCCCGACCGCCGCCTAACCTTTGTCCCCCTGCACCCACACCTCATTAAGTTCTGTCCCCGCTGTGATGCCAAGCTCTTTTTCCATCACTTCCATCTCCAGGCCTACTACTTTGGCAAGGATTCCCCACTGATGACCCCTTCTCCGGCCTTGAGCCCGCTTCCTCCTCCCGGATCTATCCTGCCGGCTCCAACATGACTGCCTCAGCATCGATTTTTCTAACTTCTGGTAACACTTCCCCTCTGTCCTTTTTCCTCCCCCCTTCCATTCTTTTTCCCTTCCCTTCGTTTTCCCTAATTCCTGTGGGCCCCTTTACCCCTTCTCTTTCCCCTTCCCCGCCCTCATTACCTGCCCATACAGTCCTGATGAAGGGTCTCAACCTGAAAAGTCGGTTGTTTATTTCCCTCCATTGATGCTGCCTGACCTGCTGAGTTCCTCCAGCATTTTGTGTGTTTCAGTAATGATGTAGAGTTGAGGTTGTAATCAGATTAACCATAATGTCAAAAGGGAGAGTTGGCTTGTGTTGAGTGGCCTATTCTCGTCATTTGTATGTTTGTAAACATTTTCCCACCAAGGGTCTGATTTCTGCTGTTTGAGCAAAGATTAACAAAACATGATTAAGATAGCATTCATTGTCTGGAGTTTATCATAACCAGTCATTGTGTAGTGGGCACAATACAGACATTAAACAAAGTTGGTGAAAATGGGGCACTTGAGAGTGAAATTGTCTTGGAAGTATATCTTAACCATTGAAAAGGCAAAAACTGAAGTTACTGGGGTTGGTGAATTAAAGAAAGTACACAAAGATGTAGAAGGAGAAAGAATGGATCAAGAGGATCTGAGTTGGGTAAAAATAGCATTTTTTTAATATCTGGCAGCTTTAAACCTGAAATGTAACTCCACATCAAATAGTTTTCAGTGGCAGAGTGTGTGATTGGTAATTAGCATTTATAATGTTGATGAACTTAGACTTGGTTGACTTCGTTGCAAATTTAGTTCCTACCTTTCTTGCACACAAGGAGCTTATTTTCATTAATGATATACTCACCAAAGGAAATTAGTTCCATTTTTGCAAAGATTACAGTGGAGAAAAATCTTGGACAACTTTTGGATTTCAGAGTTGCAATGGACCTTGCCTTTGAAACCTTCTTGTGTGATTAAGCAGCATTGAATAACATTTAGCAATTTATTTTGAAAGCAAATTCTGGGACATAAAATTGTTTGGGTTATTATTATGTAGAACTCAAACATTTGGTCAATGAAAAGGAGAAATTTAACACTTTTCTTGATAGAGGGTGTTATACATTGAAAATTCCACTGTTGTATGTGTAATATTTTGTGTAACATGAATACTTAACTGTAAAATAACTATTGTAATGTTTAATTTCAAATAGCTGAAAACGTGAAGTAAACAATTCCAGAAACTGGTGGAAATATTCACAGGTCAGGAGGTTCGGATGTAAGATCATTGATCCTGAAATGTTAACCTTGTTTCTCTCTGCGCAGATGCTGCCTGCCTAAGCTGAGTGCTTCCAGCTCTTCCTTAAATTTTATCTGTCCAGCATCTACACTTTTTTTATTTTCAAGTAAACAATGACACTAGCTTGAGGTGAAAATTCAATTTGATGTGGTTCCTAAAATAGACGTGTTTAAACTATCTGCAAATTGCAGCTCTCAATGATTTTTAATTTCTGTTGGGGAATGAATACTTTGAGTTTTGTGGAAGAGATGGAGATGGAAGCCGTTAAGAATGTGATCATGAAATGTGGAAGCAGTCACAAGCAGGTGGCATTATAAAAACTGTGAAGAGATTGTATATTTTTTCATACAGAATGTGTAGGACATTCTAATTATTTAATGTTTGAATGACAGAATTCAAAAATGTTAAGGTACCCACTTAATCATTTAGCGTCAAGATAAATTGATCTTCAGAAATTTGGAAGATTTTTTTTGAACTTGACTGTTCAAGTGTTCCATTCAAGTCTTGAAATCTTTTTAAATTTATGGGCTTTTTGTATCTAAGGTAATAATGCATTCCTAACAAAATGTTTCAACATATTCATCTTTGGCTTGGAATTTCTTTATTCTTTGGTTGTGGATTTAATTCTAGTGAAGATGTTCAACATCTACAAAGGTTGTAAGTAAGTTTGAGAAGGTTTAGTCCATTTCCCCATGGTGGCATTGGAGAGAATGCAGAGGTAATTTAGAAGGATGATGCCGGAAATGCAGAAGTGTACATTTCAGAAAAGGATGAATAAACTGGGTTATCCTGCTCTTGAAGGGAGAGGGATGACCTAATAAATATATTAAAATAAGTTTGTTTGTGAGGAAGAGCATAATTTGAGGTCATTACTGTAAGGCAGTAGAGAATTCATAGTTATAGTTTAGGGGTTATCCAAAGAATGTTGAGAATGTGACCTCAATACCACAGGGAGTGGTTGAAGCAAATCGTGTTGATGCATTTAGAACAAATGTAAACCTTTTTGTGAGAGAAGCAAATAAAGATTGGAGGAAGGTCTGTGTGGAGCTTAAATGCCTGGTTGGATGGAATGACCTGTTCCTGTGCCATAGCCTTTGTAATTGCTGAGAAAAATGATGCAATGCCTGTGTATTACTTCTGTCGTAGCATTAAAATATTTAATTTAGGAAATGCTGTTGAATGAATTAGTGAATCAGTCTGAGAGTAGTTTCCTATGCCCTTGCATCACGTGGAATTTCTCTACTTTTACATTGCCTCCAAATGAATATAGAATTGTTTGTTTGTGAGGTTGCCACTTTCATAAATTGCATTGCATGATAGTACAATATTCTTTTCATCGCTTAATAGAAGAACAATGATAATCTGTTTAGCTCTGTTAAGATCAGTATTTTCACGCAGCGTTAGTGCTATAACTTGGGCAAAGCTACTTTATAGCCTAAATACAGCTCTTTGTACCCATGGGTTCGATAGTTAAAATTTATTTTGTCACCTCTTCTCAAAAATCCAATATAATTTTGTAAAAGTCTGCAGATGTCTGATGTGCACTCAGCTTATAGATATTCAAAGTTACTTCTTCCTCTGGACAAGCCAGACTCTTGAACTTGGAAATGAGATGGCAGGTCAACTGAGTGTCGGTATAATTTGAAATGAAGTAGTTATATATGTATGTAATCTAGGGCTGACACCTCTGGCATGTTTATTCCAATGATGGTTTTGTTCTACCCTGAAAGGTTTCTGCACTCATTCCAGTACGATTCTTTAACCATGGGACAGAAAAATGAGAGGTGCTCCCCTACACTAGGTATGTGCCTTTTGATGCCCGCTTGCATAAGGGGCCCTAAGAGGGTGGGTGCTGTTCAACATGCTCAGATCTTTTGAGCAGTAAAACTGTAACATTTTCTGCTTTTCCTTTGGGCTTCATTCAAGGGCTGTATTGCTGGTACAATAAAGTGATACTGTGATTTTTGAGAAAAAACAATTGCTGTGATGTATCTCAATCGGATGTGTATGCATTTATTTTCAGTGTTCTCCACAAATACTTCAAGCTTGTTATTATTTGAGGGGAAAACCTAAAATGAGTGATATTAAGCATTTATTATTAAATAGAAATTTGTGGTTTTAACACAAGCACCAAAAATCTGACTTTGTCAATGTCAAGACTTAATATTTCTTGTGCTGGAGAATCTGAGAATACAATGTGTTTATTATACTTGGGATGGAATGAAATGCAACTGGTATTGTTTGAATTTGAGATGATGGGTGTGCATGAGAGTGCTTAACTGGCTTGAAATGAAGTGTGTGCTGTGTGCCAGTTTAGCTATAACTGCATGTTGTAATCAGGAATGTTTGCAAATTTATTTTTTCTGAATGTTCCTGCATATAACTTGATGCTATGATCTCTCTTCTAATATAGTTGTGCAGTCTCTGGCAGCTCAAGGGTTCACTGCTGTGAACACTGACAATTCAATTCCCTAGAAACCATAGCATAACGCCAAGACTTAAAGATGACATAACAGTTGAAATTGCGAAAGACTAAGATAAATTGGGAAGCAATAATTAGCTGATTTGTATTAAAACAAAAAAAAATTGTAAGGAACAGTGAGGTACAAGAGCATACATAATATTCTCTGAAGGTCTTGATTAGGATGCATAGAAATCATTTGCAGAAATAGTGCTAAGAAGTCTTGAGATCTAAGGTGAAATGTGTAATGCACTTCAAAATACAGTGAAAGTAGTAGAACTAAAATCTGAGTTTTCACCCTAAAGCCTTCACAAAAATGGATGATAGAATTGCAGAAGGACTAGTCAACTTAATTGACAAACTTGAAAATTGAAACTAAAGCATGTTAGTGGGTTATTTAAGGGAAACAACAAAACCTGCCTATTTAACATCAGTTGTTAAAGAATTTCATCTGACCACATTGAGGGACGGTACCTGCACAATTTGACAGATACAAATTAATAAGTCGTTGTAGACCTATCTGGGCAATTTAGTGTTTTAATATTGTAAAACATGGTGACCAGGGAGAACGCAAAAAATAAGTAGGCCTTGGAATTGGAAGTATTTTTTATACTAGTTGGTCACAAGGTTTAAATCATGGAATTTTGGAATGAACTCTGAATAATTAGATGAGTTGTAACCCCAAATTTTTCCCCATTTTGTTTGAATTGGTTTGTAGAATAAAAAAAAGTTCTACATTCAGATTGCAGATGGCACCAAGATGTGGAAATGGACCAAGGATTTGCTAAGTGGCAAGTTAAATGAATAGAGAAAAACTGATGGGTAGGAAGATGAGCTCATCCACATAAGGTCCAAGAATGATAAGTCAGTCTTCAAAATGGTGCAAGGCTCCCAAATGTGAAAAAGTAAATTATGTTCCTGTACATAAATCATTTAAACTAATGGTTCATTCATCAAAAATGGACAACTGTAAATGTTGAAAATTTGAAGTAAAAACAGTGTTGGAAATACTCAAGCAGTTAAGGCAAAATAAAACACAATGCTACAGATATTGGAAATCTAAAACAAGAAAATACAGGGAATGCCCAGCAGGTCAGGCCTTAAACATGCAAAGAGAAGCAGTCAATGTTTTAGGTCAGAGACCCTTCGTCAGAACAATCTTCATTGTTCACTTGCATCAGAACTCATGGTGAATTCTCTTTAGTACAGGAGTTGGCTCTCTAAAAAAAACAGGGGAAATGTAATTTTGTCACAGAGCTTTGGTCAGATCTGAGTACTGTTCAGTTTTGCACACTACACTACTGGAATGATACATGCTGTCCTTGGGTTACATATGAATTCCCATGTTAAATTCAAAAGTCTTATGTGCATGTGTTCATTCCTCTCTAGTTTCCTCTCCACTTTTGGTAGTTGTTCTCATCAGTCAAGTGGGCTTTGGTGGCAGTCATTACAATACTATGAATGTATAGTTACCTTATTGAGTGATTTTTCTGTATTTTCTGACTTGTGAACAAATTCAATTTATGGATGTGTAAAAACAGCACCTGAGGATAGCCAGTAACTGTTTGAAAGGCTGTGCAGTTTAATTTAGTCAGAATCCTGGAACTTAACTTGAGGCTAGGCTGCATAATTGAAGATTAAAAATGGTTTAAAAACATTTTTGGTAGCATTGGACAGCAGAGTATGTGGTACAGATAGACGTGCAGATTCACCAATCTATGATGGGAGCAGAGAGAAATTATTTCGACTTGTGCTGGATACTAGATTGAAGGTTTGTTATAGTAAAATTAGAGCAAGGCATTTTGAACTGAATTTGGGAAGCATTCTTTTTCTCCTACAAGTTGGAAATGTGGAGCTTTTCCTAAAATTTTCAGTGCCATTAATTTAGTAATTGAATCATAAGTACATGGAGTTCAGTACAGATCAGCCATTATCTTACATGATACAAGGCTGGCGAATTCTATTGACCTTGTTCCTATATGAAACAAATAAGCTTTTTTGAGGCAGTGAAGTGATTTTTGAGAAGTGCTGTTCAATAGCTGTCATTCATTTTACATTATTGACTTGTGTATCACTGGCATCAGTTTTAGTAGATTTTCTAACATTCCTTGATTCAGAATCATAATTCACTATTCCAAGTCTCTAATTCATAGCTTCAGACTTGAGATGTGAACTTAATTGGTCAGCTGTTATTCAATATGGGTCAACTTAGGTACTAATACCAAAAGCAGACATCACAAATTGAACTGGCATACTGTTCCATGAAACTCTGGTTAGACCACACTTGGAGTATTGTGTTCTGTCTGGTCGCCTCATTATAGGAAGGATGTGGAAGCTTTAGAGAGGGTGCAGAGGAGATTTACCAGGACGCTGCTTGGATTGGAGAGCATGTCTTATGAGGATAGGTTGAGTGAGCTTTTCTCTTTGGAGCAAAGGAGGATGAGAGGTGACTTGATAGAGGTAAACAAGATGAGAGGCATAGGTTGAGTGGGTAGTCAGAGACTTTCCCGGGACAAAAATGGTTAACATGAGGGGACATCAGTTTAAGGTGATTGGAGGGAGGTATAGGGGGGATGTCAGGGCTAAGTCTTCTTACACAGTGGTGGGTGTGTGAAACGCACTTCCAGCAGAGGTTGTGGAGGCAGATACATTCGGGACATTTAAGGTACTCTTGGCACATGAATGATAGAAAAATGGAGGGTTATGTGTGAGGGAAGGGTTAGATAGATCTTAGAGTAGGATAAAATGTTGGCACAACATCGTGGGCCAAAGGGCCTGTACTGTGCTGTAATATTCTATGTTCTTAACAGATGCCAGCTCTGATAGCCTTGTGTTCCCACTCCTAGCTGTCTCCACCATCACCGTCCCTTTTCCCTACCAGGCACTAACTTTTTGTGTTATCCTCATCTCTGTCTCCCAACTCCACCCCTCCTCTTCTCCTATATGACTCCACCACCAACCCCCCCACCCTGTTATGGATGCTGCATCTTTGGTCTCTTGTCTTCACTCTTACTTCAGATTTAACATGCTGCATTTGGTACTCATGCTCTGGTCTCCACAACTTTGAAGAACTCAGAGTTTGAGTTTGCAAGGATTACCCTGAATTTGCAATTACTTGTCATTTTCTACTGTATTCCACTCCCACTCTGACCTTGTCTTTAGTCTCTTGCACCTAAACTTGGACAACCTCTCATCTTCCAGTTAGGCATGTTGCTGCCCCCAGGACGAGACACTGAATTCAACAATTTCAGATAGCTAACCTTTCTAGTTTGTATGAGAAACCACCAGTTCTAAGTCACCATCTGCAAAATCAGTTCAGTTTGTCTCTTTCCATAGATGTTGCGTGACCTGCTGAGTAGTTCCAGCATTATTTTCAGATTCTGTGGTTGACTGAAAAGTAGTTTCTTCAAAAATAACATTGCTTTGCAGTCCTTGGTCTCTAATTACTCTATAATCCATCATTAGGATTGTAATTAAAGTAAAAACCAAAGACTGCACAGCAACTCTACCTTCCCTGCATGATGTGGAAGGGAGGGGATATTGAGCGGGGAATGCTGAAAAGAGCAAGCAGATTTTCAAAAGAAATAGGTTTGTGTTTTCATTAACTACAAGCTCAATTTAAAAATATTGTGACTAGAGCATGTACTCTCAAAAATTCCTGATCTAAGCAAAGAAAACTTGGCCAAATTGTGTTTTCGCCAGGATTCTCATTTCTGTGTGGCAGCTGGTATTTAAAAACACACTCCACAGGACAAATGCTTATTAGACAGGGTGTTAGGGAACAGTGGACTTGTAATGCACTGTTGCAGATGCTCCTGTGTATTGTGCGGTTACTCTTATTTAGTTGTAAGAGCCTACTGTCAGTAGCTTTATTTTTCCTTTATTGCTTATTCCTTTATTTTCCCTTAAATATGCTCCTTTATAGTAAAAGTTCTATTGATATTAAGTTTTTAATTACTTGGTTGGCATATTGCCTTGAAATTTAGCAGCATTTTAATGATTCGTTGTTGGGTTGGCTGTCTAGAGTAAAATCTTTGTGCTCTTTAGATTGTACATGCTGTGACAAACAACACATGCAAGTGTGTTGCAGTCCTGGATGATGTCATCCACTTTTGGTAGAGAATAGAAACAGAAAAGCAGCTAAATGCTGAGACATTGAAAAGTGTTCAGATGGATCTGGTGTCCTTGTACGTGCATCACAAAGTTATCATGCAGGTACAGTGAGCAATTAGGAAGGCAAATGATATGTTGGCTTTTATTGAAAAAGAATTTGATAACAAAAGTAAGACATTTTACTGAAATCACATAGGGCACTGGCATGACTGCACCTGGACTATTGTGTAAAAGTCTGCTCTCCCTACCTATTTCTGCAATAATGGGAGTACAATGAAAGTTTACCAGATTGATACCTGGGATGGACATGGATGAACATTGAGGAGGGGCGGAAATGAAAATTGTCCTATGTGTAGAGATTAAACGGAAGATTGAATTACAGAGAAATAAAATGTGCATTCCCATTTACAGGCAAGAACAGAAACTGGCTCAAGATATCCAGAGAATAATAATTGAACCTGTATTTTATTGTTTCTACTTTAACAGATCCTTTGAATTGATCTGTATTTTATTCAGGGATATTTTGGAATTACAGCACAAAAATTGTATATTTTTTCAGAGTTACTCATTTTATGAACAGTTGTATTTTAATCCAGTTAAATTTAATACGGTGCATCTTAAATGGGTACAACTTGAGGATTTGCACTTTTACTATTACATTGATTTTATGATTCATCCAGCCTCTTAGTTCATGCCAGTGTTGTAGTTTTGTATTTGTGAACTGGCTAATTTCTCAGCAATTATCATTTTCCAAATGTTAACATAGAACATTACAGGAGCAGGCCCTTTTTAGCCTGTCATGTTTGTGCTGACCATGATGCCACTCTAAACTAATTCTGTCTGCCTGCACAACATCCATCTCTCTCTATTTTCTGCCTGTTTACGTGTCTGTTTAAGTGCTGCTTAAATGTTGCTATCGTTTCTACTAATACTACTACTCCTGGCAGTGTGTTCCAGGCAACTACCACTGTGTAAATTTAAAAACATTTGTCTCGTTAATCTGTCTTGTTTTGTTAATCTGCTTTAAACATTCTCTCTCCACCTCGCCACCATCAACCTTAAACCTATAGTGGCATGCAAAAGTTTGGGCACCCCTGGTCAAAATTTCTGTTACTGTGAATAGTTAAGTGAGTAGAAGATGAACT
>JARFYF010000001.1:14498268-14508859 GCA_030265395.1 Rhina ancylostomus
GTACAGAGTAAAGTGTCACAGCTACAGAGAAAGTGCAGTGCAATAAGGTGCAAGGTCACAACAAGGTAGATCATGAGATCAGAGTCCATCTCATCATATAAGGGAACCATGGATAGAAGCTGTCCTTGACCCCATTGGGATGTTGCCATTTACTTGCATCTAGATCGGGAGGCAAGGAATTGGAAAATTCCAAAAGTACTGGATGGGAAGATCTTTTAGTACAGTTTACTGATTAAGAACTCTGACAGTTAACAGTGAAATCCAGAAACTCTTGAAATACATGTTGAATGTGAATTAGTTTAAAATAACTGTCTTCGCTCTCTCTCCTTCCCACAGAGTCAATACAAGTTTGTTTGTGAAGCGATTATGAGGGTTTACGAAGAAGGCATTGTGAAACCATTGCAGTCAACACTGTATAATTAACCTAAGGATAAGACCTTATTGTTGAAACTGGTTTGCTGGGAGCGTTTACTGTGTCATAATGTGCTTGCACAACATGCTGCCCTGATGCAAGTTTGAAGTATGGAAGATTGGCAGACTGGAGCATGGACATTGAGAACCTAAGCACTGTTGCACTTTATGTTCAAAAAGAAATAATAGTTTCTGTGTGTGTGATCATACTGACAACAATTAACATGATCACAGCTGCCCTCAGTTCTGAAATGCTGTGTCTACTGCTCTGGTTTTGTTCAGGGAGATTGTCAGCTTTTGGATTCCTCTGTAGTGCCAAGAGGGAGAACTACCTATACGACTCTTCCTTCACCTGCCTATGAATATGTCCTCTTGCTTGCTTGGTTTAAACTGATGGAACCTACTCAAATGGCCACCTTTTAAGATGTACATTTTCTGTTCATGAAATTAACATGACCATCTTTACTGGACCCTCTGCAGAGGCGTCCATGAACCTGAAAGTGTGCACTGGAGTGGAATTACCATTTCTTTTAATTAGCTATTGTTTTCATGCTGCCTTGACTAACTTGAAAATAAAACTCTCATCCCTAGGTTGTGTTCTGTAATATAGAATATAATCAAAAATAAGGTTTAGTGAGCACTTATTAGTCAAATTGGCCCAAATTGTCTCACTTTCAGATTTTGATGTGCAGCTGTTTAACCGATGATGAACCTAGAGCAGTCACTCAGTACATATTCTCCTCTGTTCCCTGATCAAAAAATCTTGCTCTTCCTGAACTTGAGTGCCAATGTTCCTGAATTAGTATGGACATTAAGGATTTATTTTAAATTTTGTCAAAATAATTTTGTCAGACCTCTGGGTTACACTAAGCATTAGAACCTAAAATGTAAATAACTATATTAGGAAACTTAGCCTTAACCACCCACTTCCTATCAGAATATTAGAATCCAAGTGCTGGTTACTGGTAGCTACATTACCCATTGGCTAGGACAATCTACTCCAAAGACTTGAGTTCATATCCAGCCCAGGTGGTGAAATTTTACCTGATTTTAAGGGACGCCAAATATATTCTGTGCTCATTCTCCACAGGTCTGATCCTGCAGTGAACCATGCCATAGGGAAAGGTGTGTACCTGGAATCTTTTTTAATAATTTGTTTCCTAGGCACGTGGTGATGGGTGCACACCTACCCTACCAGTACTACGTATAAGCTTGCCTTATTATATGCCATTTTAATTGTACTTCTGTTATCAGCACTAGTCTTGCACCCAAAGAAATGCACAGCAGAGGTGCTATAGGGTAATTTTTATAGTAAGACACTAAATCAAAGTACTGAACAGTACAAAGCACAATAGAGTTGTAAATTTAATAGTAAATTAATAACTAATTTATGAAATGTTGATAGATGTTGCAGTTTTGCTGGTCAGTACTCCAGCAGTCATATGCTCCCCCGACTTCACATTATTGGTATCAGTAAACATAGTTTCACTGCTTGCATCCTAATTACGGCCCTTTTGGAGAGGGTTGGGAAGCTTCAGGCAGAATCTTGTTGACAAATATGCTGCCTGTGAACGATTAAAATGAACTGTTCAAATTACGTGGGAGAATATGAAAGATCCACACAGAATGTTAATTATATGAATTGGAGCCCCGTGTTAATAAGTGTTTATAACTGCATATGTACCTGCACATAATTAGGAAGACACTTAATTAAAATTATTAATAGTTTAAATTAATTCAGCACATCACTACTTTTCTCATTGATAAATCTTGCACATACAAATTTAAAACAAACGTTTATGGCATATAGAAAAAGTAAGACACTTAAATAGGAAAGTGAATATATATTTTTAACTCTGCAGGATCCAGAGGAGATTGGGACCTCCAAAAGCATACTGTTAATGAGCAGTATGAATTCCATTGAAATCAGACTTGCCAGAGAATAAGAATGGATGAGTGACTGTTTAATTTATCCCTGTCTAAATATCTGCACATCTGTACTCGTGTGTATTAACGTGTTGTACTCTGTGCAGCTGTAAATAATGCTGTCAAGTTGAGTGCCATTCATACCATTAGCACAATGCAATTCCATTCACCTCATTGGAGTTGCAGAAGCAAGTAAGAAATTGGGACGGCGAGAACAAAGGTTTAAGCCACGCACAACCAACAAATGGTAGTAATGAAACCTCACTTCCTTTTTCATTTTCTTTGCTCTACTTGGTTATGCATAACTGCAGTGTTATTTTTGTTAGATTTACCTGAAAGGAGGCATGTGATTTGGTCTTCGTTTTGTGTCATGCTGTAAAATGAATGTGAATGTATCTATCAACCATGCAGAATTGCAAGCGGTAGAGAATGACTTGGATTTTAAGGATAAATATTTTTCATACCGTTTGTATAAAAAAATTAAAAATTAAAAAGTTTGTAACTTTCCATTGAAGAAAATTTTGCAGGTTAAAAAGTGTTTAAAATGTAAATAAGAGCAATACTATTGAAACTGTCAGTTCAGTGCCAATTCATGCTGTACAGGTTGATTTCTCTATTGCTTACTGACTGTAATTATGCAGGTTTAATGTTTCGATCATTTTACAGTTTAAACATTTGGAAGTAAATTACAAATTTCCTTTAGTAATATTGAGGGCACTTTATATTACAATGTACTACTGACTGAATTATCAAATGATTTGATTTCACACGTGGATGCTAAGCCCTAATCATCATTTGCTTTGTGTATGGAGCTTAAAAGAATGCACACTGGTTGATTTATCTTTCAATTAGGCTATTAGATCTTAAAGTTCCTTTTAAATAAAGATATGCACCTGGCTATGGTGCTACATAGATTTAATATTTGATGTTGAAAGAAGAGTAGTCTTATTATTTCAGGACTGCACCAAAATGCAAATTCTAGTGTTCTCACGACTAAAAGAAATCTGAGTGGTTTGAAAGTTTTGTCATTTCGGCATAATTTGCTGGCAGTAACTTGCATCAGCCAGTATTCACCACCAATTTGACTGCTCAAGATTTCATCTTGTTCCCCTCTATTCTCAATACTGTTAATTGGACCTGTAGGTCAGGCCACTTGACTGGGCACAAGGTTAATGTGTATTTTTAAGGTTTTTTGGACAATGCAACATATTGCAGAACTATGGTTTGTGTTTTTAGCAGCAGATCTTTTAAGAGCATTACATATTAGCAAGGCAGCATCTATAAAGGTAGGATTGCTTATTTTGCTCAAGTTGGGCTCCTTCAAATATAGTAAGAAAATAATGTGGTGTGGGTGATCTCGAGGGCAGAGCTGAACTGAATGAATATTTTACCACTGTGGACAATTTATTTAGAATGAATATGATTAATTTAAGAACGATTTATTTGAAGCTCCCATTAGTGCTTCTAATTATGGTTTAAAAATTATAGAAATGACTAATATGCTGCCAGCATTGAATGCATACCTTAATATTTTAAGTAAATGTGACAGATTGCATAAAGTCTGAGTCATTCCTACTGCTGTGATTTGTTACCCCATAAATTAGACAAAACACTCCAAAGTACCTAAAAGGGAAAAGGAAAATAATACTTTTGGTCTACTTTACATTTCTCCTACATAATTTATTTGATTCTAATTAATCTTACAACTTCCAAAATGTAATATTTAAAGATGCCCGTAATGACCAATTGTGATGAAGATGCAGATTAGAGATGTCATAATAAATATGCATAATACTGTCAATGATATGCTTTTCTCTAAATGAAAGTAAAACTGTGCCTGATCCTGCAATTTGAACTGTACACAATTTTAATTTTAGTAAAATCTAATTGCAATTTTTATGACAAATTTGATTTTATGCTGCTTTTAAACTGCCTAAAAATATTGTTGGTACTGTACAAATTTAATTAGGAATGCTTTTCCTATTTCTTCATCGGCTTTTTAAGCCTTCACTTGAATTTTATTGACACTAGAAAAATGTGAAATAGAAGTGAGCTTTTATAGCTTGTATGCTGTAAGAAGGCCTTATTTCATTTCTAAATTTGAAATAGTTCACACCCTTTGTTGATATCCAACAAGTTACTTACTTGTCGGATATCAACTGTAAAAAGGGTTAATTGATGCAGTACCAACATAGTACAAGTGACCAGTCACTTGGTTGGGGGTGGGGATTGGGGCAGGGGGGAGGGGCGAGGACGAAGGGGAATTAGAAATTCTATGTATGACTTGCTCTTCTAAATTTTTCGTGCATATGTATTTAATTTCACTTGACCAGAACTGTCTCGATTAGGTACAAACTTAATAGTTTACTTGTGACTCTTAATTGCTCTGTTACAATAAAATGTGCTTACGTAATTTAAAGTGTAGCACTTGTGAGTTTGTTTTTGGAGTGGCAGCTGTACTTACATTTAACTAAAATTTTGTAAATTTTTGTTTATTAAAATTTCAGTTTTAGCTGGTACTTCATTAGATTCAAGAAATATTTTTCTGTACATTTGAATCAGGTTTGATTTGATTCTGTACATAATCCAGTTACAGCATGTACAGTTAATCTTGCATTTTCTTTATAACAGTAAAAACTGGCTTTAACAGCAATCTGTAGTTGTTGCAATTTTGTTTTAGCTGGCTCGTATTTGTGTCTGTTCTCATTTCTGTGCTGAGGTTAATCAGAGGATGGAGAAAAGAGGCTACACCACAGTCATTTTGTGTGTTATCATCCACTAAAGAAATTTTGGTGAATTTCAAACAGTTGCATTACATAAATAGACATATTCTTTCAGGAGAAAAACTACTGGCTCTCCTTTGGGAACTAGATCCTGAAAAATGTGATGAGCATTTAAGAAAGCATCAAGTATAAATGGGCCTTTGAGAGAGAATTGTAACTGCTTTCCTTTGCCTATCTGCAAATGTAATTCCACTTCATGAAGAGAAAGTCATCAGGTTAAGTAAAGCTACTTTTGATTTTCTTGAGGGAGGATTTAACCTGTTTCATTTCAACAATGAGGGAGTTTATTGCACCAAAAATTGCTTGAGCTTTTAAATCTGTCCTCAGGTAAAATTTAAAAGAACAAACCTGAGATGAGATGACCGTTGCTGTTACAAATACAGCATTTGTGTCAATGGCTATTCATAAACAGCCTTTGTGTCCCTAAAAATCCAGAAAATCTGAATGTACAATGTCTTTTGGGAATTGTTATGTATGCTTGATATTCTTGATTGTTCATGCAGCCTGTGTGTTAGAATAACAGGATCCTGCAGCACAGGAGGCCATTCAGTCTGACGTGCTTCTGGTTCTATTTAACAAAAAATTATCCGATTTGGTCCAGTTACTGAGACTTATCCCACATAAATCCCAGAAGTTAATCTTTCAGCTACATGTCCAACTGTCTTTGAAAGCTCCTATGGAGCTTTCTTTCACCATCCTTTCAGTGTGATGTTCCTTATCCTGTCAGTGGGGGCATGGAGTGCTAGAGGGAGAGAAGAAAAATCTCAGTCCTCCTTTTGCAGTGACCATTTTTTAAAAAAACTTACTGATTATGCTGTAAATGCGAATAGGCTCTTTCTACCTAGATTAGGAGAGATAAGTACGAGAGGACATGGCTTCAGGGTGAAAGGGGAAAGGTTTAGGGAGCACATTAGGGGGGAACTGCTTCACTCAGAGTGGTGGGAGTGTGGAACGGGCTGCCATCTGACATGGTAAATGCGGGCTCACTCTTAAGTTTTGAGAATAAATTGGATAGATACATGGACGGGAGAGGTCTGGAGGGTTATGGACTGGGTGCACGTATGTAAATGGAACTAGCAGAATAAGGTTTCAGCACAGACTAGAAGGGCTGAATAGCCTGTTTTCTGTGCTGTAGTGTTCTATGGTTCTACTAACACAATGCAAAGCACAGAAACCCTTGGGCACCAACACAAATGAGCCAATATCCAAGACATGATTGTCTGCAATTTTTTTAAAATGTTCATGGCGCAAGTAGTAAAAGAACAACTGGTAAACAGCTAAATAAAGAAAGCAAATTCAGTAATATGTCTCAGTGAAGTGGAAGGAACTTTCTTTCTTTGTAAAGAACAACAGAACACACAGAGAATGATGTACTTAAAAACAGTGCTTTATAACAGAGGAAAACTTCTGTAAATTTCCAAATTTTCTAAATGACTAAATTTAAATGAGGAGCAACAAACAATCTACTGGATGAACGCAGCAAGTCAGGCAGCACCCATGGGGAGGAAGGAATAGTTGCTGCTTCGGGTTGTAGTCCTGCACCAGTCCTGATCTGAAACGTTGGCAATTCCTTTGTTGTCATATATGCTGCTCAACCCACTGTTCCTCCAACAGATTGTTTGTTGCTCCTGATTCCAGCATTTGCAGTCTTGTGTCTCCAAAGTTAAATGAGTATTTTATGTGTCATCAAGATGAGCATAAAAGGACAACAGATTGAGACAACAGAATTAACAGCTTTTCACATTTTGTACCCATGAACTCCTCATAGAATCCAGTCAGGCAGCAAGAACATTCAAAAGCTTACCAGCTCTTTTTTGTAAAAAAAAACACATTTGTTTTATTTTTTTAACATGTTCCAAAAGTTAGTGATTGTTATTTTTTAGCAAGATATAAACTCAGCAGAAAAAATTCAGCAGGTCAAGCAGCATTTGATGCAAGGTCTTGACCCAAAACATCGACTATCCCTCCCCTTCCACAAAAACTGCATGGCCCACTGAGTTCCTCCAGCAATTAGTTTCTTGCTCCAGATCCCAGCATCTGCCTTCTCTTGTGTTTTCAATGTTATTTTTTAAACAACATCCAGAAATTATTTTGCGTATATCCAATAAAAGGTATTCACAAACATTCAACTTTCCTGATAATTGGGATGGGTTTGACAGCTTGTTGGTATGTGTTAATTGTCAAAGCCATTCTACAGCTACATGAGTTTGACTGCACTGCCACAATTCTCTGTCCTGTTCCCAGGTGGAGCCATGTTACTGGGGTACAATTCCAAAAGCACCAACAGCCTTGTGCCAAGAAAGAGTTATTCATTTTCTGGGTTCTGGTTGTCAGTAGCAAGGCCAACATTCAGTGTTCATTCCTAGTTCCCCTCAGGAAGGAGGTGGTCAATTTATTTTTTTTTAAAACCACTCCAGTTTTTCTGGTGAAGACATTCCCACAGTGCTAGTATGGAAATTACCAGAAACAACCCCATTTTTATCCCTGTCACATAATAACTCCACTATAGCCAAAAGTTGATGGAGATTAGGAGTCCAAAAAATATTTCCTTTTCCTCACAAGGGAAAACTGAGGACAAACAAATGGCCTCTTTAATACTGTAACACCCTCCCAAGTGGTCATTTAGGAGGACAGAACAAAGATTGAATCTGCAACCTTGCTAGTTTGTACAAATCACAAACACTCAAGCAGAATATTGATCTGTTGCAACGTTAAAGCCCATGCCACTTTTTTAACAGGGAAAAGTGCTCCAAGGACTCAGTGTAAAGATGATGTTGGGATACATGATTAGAAGCTTGGTTTAATGGGTTAATTTTAATTAAGATCTGAAAGTGGTTAAAGAGATGCCTCCACATCTGAGTGACATCCTGATATGAAGGAATTCAGAATTCTTACAGGGTTGCAAGGTCTGTGACAGGTAACGAGATTGGGAGGAATGTGGCCATCTTCTCCGCAGTGAGAACCTATTCTCATTGGAATTCCATAGGTTTGCACTGAGCTGTATAAAACATTGAAGGATAAGGCTTGACATAAACAGAATGGAAGATCACCATCAAAAATTCAAATGTTTTCAGGATTCTTCTTGAAATAAATTATGGATCTGATCAAGCATTTCCATTGCTGTCACTGCAAATTCAAGGCAGATGCACTTGTGCTTTATGATATTCGGGAAGAGTTCAAGTGACATTGCTGATCACAGTGGTAGGGAAAAAAAGCGTGTTCCACTTACCATTATGCAGTAAGTTGAAAATGTATGGAAATTAGGAAAGGGTGAGTCAGTACACAACCTTAAGGAACATCTTAGTCTTGGTAATACAAACATATATAGTTTCCAGTGGCAGAGTTCAAGACTTTATGCTAATTGATTCAAATAAGGGCATTATTAGGACAAGCTAAATCAGATGACCTTAATTTACATCCTTATGTTTGGATTAAACAATGTCATAATGACAATGTACCTGGGCCACTATCATAAGAAAAGGCAAAACATCAAGTGTTGCAAATATGACAGCAATGCTTAAGAGGTATTTGGACAGAAAGAGGCAGGGAATAGAGGGATATGGGTCATGTGCAGACATATGAACTCAGTTTCAACAGGCATCATGGTCAGTAGAGAAATGGTGGGCCAAAGGGCCTGTTCCTGTGCTATCCTGTTTCATGTTCTATGTTCCTGGAACATTGTTTTTGACTTCTTATTGAATCAGGTGTGGTACCTTAAGTAGATTATAATGGACGTGCAGGTCATGAAGTTATAAACTGTGGTGGAATTCAATTCTGAGGAGGCCCATGGCACCTTGTGAATGCTTGCTTTTTTTAATCTCCGTCCCATTTTGCAAAATGACTGTATCACAGAGGAGAATGGCCTCCGTGTGAGGATTGGACTTTGTCTAATTAGGACTGTGTGGTGGTTTCTCCCACTAATACTGTCATGGAGGGATATATCAGCAAAAGATAGTTTGCTGAAGTTGAAGTCAATTAGATTTTGGTTGTCTCATCCTTACAGACCAGGCAGTTATGTTTCCAGAGTGACACCATCAAACCACACTTGCTGATGAGTACTGCCCTCAAGGATTACAATATCATGTTCAACATGGAGGAGAATGACAATCAATTGAAGAAGGCTGGCTATCAGCAAGAAGTTTCCTATCCCAAAGTTTGACCAAACGTCATGAGAAAACATAGGGTCAAATATCAATGTTTAAGATTTTGAGGGATAATCCATCCTCACTCTGCAACCTTTGGCTCATGGGTCTTCATTGCTACTGGACATGACAGAATTAGAGACGTTGAGAGAGGTATGTTGAACCTTGATTGAAGCATTCAATTACCCCAAGACTATAATTATGTCAGACTGTTTCGTGACTAGTCTGTGCATCAGCTGTCACAACATTCTAATCCCCAGATATTAACAAAGAGGTTCTTGCAGAGTTAACTGGGTTGGGTGTGCTTGAATCTAGTGTCTTGGGTTGATCTTAGGCAATTCTTATTTTTGATTTTTATACTCATCTGACATGACTGATGCTTGGCTATTTCAATTAAGTGTAAATCAGTATCAAGCAAAAGTCATCTTGCCACAAGGTCAATAAAGTTATCACTAAACAGGGTGTTGAGGAGGAAGAACAACACGGCTCATCTTCATTCTTGTTCAGCCAGCGTTTCATACTCAAGTAACATGGCTAAAATTTGTCACAAATGACAATGCTATTCTCTTCAAAAGCAGAAATTATACTCATCACTGCAGAAAATAAGATAATCGTACCATTTGATCTAAGCTAATCAAGTCACCAACGAGTATCATATAATAAATGTTTAATTTTAATACATATGTTGAAAGAATGACAGCAGGATTCCAGCCTCGACCAAGCAGAAATTAAGTAACCATCAGTCACTTACACAGACGAAAGATCACAGCAGTCCTTCTACCTCCTCTCAGACCAAGTATCTTTTGCTCTTTTAGATCACCACTCATTTCTCAATTGGATAATAATCTGGACTCTCCATTAGGAGATCCTCCAACTCAGTGCACTGTGGTCACTTGATACGACCACTCTCGTCACACTGGTCTCATTTCTATCATCACCCCCACACGGCAATCAAACAAGAGAAATACTTATTCCTCAACTATTTAGGATGCTGTTGTGTATTCAAATGTCATTTTATTGAGAATATGATGCAAATTTTGAATTAATTGCTCCCATTTGGCAACACAAAAGCAATATTTCAGTTCTCAGGTAAGTCTTCTTGGATCACTGAAAATTGAGAAGGCGGCCAGAAAGTTAAACAGTCATTGAGTTATACAGCATGGAAAAGAGGCCCTTCAGCCCAACTTGTATTGGTATTGGTTTATTATTGTCACTTGTACCGTGGTACAGTGAAAAACTTGTCTTACAATCTGATCGTACAGGTCAATTCATTACACAGTGCAGTTACATTGAATCAGTACAGAGTGCATTGATGTAGTACAGGTAAAA
>JARFYF010000001.1:14583518-14595224 GCA_030265395.1 Rhina ancylostomus
TGGTATAATTAATGTATAATGTATATTCTGTGTGTTATCTGTACCTATGTGCCTGTGATACTGCTGCAAGCAAGTTTTTTTTTGTTGTACTGTACTTCTGCTCACAGTACTTGTGCACATGACAATAAACATGACTTGAACCAAAGACTTTTTTCTCTCCCTCCAAATGCCTGTAAGTTGAGGTACTAAGATTGCAACTCGTACCTTCTGGAAGTGATCGCAGGTGTCTGTGCCTCATCAGTTGGGAGTTGAGGCTACCGTGGCATAACAGGAATCATGGCCAACTCCAATCCAGACAGTTTCTTGTATCTGCTTTCCAGTTTCGGTTCTGGATGCCCATTTTCCCATATCTCCAACCTACAGCTGCCAACTAAATCTATAGCACGTGGGGGAATTGAATTTGAGACATTTGTGATCTGTTCAACCAAAAATCTTCTGTTTTCTTTTCATTGTTTGCATTGAGGGTGATTCCTGTGGATGTTGAATTATATCAGTAGGAATTATATCATCTGCAGTGGAGACAAATGCCAGCATGAAATGTGTCTATCAAGCTCACTTGCAAAATACAACCAGCTTATGCTCCATGTAGATCTGAGGGCTTTGCTGGCTTTTTAATTCCAGTATGAACTTGGACGGGAGAAGAGTCATTGCCAGGAGTGTCTAATTCTGCAGTTGGTGTTCCCCTAGGTGTATGCACAGTATGTTCAGTGCTGGGTAATAATTCTATGGCTCTGAAAAAGAAAGGCATGCTCGAACCTGTTATCCTTCCAAACCTGAGCTCAAAACAAATATAAATCTAAATAATAATGCACCTGCAGATTTAATTGACTGATAATGCTCCTGATATTTTGTTGCTTTATTTCTCAACAAACTAGAAATTCTGGTATCACAGTATTTCATTCTGCGGAATAATCAAGGATAAGTGAAGGGTTGACAAGCACAGAGTTATTTTCATGCTGGGGTTAAATTCTAAAACTCCATTCAGACTTCTCAATGGCTGGCTTAGAGTCATAGAATCATAGCACAGCGCAGAAACAGGGCCCTTCGGCACAACTTGCCCATGTCAACCGTGATCCCTATCATGCTAATCCCATTTGCTTGCATTAGGCCTGCATCCCTTTACACCTTACCTATCCAAGAACCTGTCCAAGTGTCCACCATCTGTAATTGTTTTAGCCTCCACCACTTGCTCTGGCAGCTCATTCCATATAACCACCACCCTCGTGGGAAAAACTTACCCCTCAGATCTCCTTTTTCTCACTTCTCACCCTAAACCCCTTCCCTCTAGTTTTAACTCTTTATAAGTTTCAGATAATTTACATTAGTTTACCTAAATAGTTAAATATTTTGTAGCATTTTATTGCTGTATTGTACTTTTAATACTTTTATGTTTTAATACCATGTTTAATATTTATTATTTTTTGAATTTCAAGTAATTATAAGCATGCAAGTTTTATGAAAGCTGGTCTGGTGACTAAAATCCTTCAATGGGCAGGACTTGTTCATTTCTTGAACATGTTGGGACTTAACATAGAACAGTACAAAACAAGAATAGGCCCTTTGCATCGACCATGGTGCCAGTCTAATCCCATCTGCCTGCACGTGGTCCGTATCCCTCCATTCCCTGCTTGTTCATGTGCCTGTCTAAATGCCTCTTAAATATTGCTACTGTATCTGCTGTTAGCACCTCCCTTGGTATCATGTTCAAGGTACCAGCTGTGCATATATTTTTTAAAAAAATACATGCCTCTCAAATCTACTTTAAACCTTCCCTGTCTCACCTTAAACCTATGCTCTCCAGTATTTGATATTTCTATCCTGGGGGAAAACATTGTGACTATCTATCCTGCCTATACTTTTATCAAGTTGGCTCTCTGATGCTGCAAAGAGAGTAATCCAAGTTTGTCTGACCTCTCATAGCTGATATAATCCAATCCAGGCATCATTTTGATAAGCCTCTTATATATGCAGCCTCTCTATCTTTCCTATAGAGTGATGACTATATTTAAGAAACAAGGTGGGAGCTAGTTTCAGGGTCCAAGTTGCACTTACAAGATGTGCTCCAGAAATTTTGGGTGATTTGAGTAATTTCAGTGATTCAGTTGTGGGACTTAGGGGTGGGGGTACCTGGAAACTATAGACCAGTGAGCCTAACATCTGTGGTAGTTAAGTAGCTAGAGAGATAGAACCATAGAACACTACAACACAGAAAACAGGTCATTTGGCCCTTCCAGTCTGTGCTGAAACATTATTGAGGGATAAGATGTCCAGGCATCTGGAAAGGTTTGATTAGGGTTAGTCAGCACGACTTTGTGTGTGGACTATCATGTCTCTCAAATTTGATTGAGTTTTTTGAGAAAGTAACCATAAAGATCAATGGAGCAGAGCTGTAGTCATCGTCTATATGAATTTCAGTAAGGCCTTTAATAAGGTTCCATGTGGTAGTTTGCTATGGGAAGTTGTATTGCATGGGAGCCAGGGAGAGCTAATTAATTGGATACACAAGTGACTTGATGATAGGAAGCAGAGAGTGATCGTGAAAGGTTTTTTTGGACTGGTGGCCCATGCCTGGTGGTGTTTCCCCGGGGTCAGTGCTAGGCCCTTTGCTATTTGTCATCTATATCAATGATTTGGATGAGAATGTACAACGGATGGTTAGTAAGTTTGCAGGTAACACTAAAATAAGTGGTGTCATAGATAACAAAAAAGTCATCAGGAATTACAGAGGGATCTTGATCATTTGAGAAACTGGGCTGAGGAATGGCAAATGGAGTTTAATTTGGACAACTGTAAGGTGTTGTGTTTTGGGAAGACAAATCAGGGTAGGAATGTCACAGTGAATGGCAGGGCCCTGGGGAGTATTGTAGAACAGAGGGACCTTGGGGTACAAGTACATGGTTCCCTGAAAATGGCTTCACAGGTAGATGGTGGTGAAGAGGCTTTTGGCATGCTGGACTTCAGTCAGGGGACTGAGTACAGAAGTTGAGATGTTACGTTGCAGTTGTACAAGACACAGGGTGAGGCTGCATTTGGAATATTTCGGAAAGATCCCATTAAGCTGGAGAGTGCAGAGGAAAATTACAAGGATGTTTCTGCCACTTGAGGTACTGAGTTACAGAGAGAAATTGAGCAGTTTTAGGACTTTATTCATTGGACTGTAGGAAAATGAGGGGTGATCTTATGCAGGTGTATAAAATCATGAGGGTCATAGCTAGGGTGAATGCATACGGTCTTTTTCCCAGGATTGGGGAATCGAGAACTAGAGGACACAGGATTAGGGTCTGAGGGGGAGAGATTTAATAGGAACCTGAGGGGCAACTTTATTACCCGGAAGGTGGTCTGTTTCTGGAATGAGCTGCCAGAGGAAGTGGTTGAGGCAGGTACATTGACAGCACTTAAAAGACAGTTACAAGACAGGAAAGGTTTAGAGGGATGTGGGCCAAACACAGGCAAAGATATTTCTGTGCTGTATGATTCTATGACTCTCTAAATCACTATTAAAAAAAACAATATTGCACTTTGATGTCTTCTGAACCCATTAACTACTGCCTTCTAACAATCCAGAACAGTGGATGTATTTTGTACAAACTAACAACATGCTTTTAATTATGTTTGTTCCTATTCAGAATGCTTGCAGTCTTAAAGGAAGCCAGTGTGTTTACAGATCTTGGGGTAATTGGACGTGAGCATGAAATTGATTGATTCAGTGCTGTGACCTGACCAGCATTGAGTTCCCAGTTTCAGTGACCTTTCTGTCTGCTTCTGTGCCCTAGCTGGTATTAAAACTGTCACATACAGACCTTTTGATAACATGCCCTTAAGTCATGTGACTGAGAAACCATGTCATCGATTTAAATGGTAAAAACCTTTCCATGTTTGAACTGGTTTCTGGGCTTCTTTGTGCTGTTTGGCTGTCAGAGTGTAATTTATTTCTCCTTTGCCGTAGCTTCTCATTTTGCAGGGACGTGTATTTCATACGTTGCTTATTTTTGAATTTAGTTGGTTTATTTCCCTTGAATTTGTGTTGTATTGAAAGTCATAGAATGAAACAGCACAGGAGGAGTTCATTTGGTCTATCCTGCTTGAAAGAGTTATCTAGTTAACCCCATTCCCTTGCCCTCGTCCCCACTGCCAGGGGAGGTGGTGGAAGCAAATACAACAGCAACATTCAAGAGGCATTTAGGCAGGCACATGAACAGGCAGGGAGTTGAAGGATATAGACTACATGCAGTTTATGCAGTTTAAATTATCATCATGGTCAGTGCAGATATCACAGGCTGAAGGGCCTGTTCCCATGCTGCTGTTTTAATGAAAAGTTACTCATTTTGATATTGAATCTCATCTACCACCACTTCAATAAGTATATTCCAGGTCACAACTTACTGCTAAACAGAAGCGTGCATATTTCTTTCTGGTTTAGGTCAATGCTCTTGTATTCTTCTTTATTTACAGATACTTGTTTGTACTACAGTTGAAGCAAGATATCCTGAGTGGCAAGTAAGTAGTGCTTGATTATGTTTTACTGGAGTCTTGCTTTGTAAGTCCCAAGTTCGACTTGCTTTGTGAGTGAGTAGATGTTAATTGCCTTTTTAAGTGGTGGAAATCATGCTTAAAGTTGGCTGAGTGAGTAGATGCTCCTTAATCAACAGCAAACAATCTGCTAGAGGAACTCAGTGGGTCAAGCAGCATCTGTAGGGGGGAATGGAATTGTCAACATTTCAGGTGGGGAGGGAAGATAGTCAGTATAAGGAAGAGCAGGGGAGGGGTAAGACGGGGGCCAGTAGGTGATTGGTGGACTGAGGAAAGGTGATGAGATGGGCCAGCGGGCGATTGGTGGACTGAGGAAAGGTGATGAGACTGGGGCCAGTGGGTGATTGGTGGACTGAGGAAAGGTGATGAACAGGGGCCAGTGGGTGATTGGTGTACTGAGGAAAAGTGATGAGACGGGGGCCAGTGGGTGATTGGTGGATTGAGGAAAGGTGATGAGACGGGCCAGTGGGCGATTGGTGGACTGAGGAAAGGTGAAGGATATTGGGCAGGAGGGGGAAGGGGTGGAGTTGGGAGATGGAAGCAGGTGGGTGAAAGGTGGAAGCAGGCAGACAAAGAAACAAAAGGTGGGGAAGGAAGGCAGATAAGCCAGGTGGTGGTGAAGATGTTCTGTAATGATGGGACCAAAGGTTATTCAGACCAGGAGCACCCCAGAGTTAATTCCCCCAACTGTCTTTACAGGACAGATCCAACAGTACCTTTGCCCAAGCACTGTGCTTGAGCAAATTACGGGTGAGGACAACTACATTGTCCCATTGTCGATTTGCCTGTGAACTCTCAGGACTGGCTTAGAGTCATAGAGCCCTACAGCATGGAGAAAGGCCCTTTGGCCCATATGTGTCCATGCTGACTGGCATGTGGGAGGACGTCTGGTACTCAAACATGCACTTTGTGTTACTGTCTTTAACAAGTGGGGGAGAAGTGAAGACTTGAAATAATCTTTTCTTTATTGATGTTTTGACTTTGTCAACTGTAATAAATCAATGAGGAATGTGGGAGAAAATTGTTTATCCAGAATGTAGCTGAAATACAAATTTCTATGTCAGTGGTTTATAGCATATGCCTTCGAGAAGAGGGTGAATGGGATAAAAGCTATGCTGGAATGGTTTGATGCATCAGGGAGGGAAATGCCTGTGTGGAGCATAGGCATTGATGCCAACCATTTGTGTTAAACAGCCTGTTTCTGTGGGGTTAATTCTGTGTGTTTTCTTTCATTTCATGGGTGAGTTAGATGTCCTATTTTGTGCCCTCTTCGGGAGGCAAATACAATGTCTCAGCCATGTTTTTCCACCACACCTCACCCAACCAACAACTTAAGGCATTGAAATTCTATATCATTGCTGGTTCCTTAGCTTGACTGTTTCTCTTCAGTGTGTTTCAGGGTTTCATTGACTGCCTTTTTGGAAATTCCTCAAAATTGTTCACCTCGCTGTGTGTCAGGCATCTGCTTTTGTTTATGCATCTGATGTGTTAGGCATGCACTTATAACCTTGTCTGTGAATTTTCACCACAAAGCTCCAGTTTTCAAAGAAAGTGGACCCCCTTTCCTTCCCCTGCCAGATTAATCATTATCTTTGTGGAAAATCATCAGCTTTGATGGTGACCAAAAAGAAAATCAATAATTGTATAAATCTCGTCTCTCTGGAATAGCACTGTCAGAGTCCAGCTGTGAAGGACTTTTTTAAGCTCTCTAAAATATTAAGCATTCTGTATCCCCTTGAATAATTTCAGAGAGTTTAAATTTCCTCTTGCTGCTCTTAATTGGTACGAGTTCATAACACGTAACCACTAGAATCATCTCTTGCTAACATTAGGAATACATGTCCTTAAAAATTATGAAATTCCACCTCCACCAATTGTTGCGTAAATGAGAATATATTTTAATTTTAAGAATGTGTTACTTGGTCAGTTGACAGCCTAGTTGTACTTAAATATTAAGAGTGGGGTTTCTCTCAGTTTGGCAGGCAGGTACTTTCAATAAAATGTTTTCTTCAGCATGTGGGGGATGCATATATTATCCATCCGTAACTGCCCTGGAAGATAACAGTCAAGCTTCTCCTTGAACTGTTGTAATTCTTGAGATGGAGATGTTTCCAGGTTGCTATTAAGTAGGGAGTTCCAGGACTACAACACAGCAATGATGAAGGAATCGTGACACATCTAAGTCAATGTGTTGCTTGGAAAGAAAGTTGTGCTCTCGGTGTGTCGCTTCTCTTCTGCTTGAGATTTTGGCAGCAGTTCAAGGCTAATATCAATCATTCCCACAAATTTCTATAAATACAGCCCAAAATAATTTAGTACTTAATAGTGCCAATCATCAATATAAAACTCTATGGTAAAGAAGTGAAAGTACATGTTCTTGAAAAGCTCATGAATATGTTTGAATAATGTCATTTCTTCAAGAATTAACGAGTTTCTATCTGAATCCTACCAGCTTTATTATACAAAGTGCTGATTAACTTGATCTACAGTTTTGTTACAGCAAAACACTTTTTTAAAAAAAAGTAATGCTATCTGGTGGAAAAAGTAACTCTCTGCTAGCTGCCTTCCTTGAAGGTAAAACTGTGATTGAAGTCACACTGAGTGGTGAATTCTGGGCAAAAGTCCATATCCTGTCAGTCAATGGTGTAGTGCCTGGAGTGAGTTTATCTCCTGATTACTGCTATTAAACAAAACTTTCTTTTTCTCTCCAACCATCTAGGTTAGATTGTCCTTACGACACATCAGTGCAGCTGTCAGCATATGCCATTCAAGGTTTGTCTTGTTTATTGCAGGCTTGCATTAAAGTAATAAAGCCATATATGCTTTTCTGGTTAAAATGCTGTCTCGACTGCATTGAATGTATTTTTGTTGCTTTGACGGCTCTGATGTTCTGTTGTAAGATGATGCCTAGAAAGGTTCTCTGAATGACAGCTGATCAAATGCAACATCTGGAAAAGTTTCTCTCCTGCTTCAGAAGTAGGAACATGACATTTTACCGAATTAGCAGGGGGTCAACAAGTTGGACCCTTGTTCTCAAGCTGCTTGTGGCTAGGGTTTAGTATGTCATTTACTATATAGGGTATCTTGCAGATACCTTGTATAAATGATGTTGCTGTGCCATTTGTTCCATATTTTAATAATTTGAGCTAATAACTGGTTATGTTCTTGTTGATGTGTGGAGCTATCTTAAGAACAGAGTAACACCTGAAAGTGTATTGCTACCCATGACATCATCCAGCATTGCTCATGAAGTTTTGGGGAGCACTAAATTATTGGTATTGAAGTATGCAACAATAGCACTCTGTAAATTTTTTTTTAAAACATGTTTCTCAGGCTATGAGAACTGTTGGTACTGCTGATATTTATTGCTCACCTGATTGGCCTTAAAGTTATGATGAGCGACAGTTTTGGACTATTACCATCTGAGTAGTAAAGCTTCTGCTAAAGAACTTTTAGGTAGGTTGCCGTAGGATTTTTCACTCGATGTCTGAAGTATTTTAAACCAATTGACAGTGCAGGACTCTATCTAAAACTGCCGTTTGGAATGCTTGATCCATGCAGGTTGCTGGCTGTCAATATAATCTCTTTATCTCTCTCATTTACTTTCCCCATCCTATTTTTGTCCTCTTTCACTATTGTATCTAATTGCTTTCTTCCTCTCATCTCCATTTTTCCTCTTGCATGTGCACTCTCTCAATTTTCTTTTGATTTCTTCTCTTCTTGTCGCTTCAGAAGCAGGATGAGTTGGGATGGGAACAACTGTACATGAGTTAATGTCTAGGGTAATTGATTTCCAGTATGTTAGTTGAGGGATAATACTAGGCAGGCCTCCAGGGAGAATTTCTCTGCTCTTCATTGATGTAGTGCCAAGAGAGCCTGATAGTTCAGACAATCCTTGGATAATATCTCAATTTTTAATTAGTCATTAATGTTTTGGGATTTTGATATTGGTGGCAAGGCCAGTCCTTATTGCCCATCCTTTATCGTCCTTGAGGAGGTGGCGGTGAACCACCTTGAACCACTCCAGACCTTCTGATGAAGATTCTCCTACAATCCTACTAGGTAGGAGGTTTCATTATTTCAGGATGGTGTGCAACTTGGCAGGGAACGTGGAGATGGTCGTGTTCCTATGCACTGCTCCCCTTGCCCTCAGTGGTAGAGGTTGATAGATTGGGATGTACTATCAGAGATGCCCATTCCAGTAATTGCAAGGTACTTTTTAGATATAGAAACATAGGTGTAGGAACGTGCCATTCAGCCCTTTGAGCTGGCTGTATAACATTCAAAGTAATCATGACTGATCTTTTATCTCAATGCCATATTCCCACTCACTTGCCATATTTCCTTGTCTTTTTGTGTTGAGGAACTTGTCTGTCACCTGTCTTTTTTATATAAAAAAAACAAATTCAGCAGCTTGGTTTTACAGCCTCTGCGGTAGCACATTCCACAGGTTCACCGTCCTCAGAAGAAATCTCTCCTCATCTCAGTTCTAAATCTCTTGCCCTAGAACTTGAAATGGTAACACTTCATTTTATACACTGTCCTTTCCACACCCAGTTTAGGTAGCACCATCAAAATTTTGTATGTTTGAATTAGATTTCCCTTCTTTCTCTGGCGAGAAAGCTCTTGTGAATGCAAATGTTGTCAACCTAATCTCTCCTCTTACACGAGTCTTGCCACCCCCAGTATCGGTCGGGTGAATTTTTGCTGCATTCCCATTATGACAAGTAAGGAGGCCAAAGCTGGACACAATACTTCAGGTGTGGCCTCACCAATACACTGTATAAATGTAGCAAGACATCCATACTCCTGTATTCAAATTCTCTTGTTATGAAAGCCAACATACCAAAGATATTTATTTATTAGTCACATGTACATCAAAACAGTGAAATGCATCTTTTCGCGTTACTGAGAATGTTCTGGGGGCAGCCTACAAGTGTTGCCACTCTTCTGGCACCAACATAGCATGCCCACAACTTCCCAACCTGTATGTCTTTTAGAATGTAGGAAGAAACAAGAGCACCCGGAGGAAACCCACACAGACACATGGGGAGAACGTACAAACTCCTTATAGACAGTGGCGGGAAATGAACCTGGTGCTGTAATGGCATTACGCTAACCGCTACACTACCATGCCGCCCTTTACCATACCATTTACCTTTGTAACTGCTCGGTGCACCTGACTGGAGTACAAGGACACACAACTGTCTTTGTACATCAACAGTCTGCAATCTGACATCATTTAAATAATATGCCACTACTCTGCTTTTTCTACCAAAGTGAAGACTTAACATTTATTCACAAAATATTGCCTCTGCCAGGTTTTTGCCCACCTTCTCCATCTGTCTAAGCCACCTTGAAGCCTCTTTGCATCCTCCTCATGAATCACAATCCTACCCAGATTAGTATAGTAAACAAACTTTGAATTGTTACATTTGGTTTCCCCCATCCAACTGATCTGAATAGCTGAGGCCCAAGCCTGTGGTCCCCACTAATAGCTGTGTCCCACTCTGAAAAAGACCGATTTATGTTACGCACTGCAGCCATCATCCACTGGTACTAGAGTCATCTTTCAGGCAATGGAAGGGTTACTGACCAAGCAGGTTGCTTTGTCATTGATGATGAGCTTTCTTTTTGAGCAACCTGCATTCAGGCAAGCAAAGAATGTTTCATCATGCTCCTGACTTGTCCATTTGTAAGTGATGGAAAGTTTTCAAAATATCAAGTTGTGAGTCACTCACCATATGATACCCAGCTTCTGACTTCTGCTTGCAGCCATAGTATTTATCTGACTGGTCCTGTTTGGTTTCTGGTCAATGAGGACACACAGTTTGCTGATGAGGGGTCTCGGCAATAGTATTGACATTGGACATCAAGGATTGGTGGTAAGGTGGTTATTGCCAAGCAGTTTTGTAGCTCAAATGTTACCTCCCCACTTGACAACCCGTACCTGATGTTATTTAGCTCTTGCTGCAAGTCGGCTTGGACTGTTTCATTTGCTGAGGTGTTCTGATTTGAATTTCACGTTGAACTATCAAAGCTGCTCATCTTTGAGAAGAGATTGATTTTACAATGTACCCTCAGTACTGCAGTGGAGTGACAGCTCAGAGTTTGCGCTCAGTTACTGCAATGGATCTTGAACCCACAACCTTCTGAATTATGATAAGAGGCTTCCAACTGAGCACAGCTAATGGGCACTACTGGCTCTTAGTTATGGCCGTATGCAGAAATATAGAAGCCAGCATCTAAGTGGTGTTCTCTGTACTGCCACTTGGCCCTTTCTTGGGAGAGTCATTTGTAGATTTTCTGATTAACCTGCAATGTTTCTCTTTTAAAATGAGATATGGGGAAAATAGAAGAGGAAGAATACCTAATTTTCTTTATTTTTTTCTTATTTCCTTATTTTCTGACTTCTTTAACACAGCTGAAATGGGCGACTGTGATCCTTCGGAACATGGACCAGACTTGGTGTCTGAATTCAGATTTGTGCCAAATCAGGAGGAGGAGATGGAGTTTGCCATTTTTGAGAAGTGGAAAGAATACAGGTTTGACTTTCTCATTCTTTAGGCCTGGGCTGTGAACCCGGGATTATTTTATGTTGTTCTGCTCTCCTGTATTATATAGAAATAAGAAGCATTAAGACTTACTCATGCATTATATTGTTACTCTACATTAAAATGGTAGCTGTACTTCAAAAGTACTCCATTAGCTGTGAATCATTTTGACACATCTCATATTTATGACAGAGACTATGTAGAACAGTATAGCACAGGAACAGACCCTTCAACCCACGATGTCTGTGTTGAGCATGATGCCAAATTAAACTAATCTCTTCTGCCTGCAAGTGACCCATATCCCTCCATTCCATGCATATTCACGTACCTCTCTAAAAGTCTTTTGAATAACGCTATTATATCTGCTTCCACTACAACTCCTGGCAGAATCTTCTGGGCACCTACCACTTTGTGCTTCCTTTTTTTTAAAAAAACAAAACTTGCCCTGCACATTCCCTATAAACTTTTCCCCTCTCACCTTAAAGCTATGCCTTTTGGTATTCGACATTTCTACCCTGGGGCAAAAGATTCTGACTGTCTACCCTATCGTGCCTCTCATCATTTTATAAATTTCTATCAGGTCTTCCCTCAGCCTCCATTGCTCCAAAGAAAATAATCCAAG
>JARFYF010000001.1:14948102-14960648 GCA_030265395.1 Rhina ancylostomus
AGGCTTTGATAGGATAGATGGGCAGAGTCTTTTTCTCAGGGTGGAAATGTTAAATACCAGAGGGCATCAGTTTAAGATGAGAGGGGGAAGTTTAAAGGAGGTGTGCGAGGTGAGTTTTTTTTACATAGAGTGGTAGGTGCCTGGAACGTGTTGCCAGGGAGCTGGTATAAGCAGCTATGACAGCAATGTTTAAGGGGCATTCAGGCATATACATCAACAGGCAGAGAATGAAGGGATAAACACCACAGGCCAGCAGATGGGATTATTAGATAGGCAGCATGATTGGTGCAGGCATGGTGGGCTGAAGGGTGTGTTCCAGTGCTTAATTTTCTCAGTTCTATGGTTTCTTTGCTCTCTGTTATCTTTTCCCAATTGCCCGTTAAATTCACTCATCTACTTCAAAGTGCATAAGGAACAGGAATAAGCACCAACCAAACACCTGCCCATGGCGCACTGATGTGGACAGGTTCCTACTTTGCATAATGGGCGATCAGTGTTCAGCAACATACGAGGATTAAACTTTTGTTTCAGATTTCTTTAAAATTCTTTTGGATGCTATGGCAGATTACAGAATGTGTCTGTGAGCAGTAACTTAACGGGAAGCTCAATTCAGAATTGATCTTCCAAGTATGTCTCCCTTGAGCCATTCATCATGGTTAATAATAGTCATTGATAATTAATTAGTGGGATGTCTTTATATTTATTCAAGGAAAACGTTTATCTTTAAATATATTTTGCTATTGACCCCTAAATATATTGAAGTTTCTTTCAAAGCCAAGGTGCCAGCCTTCAGCTATATTCATATTACAGCAGGAAACTTGTTCAAGAATGTTGGGTATCCATTTTCCCTGTGTCTTTTGGCTGTTAAACAAGATGCTATAAGCAGGAATGTTATGGTTACTTTTGTTTTTGAGATGAGGGATAAATAGTGGCCAGGCCACTGAGCAGAACTTCTGAGCTCTTTTCAGATAGCCCCATGAGACATTTTGTGTTCACCAGAAACTGCAGATGGTCCTATCCAAAAGATGGCACCACAAATGGTGTTTAATTATCTAAGATAAAATATCTTTATTAGTCAAATGTACATTGAAACACACAGTGAAATGCATCTTTTAAGCAGTGTTCTGGGGGCAGTCCACAAGTGTCGCCATGCTTCCGGTGCCAACATAGCACTCCCACGACTTCCTAACCCGTACGTCTTTGGAATGTGGGAGAAAACTGGAGCACCCAGAGGAAACCCATGCAGACACACGGAAAATGTAAAAACTCCTTACAGACAGTGGCAAGAATTGAACCCAGGTCACTGGCGCTGTAATAGCGTTATGCTAACTGCTACACTACTGTGCCTGCCTTGGAGTGGAACCTAACCCATGAACTGCTGACTTAGAGTCAATGGTACTCTCCATAAAATCAGAAGACAAATGATGTCAATGAGCTAAATGGTCACTTTTCTCTAATGTGGTTTCAATGAATGTTTCATGTATTTTCTGCTGCTATGGAGATAGCTAAATACTGGGAACAATATACTTTATAAGTTTGGAATGTTTCACTCATCAGTGATTTCTCAAGTCAGACATTATAGGAAGTGAAGGTGGCTGTGATGATAAAAATATTTTCTTTCCCTGGGGAGCAGCGTTACATTTTCCATATCAATAGTGGTGTAAGGTTATAATTTATATCTCTAAGGGTGCACTTATGTTGTTCTCAGTCTGCCCAGAACTCTCCCAGCAATGAACATGCAAACCCTTACAGGCTGCAGCACATTGGCAACATTAAACTAATACCACAGAGTCTTATAAACTCTTAAATGTAGTTCAGTTCCACAATGAAGCCATAATTCAGCTGGTATCAATGTGAAGCAACGTCAGAGTAACCTCCTCTATACTCAGACTCCATCTTTCTGAATTTTGAATAGGTTTGACCTTTGGAACTGTTGCCAAATAGTATCTGTTACCATATGTTACTGCATTTTCAGCATCATAGCCAAGTGACACCAAAGGTGCAGTAAAACCTAGTTTAAATACTTAGAGACAGGTGGAGCAAACAGTTAATCATTGCTGGTCAGGGCAAGACCAGCACAGTCATAAGCTGTGACAATAAACTTGACTTTGACATTGGCTGTCTTTTGGTTTCTATTCTCATTCTTAAATAATACCTAAATATGTTGAGTACATTAACAATTATCGAGAATTCATTTCAGGCTTACAAAACTTGACAGGTTGGTGTCATGCATTTCATGAGTGACAGTAAAATACCTATTAGCTAAATCTGAATGATTATGTCCTGAAAATAGAGAGGTCAATGACTAAGGGACATAGATTTAAGACAATAGGGAGAAGAGTTAGAGGAGAGGTACAGAGAAATACTTTTGTTCAAAGGGTGGTGGGGGTCTGGAACTCACTTTTGTGAAGATAGCTGAGGGCAATAGACTAACCACATTTAAGGAATAATTGGACAGGCATTTAATTTACCACGATCTTCAAGATCACATTCTGAGAGCAGAAGAGTGGGATCGATCTCAAATGTTCTTTATGCAGACAATGGCTTCCTGTGCAGCAAGATTTCTTTCACTCAGTGACTTTATGATCATGTCAGCACTTCAATCACTTTACAAGAAGGAAATTTTTGCCCACTACTTAAAGTGTCAAATGAAACTAAATTTATAACTGGCCATTTTAGGTTTCTTTATGAATTTACAAATACACAAGTTCAACTCTCAGCTTTTTAATGTATTCCCTCTCTGATCTCTGTCAGCTTAGCTTCTGTGTGGAAGGTTAGCTCATCTAGGGCAAATCACCATCTCTGGTTCCAACTGAGTGATCCTCTTGGAACAGTTTACATGTTGACACCAGATGAACATAGAACATAGAAGCAAGTATAAGCCATTTATGCATTTGTTCTAGTTCCACCATTCAAAAAGATCATGGCGATTCTTTTATCCACATTGAGGGTATAACAGTAAAATAGTTCACAAAATAAATCTTATCAAATATTTTGATTTTCTTTGTAGTATGAACCAATCAGCAACAGAGATTTCATCTACCTGTAATAGTCCATAAACTGCCTGATTAAAGGAAAGAAATTCTTCCCTTAATATAGCATCTTTTATTCCCCAAATGTTTTGAAGCCAATGAAATTCTTTTGAAGTGGAGTCATTATTGTAATATATGAAACATACCAAGCCCCAAGGATAGCAATGTGATAACAGCCAAATAATCTCTCAATGTTCATTGATGGATTGATTTTGATCAGCACATTGAGATACTCTCAGTTCTTGTTCCCCTTGTTCTTGTTGAAATAGTTTCTTGAAATCTTTTATGTTAACATTGATTGGCACCCCCTGCAGCACTGTATGCTATAGCTGCAGTGTGTGCCATTTAATGAATGTACTGGAGTAACTACCAAATCAGACAAGAGCAACAGGCACATGAGAACATCATCAACTGAAGGTTCCCCTCCAAGTCACACAACAATCTGCTTTGGAAATAAATCTCCATTCCTTCATTGTCACTGGATCTACATTCTGGCACTCTGTATCCACAATGTTCTGGTACACCACTACCAGAAGGACTGCAACTGTTCAAGAAGTTGGCTCACCACCATTTTCTCATAGACAAGGAGGACTGACCAATAATCCTGGTCTTGCCCACCTTCCATAAAATGATTTTTTTTAAAGCTCGGGAGAACAAAAATAGTCTTGACAACTGCATTAGATAAAGAACATTTCCAATAGCACAGCAGTCCCTCAGTACTGCACTGGAGCATTATTCGAGATTGCTACACTTTAATCTTTAATGTTACATTTCAACCGCGAACCTAATTCAGAAGTGAAGTTGGCACTGATGGTTTTGAGACCAGAGCAGGTACTCAGGTTTGTGTAAATTCTGGAGATATGGAACATCAGAACGTGTTTCTGATTACACACAGTTTTTCCTCTAATATTATTTACTTCAATGAAAACAGAAGAAAAAAGTGTTGACTTGGTTAAAAAACAGGCATATGCAAAGTAAGCAGACGCCGTGGATCTTAGGTGGGGATTGTGTCTGTGAATGAGGTAACGAGGTATTATTACTAACGATTACATCTTCGGTAACTGCTGGCGACAGTGTGAAGAACAAAGGTTAGAGATTTCACAGGACTAAAATGCCATTTACAAAACCATCTCAAAGTACACCTGCCATTATGTCATACTTGACAATGATTTCTTGTGGCAATACAAATAAATATTTTCCACGATAGGATATACATCTAATGATTCGCGACCGTTCATCGCACTGCATTACATATTCCGAAGCCACTCCAGTTGAGATTTCCAACTGGCCGCTCGCACATTTTTGAAGATGGGTGGCGCTGTATTGATGTGACATGCCTTTTAGCAGAGAGTTTCACTTTCCACTGTGTGGTAAAGAACATTGACCCAGCGCCAAGTGACTGGCTAATGATTCGCAGTGTCCCCGTTTGATCCCATTTTCTTTGTAAACCCAGCGGTGAATTCAGAAAAGATTTAAATGAAAGCGAGGGTGAAGGAAAACTGACTTCTCGCTCAAGTTTTGCACACATTAGTACCACCAAAGGCCAATTTTAACCGGGTGCCACCAAAATCCAGGTATAAAACGTTCATTATCGGTGTCAATCTGTCCTGTTTGGAACAGATTGAACGGGGCTCTAAGGCTGAGCTCACGTTCTCCGTCAGTTTTAATTAACCGAGGCAGAAAGAGCTGGAGGCCAATCAGTTTAACACTTGCCTTGAGAGATGCGTCCCTCAAGTACTTCCAGTTTACCTGAATGGTGGCCAAACCGACTTGCTTTGGACTGGTCTCAGCTTCCGACACATTCTGATGCCTCTCCTTCCCCCGAAGAGTGCCTGGATTAAGTGAATGAGATCTGGATTTATGTGGATCCCCGATTATGGCTGCGCAAATCTCTACAAGGGAGGGGTCACGCCCGAGGCTAAAGAACACTTGTAATTTAGATAACCGCACTTGACCTGGACTGACCACAGAAGACAATCGCACGGATTCAGAAGGCATTGTCTCTCAGAAGCGCTGCAGCTCAACACTTTGGTGCCACGAAGTTGGTCACTTACAAACGGTCCCTTCGACCGATTAACTTTATTTCCAAGGGATCAAAGATATCGCCAGTTTAGCATAAACACTGGAAACATTCAGTTGAAGGAGAGGCGGTTGCAGTGTTAGGAATATGCTTGTTTACATTTGGTTTTGCTGAATGTATCACAAGATCGGAACATCTGCCACATCTGGTTTCCTCTCTCTCTCTCTCTCTCTCTCTCTCTCTCTCACACACACACACACACACACACACACAGCCACGCCACCTGAAATCGCCCACCCTCTTATTTTACTGGGCATCTGCGTCATTTAAAAAAAATCTTCTCTCATGTAACTCAGATTAACAAGAGCAGGGATAGCATTTTAAAACCCTTCTTCAAAACGCTTAGAAAGCAGAATCACCATCCACGAATTCAAATCAGTTGTTTTTTTCTTGTTGACCTAACCAGCCCGTACATCAGCCCGTCCCCTTAATCTGTCGCTGCAACTCTCCCCACCTCTGTAAATCCCCTTTCAAAACAGACTCCGTTTCTTCTAATATTTTCACAGGAAGTTTACGTCCCCAGGAACAAACGGTTAATCTCGCCTATCTCTGGACCGAGCCTGTTAATAGGTGGAACTTCCCACGTGATGTACTATATAAAAGTTTCAAGCAAGTGCCACAATGTCGTGATTGCCGGCAGGGCCGTTCCAGGGAGTGGATCGTTAATGCTGTTAAATTGTGCGTTTAGAGAATGCAACCAGCGCCACTGTCAGTGTCCTGAGCTAACACGGGAACCTGTGGAAGACCAACATTCATTGCCTGACGCATATGACCAATGCTGGATTGTTGCTTTAAATCAAGAGACCTACCCTGGCGAACCACGGTTGTTTTTTATCCAGTTGGATCTCTCTCTCTCTCTCTCTCTCTCTCTCTCTCTCCATACATATATTTTTGACCAGTACTGCAAAGTTGGTACTTTCAGGTCAAATCACTTTATTGGCTTTTAAACCGTGCAGATTAACTTCAAGCAACGCCGTCCAGCAATGCAATAAAGGGTAGTGCATTGAAGGTGGATGCTGCTTTTTTTCTGTATCCAGGCGGCTGTCTAGTTTCCTTAAACAAAAGTAATCTATCGCAAGGGAGCCGATGCGATCTGGAACCATCTCGAGTAGAAAGCAGACCAATTTCTGATTATATAATGCTCATTGAGACTGCTCCAGCGAACCCTGGCCATCCTTGCACTAACACGAGATCACTTTTAAGCCATATTTGATAGTGATTCGGGGAGCGGGTCCGCGGTCTTGCCCAAGTCTCCAGTGAGCGAGTTCGCTGCCGATAGGAAGATGAGGCTTTTTTGTCTCGGAGGCGCCTGCCTGCTGGTGACCCTGGTGTCTGCTGGTTCCAGTCCGTCCCCTGCAGCAGGGACCTCGGCCCCCTTCACCCCCAACTCCTGCACAACGTGCGGCATCGGGCAGCGAGAGGAACTCCGGAAGACGGACACGGTCTTCTTGGAAGCCGTCAAGCGGCATATCTTAAACCGGCTGCAGATGAAAGAGAGACCGAACATCACACACCCTGTCCCCAAAGCAGCAATGGTCACGGCGCTGAGGAAGTTACACGCTGGGAAAATCAAAGAAGACGGCAGACTGGAGATCCCAAACTTGGACGGCCATGCGACCTCAGTCTCCAGGAAGGATCTGCAGGAACAAACTTCAGAGATCATCAGCTTTGCTGAAACAGGTAGGCAAACTTTCACTGCATGCTAAATGCATGCCGACATTGAACTTCAGATAATTTAAACAGAGTACAATTGAAACAAATTGAAGAGACCCTCCCCTCTTTTATATTACAAACAGTACTTAACATTAGCCGCCCATCGCCGGGCTAATGGCTGGGATTTCATTGGGGATGGGTTGTTACTAACTTCTGGGGAAACGGCAGGAGGATCGGGACTGTTTAGGAATGGCAGGTTGGTTGATTTCGCACACAGATTAGAGCCTCCATCTCTCTCCTGTTCTGTGGCTGAACTCTCAGTAAATTCAAACTGACGTGAGATCTGTATCTGTAACATTTCGTAACCACCACTAGAGCTACCGAATGTATGCAAAGGGCAGCGATAAATCTAGTAGCATATGTAAGATTTTAATTGTAAATTTATTAAATGGATGATTAATTGGATGCTATTCCGTGATGGAACATTTACTGCGAGTCAAATTTAACGACAGGGTAGAGGCGTCTTATGTTGCATAACATAAAACTGACGATTCAGGGGGTGTGGGGGTTGAAATTTAGGGAAAGTGTTGAAAGGGTTACAGTCAAAACGTACGTTGGAGATAATTAAATGTGGCTTAGCATTTGCTCGTCAATGACAAATTAATTGGTAGCGTGTGTGAAGCTTTAATTTATGGTCATTACATGAAAAAGTGGGTTGATGTCGTGTTCGGCAAGCATTTAAAATCGTTTCCAACAACAAAAAAAGTTGACAAAATGCATCACGCACACAGCTGTTTATTGGAATGTGGAATGGAACCGTGAGCGCAGCGGATGAGCAAAACCAAAGTGCCAGTATGTCTCGATTAAACATTCTCCTGGCATTGCCGGGGAACTTTGTGCACAAAGTGGAAGTTACGTGTTTAGAGCAGAATACAGGAGCAGGGGAGCGCAACTTGGACTAGGTAACGTTTCAGAACCTTAATCTGCTCCCGTGCGATTGCAGGTAAAAGTTACCTCGGGTTAAAGGGTGGCTGGTGGTCGGCGCGGACGCGGCGGGCCGGAAAGCCTGTTTCCGCCCTCCGTGACACCACGAATATTACTTGCAAGACCATGTATTGCCATGTTAGAAATCCCACTAAATCTGGGAACATTAAGTCGGTATGATGTTAGGGATGGAATTGCTCTCTCCAAGGGAAAATACCACCATTAGTGAAAACATTCAGGGGGAACTGTGTTTGAAGATTAGTGCAAAGAATAATTTTTCAATGTGGGCAATGCCACTTTTACACTCAATGTTTCGTGGGGAAGATGACGAGTGCTATCTTGCGGGGAGAAGGTGCTTGGAACCTGCACACGCTCGACATATAACTTTACAAGTTCAAAGTCCAGAACTCCCCTCACCAACCAAGCGGTCTTTGAAAAATACTACATCCTAGTTTGTAGACAAGTTCACAATGGCGGCGCAAACATTGCGTTTACGACCTTGTAAAGTTTACAGTGATTTGAATAAACACGCTATTGTGAGATGAAGTAGTTCCATATGTTATTAAAGTGTCACCGTGTCTGCTTTGCCGGAGCCTTGAGAGTGAACGCTACTTTAAAACAACTTGGAAGCAAAACTAGTGAGGTTTTACCTGTACATTGCAGGAAAAGCTTCGTGTAGTTGTAAAGCATCAGACAGGATCTTCTCAGTAGAAAAGAATCGAATAGGTCATTATTGTGTTAGTGAAACGTCGGGTGTACGTTTTAATTTAGTAATGTAGAGGAATAAGATAAACGGGGCCACTTTATAAAAGCTTATGCACTCCATTTGTTGCTCTGTGCAGTGGCAGAATTGAGATTTAACCGAGGTGTGTTTATTGCCTATTGCAAATTATCTATGTCAGTAAGTGTATATCTTTGCTTTTATGGGCTGTTTCAAACAATGTGCATTTATGATCATGTAGTTGGGGGTAATCCGCAATTGTTTGGAAAAGTCACTTTTTAAAATGCACGAAACCTTTAATAGTTCCAGCGCGAAGTTGAGAGCGATTCTGTGAGTTTACCTTAAAGTGGTTGAAAGGGTCTTAATGATCCAGTTTAAATCACTGGAACTCCATCCAAATGTTTGAACATGCCAAACGCGTACTTCGCTTATTTTACGAATGATCTACTTTTAACCCGGCGCTTCACTGCTGTGCATTGAATGACATTCCCTCCATTAGGGTCAATGAAATATATTTGGTCGGTGTAAACTAATCATTTAATACAATGGCCTTCACAATAGGAGGGTAAACTCCTCTCTGTTTATGAGTTGGGACTGGCCCTGAGAACATGCAAACGCATTCTTATCCCAAATGACTGAAACAAAAGGTGCGATGCATTCAACATTTTTTATTGGGCAGTGCTCTGTAGAGCTGCGCGTAAAGTTCTCAAAGCACAGCTGTACCGTCCAAACAAAGTTATAGTCAGGCACTTCCATTTACATGGTGAACAGTTTTGTAAAAGCACTCGCGTCTTAATACACGTTCCTTGCAACTGGCAGGGGAATTGTCTTGAGTGCATTTCTGACTCAGAGGCGAATTGACTGCTAGTCATACAAGGATTAACATTTTCCATTCTCTCGATGCAGATGAGCTGGCTTCATCCAAATCACGCCTGTACTTTCTGATCTCAAACGAGGGGAACCAGAATCTCTTTGTCCAACAAGCCAACTTGTGGCTCTACTTGAAACTGCTCCCGTCTAAGGCTGTAAAGGGCACCAGGCGCAAAGTGAGAGTGAAGATCTATTTCCAAGAAGCTGGAAGCTCTAACAAATGGGCATCGGTTGAAAAGAGGGTGGATCTGAAGAGAAGCAGTTGGCACACATTCCCCTTGACCGAGCACATCCAGGCTCACTTACAGATGGGAGAGAGGAGGCACGACCTGGAAGTTCACTGCGAGGGCTGCGAGAGCTTGGCAGTGACTCCCACCTTGGTGGACAGCGCCGACGAATCCCACCGACCCTTCCTGGTGGTCCAGGCACGGACTCTGGACCCTAAGCACCGGATCCGCAAGCGGGGGCTAGAGTGCGACGGCAGGACGGACCTGTGCTGCAGACAGCAGTTTTACATTGACTTCCGACTAATCGGCTGGAACGACTGGATCATCGCGCCTACGGGTTACTACGGCAACTACTGCGAGGGGAGCTGTCCCGCTTACATGGCCGGGGCGCCGGGCTCTGCCTCGTCTTTTCACACGGCCGTGGTGAACCAGTACAGAATGCGAGGCATGAACCCCGGTTCCATGAACTCCTGCTGTATCCCCACTAAGCTCAGCACCATGTCGATGCTCTATTTCGACGACGAGTACAACATCGTGAAGAGGGACGTGCCCAACATGATCGTGGAAGAGTGCGGCTGTGCATGAGAGAGGCTGCAAGGGCGCAAGTTTTCAAGGAAACGTCTCTCTTTTGATTTTTCCCCCCACAGAGTGGGTTTGTTGCTGCGCCACTGTTACCCGGGCTCAATTTACCAGGTCGCTGACTTAATTAAACCACCCAAATTTTGTCATTTTGGGGTCGACTGTGATTTCAAAGGTCCCCGCTTGACTGGCAACCATTGCAGATAAAGGTGAAACGCTGCACATTGTGTGCGCGGCTCACACCGACAGTTCCCCGCAGTGTGAAGTCATTTCTTTTTTGTCGACTTGGTTCAGAGCAAAGGCCAATGGAGGCTCCCTTAAGCAGTGCAAATATCAAAGCACATCAGTGATGTACTTAAGTGGTGCAAGATACGCCGTTAAAGCGGAGGTCCCTCCACTGCATTCCGCTCCGCTGAAACAAACAATCGAACGCTTCATTATTTATACCGCAACAAAAAAACTTCTGTTTTACACTATGACAAGGCTGGGTGTGCATAATCGGACGCTAAGGATTGTTCTTCAGAAGGATTACTCCTCAGTCTGATTCGGAGGGAGAATGGGGATCTAGATACCTCTCTGGAGAAACTTGCAATACAGATCTTTGTTTTCCAGCGAACGAACTACAACCCCACCTCCTCCCCACCGCTCTCAGTAACGACTGGGCCTTGTGTTCCTACACGACAGGCATCTCGGAACACTGGGGTCTCTGTTCTCAAGTGCTCTAATCTGACTGTGCCTCCAATAAGGACGGACTAGTCTGAATAGAAACTTCTGGCGATGATTTCACAAGTTTCCACCAACTCAAAAACATCGATTCGACCAATTTTAATACAATTGTACTTCAATTGTGTATTGGAACACACATTTCTGCCCTCTCCCCTTCCCCTTCATTGTCCTTCCTCTGCTCACTTTATTTTAACCCGTTCACCTCCCCTCCCCTCCCTCTACACTGTTTTCAGATTGTATGTGAATTCAGAATGGACCGAATGAACAAAACCTGTGGATTGGGCACCTGCTTTAAAACGGCCCTTCAGTGATAACACGGTTCAAGATCACTCTAATCATGAATACGGTGTCCGTTAGTGGTCATATTCAATCAGAGGCTGGAGCTACGTAGCACTGACAACGTACTGAAAGCACATTTAGCACTTGCATATCTGAATGCCTTGGGAAAAAAAAGTGGTACAACGGTGCACTTAGCACGAATTCCCCAGTTCCATTCGCTTCTTATTAAATAAGTGCCGGTTGGGAGCTATGCAATGTAAACCATAAGCAGTAAACAGGTGAATTCGTCGGATTTAAAATCTGTCCAGTTACTTGAAGCTAAATCTTTCGCTTCCTGTATTTGGCGAATGATTGTTTATAGAGGTTTTTTTCGCGTTTTCTATTTGCACTGAGAAATTGCGTTGATTAGTTTAAAAAAAACTGCCATTTTTTAAACAAAAAATGAAATTGTTATTTTTATAGAAAGATTTCTGGGGGGGGAGGGGGATATCGAAATGTATTATACATATCAAGGTATTAAATAATGGAACCAAAGAGGACAAGTATTTAGTGTTATGTAAACATCATTGGGCAGAGAGGCTGTTGATGAATTTAGTGGTAGTATGACTAGAATGAAAGTGAGTATCTGTCAGCTTCATGTCGAAATGGATTCCAGTTCCCAGTAACCTGCGCAACTTATCAAAAACACATGCTCCACAGAGCAAACTGTTATCTTCCGACCAGGTCATGCACTTATTTCGCGTTGCATACATGGCAATTAAAAACTGGTTCAGATTCATCTTCATTTATTAGCTAACAGTTGTAGTATTTGGCACTTCTGTACAGTTTGGCTACAATAAAACAAATCTACATCCACTGGATCTGTGTGAGAAGTTATTTCCACTGGCCAAGCCCAGAATGAGTGGGACATCCTGCAGTGCTTGTGAATTTCGTAATTGCCAATAATCTGGTCTTTTGCCGGCAATTTCTAAGGAGCAACATAAAAGCACAGAGTCATACAGCATGGAAATAGGCCCTTCGGCCTGACTGGTCCATGCCAATTGTGTTGCCCAGTGAGCCCACCCCATCTGTCTGCATTTGGCCCATGGCCCTCTAAACTTCTCCTATCCATGTACTTATCTAAATGTTGCTAATGTGGCTGCCTCAACCAGTATTTCTGACAGCTCATTCCAAATACGCACCACCTTTGCATGAAGAAGATGCCCCTGATGTCCCTTTTAAATCTCTTGCCTCTGATCTTAAACCTATGCCCTCTTGTTTTTAGCATCCCCTCCCTGAGAAAAGGGCCTTATGCCTTTACCCTGTTCATGCCCCTCAGGATCCTATATACCCCTATCAGGTCCCCTCCTCAACTTCCTATGCTTGAGGGAATAAAGTCCCAGTCTACACAACCTC
>JARFYF010000001.1:15116437-15126977 GCA_030265395.1 Rhina ancylostomus
ATCATAAGTAGTTATTAATAAAGTAGTTTTTAACACTTATACATGTCTCAGTGTGTTTCTGTTGTTGCTGGTATGTACTTCAAAAGTACTCCACAGACTGTGGGGAACTTTACAATGCTCTAAGGTCATGAAGGTATTCTATAAATGTACCTCCTTCATTTCTTTTGGAATCAATAATGCCATCAACTCCTGTTTAAATTTAGAACTCTCTCTAATAGTAGCTTTATTCTTCTGTGCTCTTCAGAATTGGCTAATGTTCATCTTGATTAATTGGCAGGTTAATGTGAAGTGGAGATGGACCATGTTACAAGCCAATGATAATTGGTCTTTTACTACTTCCAAAAAGATTTTCTGCTGGTTCCTGTGGTTAAGTTGGTACACTGCTGGGTTCAAGTCACAATCAATGGATTTGATTAGAAAAACCCAGCTTGATATTTCAGTGCAGGTTTGAAGGAGTGGTGCAGTCTTAGAGATGACATTGATACGATGAGAAAATTAAACCAAGGTCTGTTCAGCTTTACCAGATGGATGTAAAAGATCTCATGGTTCAAAGAAATTATCCCTTGCATACTGGACGATATTTACTTAAGGCTTTGTATTATTACTTAAAAGGAATGAGACTTATCTGGTCATTTGTATATTGCTATTTGTGGCAGCTTGCTATGTACATATTAGTGGATGGGTTTCCAAAATAGTAATCATGACCACGATACAAAAAGTTCTTCATTGGCCATAATGCACTTGCTGTTAAAAACACAGTAAAAATGCAAACCTTTCTTTCTTTCTTTTTCTTTTACCTGCGAAGCAAACTATACCGTATTAGTTTTAGTGCTCCATATGTACCTTCATCCTTTCACTATCCAAACTGCATTTCTGACTGTCCCACATTGAGAGGAAACCATCTTTATTGAACATTTGGCAAACCATTTGTTGCCCGTTTGCCAAACTCTGTGAAGGCTCAATTTGCATCGGAACATGTTATTATTTCACAAAAACCTCATTGCATTGATGTCACTGTGACAAAACCGGTCCGTCATTGATCTCCTTCTGAAAGATGGAAACATCTCCTCTTTAATTTCCCTCTATTTTTATCCCAGTACGTAAAAGGAGAACCAACTAAGCCTTTTTAATAGGCAACTTATTTTTTTCAATGACGGAGATCATGATGTATAGCTTTTCATTGCAGTTTGTTACTTCTTGTCCTTTCTCCTTACAGTAATGATTTCCATGTAAAATCACAAGGCATTGGACGTTTGCCACTTTACATGGTAGGGCTTCAAAATTTTCATTCTGAGGTTCAGATTTATTATTATTACATTAACACCTTCAATGTAGGAAACATGTCCTAACATACTGCATATTTACCTGCAGCCTTCTAACAAGAGTGGATATCGGAGTGTCTTGTATATAGTCATGACCAACCAGCATGGATAATCAGTATATTGAAATGGGGTCCTATATTTCCCAATATATTGAAATTGGGTTCCCTGATTTTCCAGTTTGGGTTTCTGACTTACTTACATTAGGAATTTGCACATTAACCCTCTCAGTGCTGTACTTAGATGTATATAGCTTTGGCAAATGAGTGTAATTCATCCAAAATTCACAGATGATGCAAAGTTAAGAGTGAAATGTCAGAAGGATGCAAAGCGCCATAAGCTGAGGTTAACATATTTATTTTTTTTATAAAGAAAAGAACAAAGTTGTCCTTACATTATGATTTTATAACTCAGGACATCTCAAAACAAGTTATAGACAGTGAAATATTGTCACTGAGGCAATGAAGGAAAATTCCTGACCAATTCCAAGCAAAGTGACACAACTGTTTGTCACACAGCTCAAGAGCCCTGGTTCGATTCTGATCTAGGATGTTGTCTGCGTGGAGTTTGCATGTTTTCCACTGTGAATGTGTGTGTATCCCTGGTTTCCTCTAGCATTCCAAAGACATGTTAATTGGTTGGTTACCTGGCCTCTGTAAATTTCTCCTTGTGTAGGTAAGTGGAAGGAGAATCAGGCTGACTTAATGGGCAAGTGAGAGAGAATAAGTTACAGGAAAATAGGAGAGAAATTAGACTGATGGAATTGCTCTGAGAGCTGGCCTAGACTCAATGGGCTGAATGGCCCCATCTGCATTGTAGGGAAGTGGGAAATATAAAAAAGGAATATGCATAAGAACTTCCTATTAAATGGCAAAACATTAACAAGCAAATAATCTGCTCTAGTGATGTTGGCAAAGGGCTAATTGTTGACCAGTGCACCCAAAAGGATTTCACTGGTTTAGTTTGAAAAATTCCATGGATTTTTCGAGGCCAGAAAAATCATATGAGGCCAGATGGGGCCTCCATTTATATCTCATCTGAAGAATGGCATCTTTGACTATGCCATTCTAGATTCCTACTCTCTGGAGTCAGACTTGAACCCACCACCCTCTGAACCATCCGCAATAATGCTTCCACTAAGCCACAGCTGGCATCCAGCTGGGGCCTTTGCCCATAATCAGTCATCAATCACAGCTTTGGAATGTGCTTTCTGCCATTCCTCCCTATTGCCTGAAAGCATGTGGCATCAGGGGTAATTTTCTGCAGATGGAAACTACCATCTTCAAGAAGGCATTGGTGAAAATTACAAACAAAAGAAAATATAAAAAGCCATTTTTTTCTCTTAAAGGTACTCACACTGTCACTGTTTTAAAGTTGCTTATGGAATATCCCATTTAGCTTGGCAACGATGATAAACTTTCATCAGCAATAGCATGGTATGGGAGTAAGGATATAGCACATCGAATTCATCAACATTCACTAACACAACATTACAATGATAACTTGCATTTATATAGCATCTTAAATGTAGCATAAACATCTCAATACACTTGCAGAATGTAGGGGTGTTATTTCACAAAAGTTGACACTGACCAAATAAAGAAATATTAAGACAGATGATGCCTGTGCATTTTACTGCCTAATTTTCCATTGCATAAAGAAACCCTTATGCCGGATTCTCTCTAAATACATCAAGACCCAAACTTGGGGATTCAGTACTCTTTCTCCAGTCTTCTGATGCATGAATAATCCTCGTATTATGAACAAAAGAAAGCATGGAATGAAGGAAGGCCATCTGCTCAGCTATTTCCATAGAATACGTGTAAAGTGCACCGTTTTGGACATTATCCAACATATTTAATCCCCTGAGCGAGGTGAATCTACAGGTATATTTCAAAGAAGATAAAAAAAAAGAGTTTACAAACTCTGCCCCCCCCTTAAAAGACATTGGGTGAAATGTCAAAGGTATCAGTTTTAAGATTACAATCTCTATGATAACTCGGGGCTGGTTATTTACGCTCCACAGATAGGATTCTACTGTGATGCAATTATAATCTACCAGTCTTCCACAGAAAAGTTGATCATCCATTTTCAGACATCCTATAATCTTCAATGCTATTCTTAACCAGATATTGGCCCTATTGCTTTATAAAGGAGTTAATTGATTATGTACAATGTGGGTGAGAAATAGACTCTTTAAATCATTATTCTTTCTTAAAGCTTTCTATTATCTCATTCAGATCTCTTAGCACTATGATCACACTTTTAAATCAAATAACCTGTTATTCCTACAATGGCCACATTTTCCAGTATTGGTGCCAATTATTTTTTGTGCCATGCCTTTTTACCCTTCCCATTTGCCGGAAAACATTGACACTCACTGCGACACAGTTCCTGTGTCAACAGTTGCCCAATGGGTCATTCTGCATGTGTGCTTCTTGGCAATGAATGCTAGAAACCTAATCAAGTGTGGGAACTTCTCTTAGTGTCCTCCTCATTTAAAGTGCACACAAACAGTTTCAGTGTGATTTGCTGGCTGACCCTAAAGTGAATAGGAAGTGTCGTTTACCTTAAGAACAGAGTGTACCATGTAGTATGACTTTCAATAGGTTATTTTTACCAGCGACTGCTCTTTGTTGGGAGTTTGGAGCCTAGCATGGAGAATGATTTGTTAGTCGATGTACTTCTGTTATTTGCTTTATTAAGCAGCAGCACCAAAGACCTGATAGATAGCACAAGAATATGGCTGAATTTGTTCTCCACAAGCCCAAGGGTTTTAAATTCATTAGGAGCACCTCAACAGCTGTCTAGCTGAGATTAATTAACTTGGCACACATAAGGTTTTGGACTTGGTACCTTCATATTGCTCAGCAGCACATTGAGCCACCTTGAATTTGCATGTATCCTAATTTATAAAAGGGCACAGCATAAAAAAAATTGTTATCAACAATAGGAAACATGGATATTGTAAGAGTAAGCAAGTTATTTGACTTAAAATTGTGACCTCAGTGCCAGAGGGTCTGGCTGGGATATTAGCATGCTTTAAGAATTAAAAGAACTTACTTTTCCTCCATTCTGTAATTGATTCGTACATAATTGCTTAATACCATGTTGATTCACTCTTTTATAAAAGCAAATTGAGCCAATATCTGGTTAAGAATTTTAATCACTTCTCTACAACATGCAAAATTTATTCATCATTGTGGAGATGAGTAACATCTAGGAGAAGAATTGCAAAGATTTAAATAACAGCTTCAGAATAGAAGCAACATCTACAAGAGCTCATATTTCAGTCTTGTTGCAAGCAACGTGTGACCATCAAAGCTTTTACCTTTCCACCTCAATTAATATTTTTCTTGCTTTCTGGTTCTCATTCCAAATATCCTTTTTTGTTCTCAATCAATCCAGTGTCTGCACAAGTACTATTGACATTCGTATTGGGCTAAATTGTGCTGGCTGTGAACTGTAGCTCCATCAAACTACCTGGTCACTGGGGTCCAAGTGGTGCCAAGCCATGGGATTCCCCAGTGTTCGACTGTGAACCTGCCCGTCCGATCCTGTACAGTCAAATAGCATTGAAGTCCCCATTCATATGAATAGGGATTATTTCTTAATGTTTTCTAATTAATGTTGCTATTTTTATATTTTTAAAAATGCTTTTAATAGTTTTATATCATTGACAAGCATTGTTACAGTTTTTTTTAATATCACTGAAAATTGGAGTCACTTAAACATTTTTAAATTACACTCCCAGCTTTGACAGGAGGTGAGACCTCTGGTTTCATCTATCAAGAGCTGTGAGGGCATTTCGGGCATAGAACCTCAGCTCTACATCACCGGAGGTTGCTCAGTGCCTGAGGCTTTGCCATGCCTTGCATGGTGCCTTGCACACTAGCTCATTCTGCCATCCATATGTGGCCCAATTTAAGTTTATGCTCAAGGAAGATTTTACTCATTACACTGGTTTCCAACAAGTGCTAAAGTTAAGGGTAAAATGAAAATCCCATCTAAATTCCAGAGCTGGACATGGGTACCAGAGTCAGATATGAGCTGAGGTCAAATCAGCAGGATAACAATGGGAATGCTAGACCAAAGATTCCAACATCTGAGTTTCATGGATTTTGAATGCAGGTGAATGGGGAGGTGATGCCTCATGTAAATGTTTTACAGAAGCTGGGCACCATATAACTGTGGAACAACACTAAAGAGTGCTGGGTATGCTTGCAAGTATTGGATTGGAACACCTGCCTACTTATGGCACCATGGACTTTATAAATTGTTGATGTGGTGAGCTTGTTGTTCTCTTACAGCAGAGAAGTTTGAAGGGTGATTTGATAGAGGCTTTCAACATCATAAAGTATATCCATGGGTGGAAGGATGAAGAACCAGAACTCATGGACTTAAGGTAAATGGAAGAAGAATCAGAGTTGGCATGAGGAAAAATGTTATCATGCAGTAAGTAATTATGATCTGGAAATCATGACCTGAAAGGGTGAGAGAGGTAAGTTCCAACTGTTGCTTTCAAAAGAGAATTGGATTGATCTATGTAATTAAATGAACTGAAATTTCTTTGCTCTTACAGTGGATTTGAAATCATGTCACCAACAGCATTGGATTATTAGCCCAGGAAAGTAACCATAATTTTACCCTATCCTATATATGCCACACTCTGTGAATGTATATCAACAGTGAGCTTTCAACATAATTTACTATACATAAAGGAGCTTGGAAAAGCACCATAAGACTCACCTGCAGCCGAGAAACAATTTCTGGCATTCATTTCCATTTCACCAGAGTCTTCAAAATGCAAGCCAAAGGAAGTCCTTCAGTCTGTGAGTGGGAGCTATTGTCTTTCTACAAGGTAATTCCTTAGAGAAAGTATTAGGAATGGCTTCATGTGCCTGAAACAAAGCATAAGGAACAAGGAGCAGCAATGTACCAATGCAGGCTGCCAACATCCATAGATTACATAATAGAGGAAATAAACACCATGCACTTGATCCGAACAATGGACTTTATATTTATTCGTCACTGCTTTAAAAAAGAAGCAGACCCCAGTGTGAAATGGCAACAGATATTATTAAATAACTGAACACAAGAGTGAGGAACATTACTGAGCAGTTAAATTTTGGATGTAGCTCATAGCTTCAGTCACAGTGTTACAATGCCAGTTTTGAAGGCAGTTCTGAATTATTGTTTGTGCAAAATTCTTTACTGTATGCCTGAAATGCCTACTAATTGAGAGAAATTGTAGCAGACAGATATTCAGGATACTATTGTGGAGGTTGTGCTGGTCTAACTGATATGGTTAGATATGGTCTAACTGATGAGATTCCAGTGGTATTTTTAATAATCATACTATTTACAGTATGGGTTTTATTGCTGTCCCTGATTACCACAGTGGCTATTTGATTTAGTTTTAACCTTCCATCAAGCAGTACAGGTGAACTTCAAATGAATGATGAGATCTTCAAGAGACCATGGTTTATATCATTCACAAACAGCAATCACATGTAATAATGTAGCAGCTGAGGAACATAAGCATTTAAGAAATAGGAGCAGGGGTAAATAATGTGACTGCTCTGTACAGTTATTGTTTTTACCTGGACTACCTCAATACGCTCTGTACTAACTCAATGTAACTGCACTGTGTAATGAATTGACCTGTACGATCAGTATGCAAGACAAGTTTTTCACTGTACCTTGGTGCACTTGACAATAATAAACCAATACCAATACCAAATACCAATACCCTGGAGCCTGCTCCTTCATTCAGTAAGATTATGGCTGATCTGATGTTCACCTCAGCTTCATTTTCTTGACTGTTACCCATAACCCTTGCCTTCCTCATTGTCTGAAAAGCTGTCTCAGCCTTGAATACTTTCAATGATTCACCTTCCACAGATCTATGGGCAAGATAAGTCCCAAGTTTCTCTGAGGAAACAGTCATGAATCCGGTGAATCTGCACTGATTGCACCAATACCCCTCACAACCTTTACATCTTTGGGATGGCACAGCAGCGCAGGTAATGGGGTTGCTGCCTCATAGCTCCAGCAAGCCAGGTTCAATCCTGACCTCTGTGGAGTTTGGTCAATCCTGACCAAGCTCTGTGTGGAGTTTGCCTGTTTTCGCTGTGACTGTGTAGGTTTCCTGAGGATGCTCCAACTTCCCAAGGATGTGCAGGCGGGCGTGTAAGTTGGACATTGTAAATTGCCCCTAGTGTGTTGATATGAAATAGAATCTGGAGTGAACTGATGGGATCACAGGGAGAATAAAATGGGATTAATGTAGAATTAATATAAACAAATGTTTGATGGTAGGCACTAACTCAATGAGCCGAATACCCTGTTTCCACATTGAATGACTCTATGAAGACATATTAGGCAAAAATATGTGAAACAAAGTTGAAAACATACTTCTAATAAATAGTTCAACAACTTTGTAATGCCCACAAAAAAATCTTTCCCCTCATATTATTTCAAAAACTTCTATGGATGAACTGTTTCCAGATGTTTAAAATGTCTTGGAGGGGGAAATATTACTGGGCTGTAAAATGGGTTTAATGATAAGAATTGGTATCTTAATACTTAAAGCAATACTTTTGCATTAGATATAATGCCATCCCAAAATCTTATTTAAATTGCTAATTTCCTTGATATCCACCAACCAGTTCTCTCCGCTTTGATGAAAGTAACGATGATTTCTAGGAATTGAATTTAATATTTTTTTGGTTGCAAAAGGATAAACGTGGGTTGTCCATTCTTCGAAATCTAAACAGAAAATATCTCCAGGACCACAATTAAACAAAGCATGGGGACATGCCTTGATCTCACACTGTATTCTTTCAAACCCTGGCAACAGAAAAGCATGCAGAGCTAGCCTGTGTGAAAATCTTTCAATGGATTGTGGTCTCTGCGAGAGACTTTGATTACAGGAATTTGGCATGATACCCAATAAAATTTTTGAATAGGTTCCTATTCATTTGTCACATTCACAATAGGAAATTTATATTCTGTCCTTGAAGAATAAATTAAATTAAATTAAGCATTGCTAACTAAAGTGACAATAGGTATACGCACTAAAGTTTAATTTGTTGATTATTTTGATTTTAAAAATTCTTGGTCATTAATATCCATTGATAGATATTTTTATTACCTGACTTGAAAATGAACTGAGTAATATTTGATGCTATAGTAAATCCAATGATGGAAGTAGAATTAATGTAGAATTAATGTAGAATTTGTTTGTGTCAAGCTTATGTTTATATATTTTTTAGGGGTTTTCCTCCTTGAGCTGAGCTGACAAGTTCCCCTTCATGCTAACGATGCTCTGTGTCTAACCAACTGGGAGACATGCTGACAATGCCACAAAACCAATTGCATTGGTGCTTTACTCCCTAGAGGTTGGGCTGGTCAATTCAAGTGATATGTAGTGGGTTAAAGAAGCAAGCAACTTGTCTGACAGCATCTGTCGAAAGACAAACAGAAAAGATTTCAAGATGATGAACTGAAACGTTAACCCTGTTTTTGGTCTTTACAGATGCCAGTTGGCCTGCTGAGTATTTTCAGCATTTTCTGTTTTTATTTCAGTTTCTGCGGTGTTTTGTGCTTGAGGTCAGAATCTTAATCACTGCACTATTGGTAACAGTCATCTTTCACATTACTTAGCACAGTATATGAGAGCCATGCTGCTTCAAGGCAACACAGTTTCTTTATATTTCTCCACTCAAAATTCTTAGTCTTCAACTGGTATTCCCCGTAAAATCCAGTCTTATGCATAATCTGAGTGAGATTGGCAACTTTGACCAAGAAGTAATTTTGCTGATGATTTTAAGCAGGTGTCAGAGAGAATAAACAAATGCGTCATCACTTGGCCTATACCTATCCATCAGTTGACAATGCAGATTGTCCCATCACTATGGTTATGATACTTGGTGTGTGCTAATCAGCTGCTGTTTATAACATTATGATAGTGACTCCAATTCTAAAGCATTTCATTAGCTGAAAATCACTTTGAAGTGTTCCAAAATTGCAAACTGCAATATATAATGCAACTAAAGGAAAATAATGTAGATGCTAGAAATCTGCAAAAAATACAGAGAAAATTGGAAATACTCAGCTGATCAGACAGCATCTGTGGAGAGAGAAATAGGTTTAATGTTAAAGATCAATGGGCTTTCATCAGAACTTAATAAGCACAAATATATCTATCTTTTCTGGTGCCATATTTTTCCTATGTTCCCACTTATGCTCATTAATGCAAAGCAATGCCAAGGAAGAGGCAGCTTTCCACTCAGGATTCAAGATAACAGAAATTCAAATATTGGACAAATCTCAAATAGAACATAGAACAGTAGAGCGCAGGAACAGGCCCTTCAGCCCATGATGACCATGTCAACCATGATGCCAACCCAAATTAATCCCATCTGCCTGCACATTGTCCATATCCATGCATTCCCTGCCTGTTCTCGTGCCTGTCTAAATTCCTCTTAAACTTTGCTATTGTATCTGCTTCTACCATTTCCCCTGGCAGCACATTCCAGGCACCTACCACCCTCTGTGTAAAAAAAAACATGCCTTGTAAATCTCCGTTAAACTTTCCCCCTTTCATCCTAAAGCAATTCCCTCCAGCGTTTGACATTTCCACCCAGGAAAAAGACTCTGACTGTCTACTCTATCTACACATATTATAATTTTATATGCTTCTATCAGGTCATCCCTCAGCATCCAACATTCCAGAGAAAACATCCAAATTTAGCCCACCTTATATGTAATATTCTCTAATCCAGGCACATCTTAGTGGAGCTCTTCTGCACCTTTTCCAAAACCTCCACATCCTTCCTGTATTGCAGTGATCAGAATAGCGCACAATACTCCAAATGTGGACTAACCAAAGTTTTATGTGCTGAGCTCACCTGAATAATTTGGACTCAGGACACAGAGATTAATTCAAAAGCAGAATTTTATTCTCTAATTGTCCATCTATTCTATTGTTCACCTTTTCACTTTTCCTACATGATTTAATTTTTGGCAATGATACCATGGGTCTGTCAAAATGCTGGTTAAGAGCATGACATCAGGTTCGAATGTCAATCATTAGCCATTTAGAAGCATAGTTGTGGCTGTACAGATTCAGTGAACGCTACATACTAGTTGAGTGGATCTCTATTAAAATAATGTTGATAAGACTATCAATTAATCACTATTAACTAACACAATAA
>JARFYF010000001.1:15194701-15208729 GCA_030265395.1 Rhina ancylostomus
AGGCTCAAGAACAGCTTCTATCTCACTGTTATGAGACAATTGAACAGATACAATAAGGTGGACTCTTGACCTCACAATCTACCTCATTATGACCATGCATCTTATTGTCTACCTGCACTGCACTTTCTCTATAGCTGTTACACTTTATTCTGCATTCTGTTATTGTTTTACCTTGTACTACCTCAATGCACTATGAAATGAATTGATCTGCATGAACAGTAATCAAGACAAGTTTTTCACTGTACCTCAGTACATGTGACAATAATAAACCAATTCCAATCTTGTTTCATATCATGGACCCATATCTTTGAAAGAATCCTCAGCTCTGTATCAATGGAGCTTCATCAAGCTGTCATTTATAAGTGAGGAGACTACCTTTCAGTTCAAGCCATGACTTGCTGTCCATAAACTTTGCCTCCACCAGTGGAAAATTACTGAGAATGGAAAAAATGCAGGAGAATCGATTTTTAGAATAATGACTGTCACAAAAATTGATTTTACTTGCCTAAAATATGAAAGACATGGTAGGCATGAGATTTATATTCTGATCTCTTTCATAAAACAGATTACTTTTAAGCAAATGTTTATTGCTTATCAGATGAATGACAAAGACAACTTTAAATGGTGCCAAATCTTACAGTCTTTATATTCCGCTATTACCATTAATTGCTGCTTATCTTCTTCATTTATAATTTTAATAGATTAAATAATTGTTTCAATGCAAGTGATTTATACAGGGAAAGACTTTATTTCTAGAGTTAATTAAAAACAAAGTATTTCATTACCTTGGAGGGCTTCCAAGTTTCTTTCTAATTTCTGTCAATGGGGATCTGTATTATTATTTAAATTTAATGCTGGTTTGTGATCAGAAGGAAAAATTAAGTTTACCTTAGGAAGTCAAAAGGTTATACTGCAATATTTGGTAAATTTACATAATCTTTTCTGATATTTTAAAAATTATTCTTGGGATGTGGCCATTACTGAGAAGGTCAGTGTTTTTGGCCCATTTCCAACAGCCTCCTTGCTGGGCACTTCAGCCAGCAGTTAAAGAGTTAATATAATTGATGGACCTGAAGGCACCTACAGGTCAGACTGGATGGGTATGGATGAAGGAAATTTGTGAATCAGGTGCATCTTTTCAACAGTCTGTCAGTTCTACTACGTGCCACCATGGTGCAACAGAGAGTGCTGCTGCCTCACAGCTCCATCACCCTGGATTTGATCTTGACCTTGAGTTCGATCACTGAGGAGCTTTCACATTCTCTGTGTGACTATGTGGGTTTCCCCTGGGTGCTCTTGTTTCTGCCTACATCCCTAAATCATGCTGGAAGGTTGATTGGCTACTGTAAAGTACCTATTCCTATAGATAAGTGGTTAATGAATCAAAGGGAAGTTTATGGACAAGGGAAAGAGAATAAATTGAAGGATTAGGGGGAATAAAAAGAGGGATGGGATTAGTTTGCTGGGAGCTGGCATGGACCTCCTTCCATATCATAGTAACTTATGCTGTGGTTCTTAGCTCTTTTCACTTCATTATTTGAATTTTAAATTGCTCAGCTGCTTTGCTGGGATACAAACTCAGATCTCCAGATCAGTAGTCCAGGCTCTGGCTACTAGTCCAGTAAGTTAACAATTATGCCATCATACTCATACTCCATGGTACTTATTATATAACCAACATTATAAATAGCAGGGCATTAACCTTTTATGTGCAGAGATTTATTTAAATTATTTATCCATTGTAATTAATGAATCATTATTTGTATTCAATATTTGTTTTGTTTCCACAAGTCAACAACTTACTGCATAATTTCTGCTGAGTACTCTTATAACTCCCCGGTAAAACCATCTCCCACATCCCAGCAAGTAATTTATATTTCCACAAGTATTCAAGTTGCAAGGCACCTCTGCAGAACTTCCATAAACTGTAGCTGAATTGTAGATAAGCAGACAAGCTGCAGGGAATTAAAACGTGTATTAATAGCAGCAATTGCGATTCTGTTTTGGGGTAAGTGAGAAGACGCACGTTAAGTGGCTTTTTTTTAAATATGAATTTTGCAAATGTTTTATACAGTTAATAGTGATGTTTGCTCATGGCTCTTTTTCTTTCTCATCCATTAGCCATGACCACATTGTGTAGCAGCACAGGTTCAAGATGCCCTGTGGCCTACCCCTGCTTCTATTTTCTTGTCCATCAGTCTGCGATCTTCAGTGAGGATGGTGGAGAGGGCAGGGTGAACCAACAGCAAAGGCCCAAAGGTGGAAGGGTTGGGGCTGTTTCACTCCATCTCATAAGTTCAGTGAGGCATGACCCTAACATTAAGCCTGATCCAGCCCCTGAAGCAGATTCAACTGCCCCTCACCAGCAGGACATGTCAGCTCCCTGCAACCCCACAGACCCACCATTGCTCCCACTCTCTTCCATCGCTGAATCCAAGTCTGGATCCCTCTAATACACACTCCCCTTGCCTTCTGGCACAGCCTCTCTCCCATCTCTTTCTCTTTCCTTTCCAGACTGAGGACTTAGAGCAGAGAGTGTCAGTGTGTGTATGAAATAGTACATAAGGGAGTGGGAGTATATTTGTGTGTAAGGGAGAGAGAGAAAAAGTGAAACACAGTGAAAGTTGTAAAGGAGAAAGAAATTGGTGGGTGAATGAAGGAGGGAAAGTGTGAGAAAAAGTTCAGTGTGTGAGTGGAAGAGAGAATCAATGTGGAAAGGAGAGAGAGTTAAGTGAGAGTGAGCTACATGAAAGAGAAGGGCAGAGTTAGTGTGTGAGGGAAACAGAGTAATTCTGTGTGTGAGAGGGAGACGGCGAGTCAACGTGTGAGGGAAACAACCAGTCAGAGAGAAAGAATTAGTGTGTGGGAGAAACAGAGTGTAAGAGGGAAAAAGAGTTAGTGTGTGTGAGAAAATCAATGTATAAGGGAGAGAATCAGTCAGGGAGAAAATCAGAATGTGTGTGGGAAAGAGCTAGTGACAGAAAGAGCCAGTATGTGAGGGAGAGAAGCAGTGGGAACAAGAGTGTCAGTGAGGGAGGGAGAGAGAGAGAGAGAGAATGAGTGTATGTGTGAGAAAGAGTGACATCAGTGTGTGAGTGAAAGAGAGTCAGTGTGGGAGGGAGAGAGTCAGTGTGTGTGAGAGAGAGAGGAATCAGTGTGAGAGAGCAAGAGACTGTGGGAGTGAGCAAGGATCAGTGTGAGAGAAAGAGACAGTCGGTGTTGGAGAGGGAATATGTACATGAGAAAGGGAGGGAGTCATTACAAGAAGACAAGAGAGCATATGGGGAGGAGAGAAAGAGAGAGTAAATATGGAAAGCAGAGAGGGAGTCATTGTGAGCGTGCGTTCAATCCCAATTCATATCTGGATAAACATGTGGCTAAATAGCTGGTGAAGGAGGAAGGGCTTTGGGTACTTAGCTCATTGGGATTACTTTTGTGGTAGGTGGGACCTGTATAAGGAGGACGGGTTTCACCTAAACTGGAGGGGGACCAATATTCTTGCAGGGAGGCTTGCTGGCAGACTCCACTGCATTTACTTTAATACAAGGAGCTTCACAGGTAAGTCAGATGAGCTTAGCGTATGGATCAGCACTTGGAATTATGATGTTATTACAATACTGGAATGAAGTTGACGGAAGGACCAGACTCAAAGAATGTTCCAGGGTATAGAAGTTTCAGATATGATGGGAGGAGGTTACAGGGCTGGGGGGGTGGGTGGGGAGTGGGGGAGCAGGGGGTGGTAGGGGGCTGGTTGCATAAGGTCAAGGGGTGTCACACTGTTCAACACAACAGCAATACCGAGAGATGATATCCTGGAGGGATCATCCGATGAGCTATATGGATAGAACTTAGGAATAAGATATAAGATAAGATATTTATTTATTAGTTATATGTACATCGAAACACACAGTGAAATGTGTCCTTTTGCATTACTGAGAATGTGCTGGGGACAGCCCGCAAGTGTCGCCATTCTTCCGGCGCCAACATAGCACGCCCACAACTTCCTAACCCATACGTCTTTGGAACGTGGGAGGAAACCAGAGCACCCAGAGGAAACCCACACAAACACGGGGAGAATGTACAAACTCCTGACAGACAGTGGCGGGAATTGAACCCCAGTTGCTGGCGCTGTAATAGCATTATGCTAACTGCTACGCTACCATGGATCACTTTGCTGGAGTTGTACTATAGGCCTCCCAATAGTCAGCAGGAATTAGTAGAATAGATATTTAAGGAAATCACAGAAAGGTGTAAAAGTAGTAGGGTGATATTAGTGGCTTAATGTAATTAATTTTAACAGGGTAGATTTTTATTTGCTCCATTCCAGACATAAGTGAAAAGTGGACAATAGACAGAGGGACAAATCAGGTGGGTGGAGTTCATGCCCATAAAGGAGTTTATTGCATTTTCTTTGCATGATGTAAGTGGTTAATACAACACATGCTGACTTGATGGCTTGTATCCTCACCTGATTTTTTCCCCTCCTACTCCTCGTCGAGCCAATAATCCATTAAAAGGTCATCAGCCTGAAACATTAATTCTGTTTCTGTCTCCACGGGTGCCAGCTGATCTGCTAAGCAGTTATAGTGTTTTCTCTTCATACTTCAGATGGCCATCAGCTGAACTATTTGGTCTTTATGCTTTGTAACGAATAATTAACCCCAAAGATTTAAATTGGTTTTGTGGCAAAGTGAAATGGTAGAAACCCATGCAGAGGCAGAATGGCAGATGAGCTTTTGTGGCTGTGTGCTGGGTGGAGTGGTTATGGGGTCTTGGGTTACATGCAATTATAGTGAAGGGACGTGCCAAGTGGAGAGTGGGGCCTTCTCCATGGGTAGGGTCACCCGAGGCAGCTCTCACACACCTCTGTAGCAGCCAATTTCAGAGCAGCATTACCAGAAGTCTGAGGGTAGATCACACCTGCCCTCTCTGCTGGAGATAGATGTATTATAGATGTATTATCCTGCCAATGATGCTACACTCAATTTCTACAAAAAAGCTATTAATTTTTTTTTGCATTGCAGATATAAATATGAGATTCTGCTCCTTGTTTTAAGAAAGCACAAAATCCCTATGCAAAATAATCTGCCGCATTAATGGAATTGGACCAAACCATAACAGAGCATTTGGTCACAAAGCAATTACAAAACTTTCTTTGTGCATCTCAGTGGATGACAATGAATGGGAGTCACAGAGAAATTTGCATTAACTGCTTTGTGAATATTGGCTCAAGCCACTATGCTGCACACTCCAAAAAGTCAGGTTGTCTTGACAGTGCTGGCAGCAATCACTGTTGCCTAGATTAATGCCAAAAAGCGGTCGCTGCATGCTGGTGATGTCATGATGTTTGGATGTACATTGAAGATAATGAAGCTCTCCTTACATTTTCTCCCATTTACTGTAGAGCAAATTTCTTCAAAGTTATATTCAACTATGTGTGTGTATTTGTATATCTGCGTGTGTGTCTGTGTGTGTGTGTATATCTGTGTGTGTCTGTGTATATCTGTGTGTGTGCTTGTGTTGTGTGTGTGTGTGTATTTGTGTATGTGTGTGTATCTGTGTGTGTGCATGTGTGTCTGTGTATATCTGTGTGTGTGTGCGTGTGTGTGTCTGTATCTGTCTGAGTCTGTGTTTGACTGTGTGAAGCCCATGACCTTCTTGACTCAGTGCTATCAAATGAGCCATCACTGTCAGTAATTCCCAGATATTATTTCTTTAATTCTAGGAGTTTATATTGCACTGTAAAACCAAATGAACAGAGTGGAATTATCATAAGCTATTTGTGTGTGCAGATATCTTTTACAAATAAAAAGCAAATCTGGACGGTTTCAAGTTGTTGTTTTTGAGTTATGGCATTTTGATAGCCTTGTTACATTAACCTGCCTAAAATCAATATATCTTAATATGATCTACGCCTGTGAAAAATACTTCTCCTTGAAAATAGCCACGTTGTCAAGTAATTTGACATGAAAAATGACATATATTTAATTGTAAGATTATATGACAAGGGAGGCTTTTTCAGTCAGCAGAAAACCACAGGTATTTTGGTATTGAAACCAGAGATCATATTTCAATATACTTTAGTAAAACAGGATTCTTTTGCTAGTTCAGAGTTCTATTGAAAAGTTAATTGAAATGCTTTCAAAGTTTACTTGAAGTGCAATTGTCATTACTCACTATATTTTTCAGGGAAGTAAATGCCCATTTGGGCAAAACATTTTTTTCTTCTGTCTGTGAACACCTTATTGCTCCTGTTGTTTAACCCAAATCACAGTAGACAAGAATTGCTTGGTTCTTAAATTGACCTGTCCTCTGGAACTCCACAGAATGTCTCACTATATAGTAATTTCGTAAGAAAGGGAATATTGTAATTAGCATTCGTGCTTGCATATTTTGTGTAATTATTCAAATGAAAAGAAACTTTTAATTTGTATTAAATGAGCTTGAAAGTAGTGAAAAATTCTAAATTTTCATTAAATAGTACTGCGGTGGTGCAGCCCAATTAGTGAAAATGTCTTTTGAGAAGTGAAGTATCAATGGGAGAATGAGGTTCGGATGCAAGCTAACAGCTGCTCTGTAATTGACAGCTTTTGTCAGCCCAGCTGGCAGTGTTAGGTTAGTGGGTCTCCAGTCACAACATTAATCAGCTTTATTAGCCCCACTAAAACCAATTTGTAAGCAGACTGTGGGATCAGACGGGCCAGCTGTCAGGCAGTACAGAGAGATTACAGGATTTCATTTTATTTCAAAAGATTGGAATTATAAGTCAATTAAGAATTTTCAGCACTCTCTCCCCACCCACCGCTCCCCCCACCCTACCATCTCACCACTTCATCCCTCAGTCCCCAAGCATGCATATTTTCAAAACCTTTAACACTAGTTTCATAACTATTGCTTGACAGATTTTTTTTCTGCTTGTTTTGTTGCTCTTGGCAAAAATATTCATTTGTGTCAGTAAGTGACACTGGTTCCAAAGAATAAGGTTTCCTTTTCTATTTTAAGGCTCTTTACTATTGCATTTTGAGCTGCACCACTCCCTTCTCCAATTCCTTCTTGACATATTAACCTCTGCCCTGACTTCACTGAATCTTATTTTTCATGGCCCATATAAACTTGTAATAGAAATCTTGGTAGCAAAACATTCTGGTTTTATACATAAAATGATCTTAGTCCTAAACTTAGTTTCCAATTTCATCTCTCATATTTAAAATTATGTTTAATGATAAATCAGGTTCGCAGTAAATCACCTGATAAAGTTATTGTTTGTTAAACGTCAGTGCTTTCGTATCACAAATGTTGAAAGTGTCAGTAGAAAACTGATGGATTAGGCTATGACACAAGGTTCAAACAGCAGCACAAAACAAGTAAGTGAATATTCACACATCAATAATTTTTGTCACCTGTGATATGCTGTGTCAAAGTCAATGCTGAGATCAATATTTATTTTTCTTTTCAATATTTACTGAATGAAAATTAAAGGAGAGGTTATCCTTAGAGCAGACATTCATTGTCATGTTAACTGGTAAAGTACAATGACTTCTGTAGATCCGACATGTTTTAGTATCACCAGGTGGACAGTGCAAAAGGCGAATAGTGAACTTGCTCTGAAACTCAGGCGTCATATTGAGAGTAACTAGATGAATAATGCCTTTATGTGACAAATACCTCCCTCATATCCATAAATTCTCTTTCGTCTGCACAGAGCTAAATTCTCCATTATCTTGGAAAACATGATACAGTAGATTAGTCTATTATTAGTTATTTATAATTTATGTTAATTTAAGTTTATGATAAACTATATTTGTCATGTTTGTAATGTGCTGTGCTGCTGCAGCAAAAGGTTAATTTTCATGACATTTATACCCTGTGTATGTATGCCTGTGACAATAACCTTGAACTTGAAAACTAACCCCATTATGCATGTTTACAAAGACTGGAAGAGATGTCGGCAAAGACAAAATTAAGAAGAAAAGCTCCTGAAACTTTTCAACCATCTTCTTTAACCTTGGCCGTTCCAAATTCTATAGATCCTAGCTTGCAAATATTATACAGGCTTGTAGGTGTACAGCCATGTATAACAGTGAGGGTGGCGGGGCACAGAGAGGCTTATCTCAACTTTCCTGAAAACTGTGGAGCCAAAAGGGCAAATTTCTCATTGTGACTTTCCCTACCAATAGCAATGACATAGTTTCAACTGCTCACAACCAGCTCTGTTCATACCGCAATGATGCTACCGACTCACATCTACAAAGATTAGTATTTGCATTTGTAATACTAGCAAATTTGTCCAGAATTGGGTCAATCAGGACCTCAGGGCTTCATTCATCTCATTAGCTCATTCATTCTCTTGCAGACTTTCCAATGGAGATTATTAACTGTGCAATTAAGATAGCATATTTTACAATACTTTGTAAGTTCATTAAGGTTTCTCTACTTTATAAGGAAGTCCTTCCTGCTCCTAAGCATAGACTTTTAATTCATTTCCTCAACATTGCCATATTGATTCGTCCATGACCTGAAGTCAGAGGTTATATGTTCAAGTGTCACTTTGAGACACACTGACAGAATATTAGGGTCACACTTTAGCGCAGCACTGGGAGAGTTCTGCTTTGTTGGGGTCCTGCAATTCACATGTGAGGTTTAAACAAAGGCCTCTTCTGTATTCTTGGTGTTGTATAAATGATCTCATGGCAAATTGTTCAACATGAGAATTGAAGTTATTCCTAGTTTCTTGGCCAATATTTAATCAGTCATTGGACACCATTAAAAAAGTTTGGACTGAACTGATCTGACTGGCAGCTGTCAGCCAGTCATGGCTCAGCTTGCTCAAACATCCACACATGCTTGGCTAAACATAGAAGTCCAAGATGAGCTGGAGGCCAGATGCTGGTGCATTTGAATTCCCCCTCTGCCATTGGACTCACCATTGAGGCTTTCAACAGAGCACTGATGTGCTAACGGGAGGGGCAGGAGGCATTTTGCATTTGCCCCTCAGCTCTGTGTTACGGAGGGGAGAAGTACAGACGGTGACCATGTGGATAAAGTAATTTGTTCAAGTGATTTTATTTTATCTAAACATTCTTAATCAGTTATCAGTACCTTAAGATCCTGTAATTTTTTTTAAGTTATAACTTCTATTTTTCAAAATATTTACATCTATTTGAATAGTTTTAAATGTCGCTATTAGAGACACTTAAAACAGCTCAAAAGCCTTTGAGAGTGGTGAGCTGTCAAAGACTGTCAGGGCATACTCAGGGGTCAGGGGGCCTCACAGACATGATACCTGAAGCCTCTCAAGTGTGGAGAGTCCAACTATTCAGCATTTCATATCCAGGTCCATTAGGCAATGAGTGGTGCACAGTGGGCCAACATGATCCAGCAATGTACGACCAATACCTCAGTGCTGGTTTTAGGCACTGGTTGGGTATAGATTGGTTGTCCTGTTTCCTACTTTACAACAGGGACACACTCCAGCCTTGTGTTTTACTGATTGTAACAGCATAGTTATTATGCTACTGGTCTAACAACCCAGGAATCTGGAATAAAGCTTTCGAGACATGTGACCAAGTCTCATTATGGTATCTGGATAGTATCGGTTATGGTGACTATATAACTGCACAGGATCATTGTGTAATCAGTGAGGTTCACTAAAGTCCTTTAGGAGCACTATCTGCACTACCCTGCTCTGGTCTATATGTGAATTCAGATGCATGACTACCTGATTGACTCTTATTTGCCCTCTGAAATGGCCATGTCAAGTCATTCAAATGACTCTGGAGATTGCTTCCAGTGCTGACATGTACAAACAGAAGAACATGAACATAATAAATAGAAGAAAAAGTAGACCATTTGGTATTCAAGCCTGCTCCACCATTCAACAAGGCAGTGGCTAATCTTCTACTTTGGCATCGCTTTCCTTCTGCGTTCCCAAATTCCATGATTCCTTTAGGATCCAAAGATCTTTCATTCTCAGTTTTGACTGAAAGCAATGATTGAGCTCTCAAAGCACTCCAAGGGGGTTTAAATACAGATGGACACATAATGGGAAAAGGTAAGTGTTCAAGTTATTCTCCTGTGTACTGTCTCTTCGCAATGATCAGTGTGTTCACCATTACTGATTCCTTAAGGGCATCAAGTGCTGCTTTTGTTATTGACACCAAATTCTATGCACTAAAGTGGCCTGTCAAAGCACTCAGTGGCATGAAACCAGTTGGACTGTCCATAAAGGTGACCATTTTTTTTTAAAGTAACTAGGGATGGGCTGTAAATGCAGATTTACTAACCAGAACAATCACTTGGACTTCTTTTTACATGTTCTTCAACTTCTCTGAAAAACAGGCAGTCATGGGGAAAGAGTTTACACTTCTGCAAGGTTTGCATCAGTGAATAATTGCTGCTTTCCTGGATGAGGTTGCAGAGGGAGACATAGTAAATATATTGAACACCATAATCCTGATCCATTATGCATGCTGGAAGTTAATGGTGGCCACTATCTCATAGGTAGAACACATTTATTTTTGGGGAAACCCCTCAGATACCATAGAACTGTTTGCTTCCCACATGTGGGCAATCATTGACTACACTCAATTAATAACTGGAACCTTTTTTGTCATTGGAAATAGTTTCCACTCACTGAATATACAACCAAATCATGAGAGGAGGTCATTAGGCAGCACGGTGGTGCAACTGGTAGAGCAGCTACCTCACAGCTCCAGTGACCCAGGGTGCACATTCTTCCACATGGGTTTCCTCCCACATCCGAAAGACATGCAGGTTGGTCAGTTAACTGGGCTTGTAAATTGCCCCATGTGTGCAGGTAAGTAGTAAAATTAATGGTGTGTTGAATGTGGAGAGAATAAAATGTGATTAGTGCAGATGGTTCTTGATAGTCAGTCAGACCCAATGGGCTGACAGGCCTGTTTCTATGCTGTATGACTCTATGGCTCCATTTTCTTGATGGTCAATGCAATTTTTTCCAGACATTCCAAGACTTCTTACCCAGAGTCATTTTCTGTGGCCAGCCCTTCCCTGTTGAATGAATCCTGTAAGACATGGGCTATCATCAACTTTCATGGCTCTTTATACAAATTCATTCTCCAACCATATGGCCTGAGGGCATGTTGAAGGTGGAGACTCTCACAACATTTAAGAGGTGCTTAGATGAATACCTCAAGTGCCACACATTTAAAATCTGCAGACCTAGTGCTGTAAAATGGGATTAGTTTAGATAGGTACCTGATGCACAGCACAGATATGGTGGGTCGAAGGGCCTGTTTCCATGATACATGGCTCAAGAACTCTATGACTGAGCACAAATAAAATGAAAATCACTTCAAAGTACCAAAGTGCATTTGAGGGGTACAGATAGGTGAATGCACACAGTCTTTTTCGCAGGGTTGGGGAATCAAGAACTAGTGGACATGGGTTTGAAGTGAGAGTGAACAAATTTAATAGGAACTTGAGGGGCAACTTTTTCACCCAGAAGGTGGTCAGTATATTGGAATGAACTGCCGGAGGAAGTGGTTGAGGCAGGTACATTAACCACAGTTAAAAGGTGCTTGGACAGGTACATGCATAGGGAAGGTTTAGAGTAAGAGAAACAAAGGACTGCAGATGCTGGAATCTATGTGAAAAACAATGATGCTGGAGGAACTCAGGATGCCAAGCAGCATCCATGGAGAAAAGCAGGTGGTCAACATTGAGTCAGGACCCTTTTTCAGGACTGAAGATAGGAAAGGGGGAAGCCCTATATAGAGGAGGAAAAGCAGTGCAGTGATAGGTGGACAAAAGAGGGGAGGCAGGGTGGGCACAGGGTAGTGATAGCAAGTGGTCAATGTTTCAGGTCAGGACCCTTCTTCAGGACTGAAGATAGGAAAAGCAAGCAGTCACTGTTTCAGGTCAGGACCTTTCTCCATGGATGCTGCCTGACTTACTGAGTTCCTCCAGCATCATTGTGTGTTTCATCAAGGTTTAGAGTAATATGGGCCAAACGCAGGCAAATGCAACTGGCTGAGATGGGAATCTTGGTCAGCATGGACCAGTTGGGCTGAAGGGCCTGCTTCTGTGCTGTATGATTCTATGACTCTATAACCAGGATAGTAGTGGGGAATGCTATTGGATTCCTCAGATTCAGAATCATTGCCTGCATCACTCCAAAGGAGTCCAGCAGCACATGCCAAGCAGATGTGAAGACTTACTGTGTACTGTATGCTGCACAATATTACAACTGCAGACAGCGATAGAGGATGAGCAGCCAGAAGAGCTGGACCTAGACAAAGGATCAGCAGGAGCAAGAGAACCAGGAGAAGGTTGCCAAGGAGATGTCACCACTCCACATCAACTGAGCAAAAGGAGAGGCGCATTGTCCACACTGGCTGTAAAGCATTTCCTGACACAGAAACATGTCTAAGAAACCTGTAAAATTATGGTGCAAACCGAGTGACCAGCTGTACATGTCAATCACCACAAACAAAACATACTCCAAGAATTTCTTTGGAGAGACCAGACCCTCACATCCTGCTCTGCTGGTCCATCTACACTGATTATAATACATAATCCAATCATGATCCAACCAATTAAATGACTCACTGCAACACTTCTAAATTTCCTGACAAGTGGCACCTTGTTTAACAACCTCAGACCTCTAAGGTACATTTTTCTTTGAAGACTCCCCTCAATAGGTGCAAACAGTGGTCAGGAGCTTGAAAGCTTTAGATTACAGTTCAACATCAGTGGTGGCTAATGTAGCTGTGAGCAATGGTCTTTAATATATATTTATCAGATTGATGTGCAATAAGGAGATGCACTCAAAGGCTAATACTTCAGTCATAAAATCCACACTCATTCAAGGAACTGAACTCCCTCAGAACTCCCAATGATGCTCATTATCTGTGTACTCATCTCCGCATTTCTGACCAACAGTCTGCAATCAGGAAGGATAGGCAGCAATACCTCACCATGATTACCCACAAAACTGTTGCCCCACAAGGCTGCATCCTCAGCCCCTTACTTTACTCCCTATGCACTCATGACTGTGGGGCGAGATCTGCTCTAATCCCACTTAGAAGTTTGCAGATACCACTGTAGTGGGATGGATCTCAAGCAATGATGAGATGAGAAGAAGCTAGAAAGCCTAATTGTATGGTGTCAAGACAACAACCTCTCCCTCAGTGTCAGAAAAACAAAAAAGCTGGTCATTGGCTTCAGGAGTCAGGGTAGAGTACACACCCCTGTCTGTATCAGTAGTGCTGACATGTAGGTGGTTGAGATCCTCAAGTTCCTAGGTATAAATATCACCAACAATTTGGCCTGGTCCAGCCATGTTGCCCCTATGGCCAGGAAAGCACATCAGCGCCTCTACTCCTCAGAAGTCTCAGGAAATTCAGCATGTCCCCAATGACCCTTGCCAATTTTTTTTTTAAACAGATGATTCATAGAAAGCATCCTATCCAGATGCATTGCAGGTTGGTATGGCAACTGCTCTGCCCAAGCCTGCAAGAAATTGCAGAGGGCTGTGAATGCAGCCCAGTCTATCACAAAAACCAGCTTTGCCTCCATTGACTCTGTCTAACCTAACCAAAGACCCCTCCCACCCCAATCATTCCCATTTCTCCCACTTTCCATTAGGTAGAAAATACAAACGCTTGAGAACACATACCACCAAACTCAAGTTCAGCTTCCATCCCACTGTTACAAGACTCTTGACTGGACCTCTTATTTAATGAAGAGGAAATCTTGATCTCTCAACTTGCACTGCTCTTCCTCTGCAAATGTAACATGATATTCTGCATTCTGTTTTGATTCCTTTGGTGCTACCTTGATGTACTTATGTATGGAATGATCTGTCTGGATGGCATGCAGACAAAGGCTTTTCACTGAATCTCAGTACATGTGACAATAATAAACCAATTACCAATGTCTATAATCAGAAACAAGACACAGTATGTCACAATGTTGATCCAGAGCAAACTCAGAACCCAAATGCAGCACACTGATACAAGACTGGAGTCAGGATACTTCCTCAGGACA
>JARFYF010000001.1:15351901-15363286 GCA_030265395.1 Rhina ancylostomus
CCAGATCTCTTTGTAAGATATGTAGAAACTTTGATGCCATATACCATTTGTATTGATTTGAAAACTAATTAAAAAAATTGGCCAGGATACCTGGAATTACTTCACTGCTGTTCATGGGGCGTTTTACCCAAAAACAGACAGAGTCCTAATCTAACATATCTGAAAGTGTATGCCTGTTCAGTTCTACACTGGTATATCAGGTTAGGTGTTTGGGCTTACGTCTCTGGAGTGGAAGTTGAACCCCACAACGTTGTAACTGGGAGACAAGAGTGCTACCAACAAGTCACAGTTGACAGAATGACATTAAGATTGAAAAAGCTTGTTCAACGAAGTAGGTTTCAATGGGATTTACTAAATGATTCTTTCCTTATTTCCTCACTTAAATAACTGCTAATACTTTTATAGTAATTTCTATCGAAACAATAAGATAGCAAATGTAGTCATCCTGATTCCCCACAGGCAGCATGAATGAGTCAGACATTGATTTGTTATCACTTTTTCATATTAAAAGCAGAAAAGTGATTTAATCTTTAATGCAATATTATGCATTGCCTTATTTTAATAAATGAATAAGTGATTAAACAGTTTATTTCTGATTTCCAGCACGTGCAATGTTTCTGTCATTCACAGAAGACGTAAAATGAATAGAACATCATACTCCAAGGAAAGGATGTAGGGAATCTTTGCATTGTTAAACCAGAAGAGGACCTGACATTGTTTTGTATTCATTGAAGAAGGATTGATCCACAATACTGAAACAAGAGCTTATCTTTAGCTCTGTACGTGGGGAAATATTTAGATTCTTATTACCGCTAGAAGTCGTTCCAAACAACAGACATTTCATCCCTTCTACAATGGGAGCAATAATAATACAGTAATAAGGACTCATGAAGAAGGGGGCAAGCATGGAGTTTATTATTCTATTCGAGCACCAGAATATTCTGGCGCTCAGTATTCTGAAACACAAGCACAGTTACTTTATAATTCATGCAAAAAGAGTTGAACCAGTTGTTACTTGAAATTGAAGTGCTTACAGGTTACATTTAAACAAATGGAATAATTCCATTTCGCTGTACACTAGACAGAGAGGAGCAAGCTCCGATTATAAAAACAGGATCTAATGACTTTATCAAATCTTTATTATTTTGACATTCCAGTGAGTGGGTATTCTCAAGATCTGAAACTCAAGCACATAAGCCATGCAGTAATACAGCAAAAACCAAGCTGAGAGAAAAGAGAGGCTGTTCTATGATATATGACTTCTGCTATTCTAATTAATTTATGTTTAGTTTTAATCCCTGAAGGGACATGGAAATCCTATAATACGGGCAGAGTGTTGCAGGAATTCTTTCTTGTGAGGGGAAAGAAAATTTTTTTTGATGATTGTATGAATGAAGTTATTCAGGAAATCTGCAGCAGCCTAACCTCAATGAACTTGAATCCTTAAACCAGCTGTGGCTCATCAGTCACCAAACAGACTGGCCACACAATTGAGGAAGTGCTGTCAACCATGGGCATGTTTAATAACTCGACTTGGACTCTTGTTGGCGGGGGTGGGAGTGGAGAGCTCGGCGATGGTTATCATCCTCCTATTGTTTGCAGCTTGTCATTGTAGTGAATAACTAATAATTTCCTTTGCTGTAGTCACTGATGATCCCAAGCTGATCACAGCTTTCAGTCACCTACTGAGAGGCTGATGTTACTTTTGCAAGTGTTTTACAGAAACCACCAGATAACAACATTGAAGAAGTGGATTAAAACTAAACTTGTTAATCCTTCACTTCAGAATTCAATATTGCTAAACAGTTCACACCTACATCAATAAGAATTGTAATATGGCTGCAAACTATAATGTTTACTTTACACTTAAGCTTCAAAGTTACAAACCTGTTCCTTTTAAAAGTTTTATTTATATGAGAAGATTTTTGCTTCTATTTTCTAAGTCTTAGAGGTATTACTTTTATTTTGCAAGTTACCTGCACTGTACTTTCTCTGTAGCTACAACACTATATTCTGCATTCTGGTGTTCTTTTTACTACCTCGATGTACTTATGTACAGCATGATTGGACTGGATGCCCACAAACAAAACCTTTTCACTGATCTCGGTACATGTGACAATAATAAACCGATACTATTTATCATTGATACATGTTATTGATACCACAGTGTTAATCTTGTGGATTCAAGAAGCGACAATGTGGAACATAAAATCCTAAGAACAAAAAAAAATAAAAATAGTGTAGTCCACTCAGCTCTTCAAGCCTGCTTGTCATTCAACATGATCGTGGCTGATCTGGCCCAGTCCTCATTCCCTCTTGTGTATATTTCAGTTCCCCAGAGCCCTCAATTCCCTGATCTTTCAAAATATTATCTACTTCCTCTTTAGATGTTCAAGCCTCCAGAATGCTTTAGGGTATAGAATTCCAGAGGTTCATTACCCTAAACACCTCAGTTTTAAGGGAGTACTCCTAATCTTGTACCTATTGTCCCCTTGTTCAAGATTCTTCCGCTAGTGAAAAAATCTCAACATCTACCCACTCATGCATCTACCTTATCACACAAAAATAGAGACAGAAAAATGCAAGCTGCATTTATACCAAAGATTTTTCCAATCTACTTATTAAATAAATAGAATGAAAGCACAGCATCAACAGTTACAGTGCATGTGTAAATCCAATACTGGCGAGATCCATGTTACGGCCATTCAGATTACAGAGATTTGCCCTTACAGGATTCATAAATCAAAAGATTGTTTGTGTTTTAATAAGATCACCCCTCATTCTTCTAAATTTAAAAGATCATAAATCTAATTTCTTTAGCCACTTGTGATAGGGTGACCTCATCCTGGGAGTTAGCTCAGTGAATCTCTTAGAACTGCTTCCATGCCAGTATATCCTTTCATAAATAAGGGGACTAAAATTGTGTGCTGCACTCCAGTTGAGGGCTCACCACTACCTGTACAATTGTAACAATACGTCCCTATTTAGGAACTCCAATCTTCTTGCAATAAAGGCTTAAATGCCATTTGCCTTCCTAATGACTTGATGCATCTGTCTGAAAACTTCTAGCGATTTGTGCATAAGAACACCTAGATCCCTCTGTACTTCACTCATCTGCAATCTTTCACTATTTAGATAATAGTCTGCCTTTAGATTCCTCTTACCGAAGTGTGTAACCTTATGCTTTCCCATACTAAACTCAATTTGCCAAGTTTTTCACCACTTGGTCAATATATCTATATCGAATTGCAGAATCCTGCCCTCCCATCTATTTTCACGTTATTGGCAAACTTGGATACTTTACAGTTTACCCTCTCCTAAATGTCCTAAATTTGTATATATGTGGCTTTTTTAACATTTAAGAAAGCATGCTTTATCAACTCAGGACGTCTTCAAGGGTACATTAGGTAATGAACTATATTCAAAGTGCGATCCCTAATGTAATGTAGAAATTGTACTTAAGGACTGAATTTTTTGGTTTTACTTGATAATAGCCGAAAAATCATTCTCAAAGACTCACTTAGAATATGTTTCTTACTCCAAAAAACTGTTTGTTATCAGTATTTTTAATAATGTAAATAATATATTTTGTTTTAAGAATACAGCTTTCTGTGTATAGAGTTTTGATCAGCTGCGATTATGTATATGTTGTCAGTGATGCAACTGAGGAGTTCGGGCAGATGCCAGAGTTATAAAAATCTAATAGGCAATGATGTCTTTTAATGTGCAGCTATTATTGTTGCCATAGCCAATCTTGATGCAATTGAGGCTAAATGTTGACACATTTACCTGAAGTTTTTTTTAAATCATGGAAATATCCGATAATATTAAACAGAAAAAAAATCCCCAAATTGAAACAAAAATAAAGCCAGAAAAATATAAGCCCTATTTATACTAAAGATTTTTCTAATCTACTTGTTAAATGAATCGAATGAAAGCACATCATCAACAATTACAGTGCATGTGCAAATCCAATACCAGCAAGCTCCATGTTACAACCATTCAGGTTACAGAGATTTGACCTTACAAAATTCATAAATCACTACCCATAAATTGAGGTGCAGAATAAAATTCGCTCTTACAGAAGTTATGTGGAAAAAAATTAAATACAGAAACACAAAATTCATCTCTTTTTCAACTCACATTTTTTGAGAAATGTGTAGATGCCGTGTCTTTGTGTTATGAAAAATCAGAATATGGGCCATTTTCTAGGGATGCTCCCCAACACACCTCCCCCCCCCACCCCCCTGTAACCCAGGGATCACATATAATGTTATAGAATGTTCAGTTGTGTATCATACAGATATACAGTAATTATTATTTTCAGCTGTAAAATGGTGATAGCTGCAGTGGAAACTTTTTGGTAACTTTGCTTCCCCTGCAGTATAATATTAGTATTAATGTAATTCATTGCATATGAACTCCTTTGAGATATAGGATGCTATATAAGTACACAAATTTTCATTCTCCCAAAGCCCTACTTATTTTTAATGGCATAATCTTGCTTCAAAGTATTTTGTATGTAAAGAAGGGACATATTTGGTGAAACAACCTGGTTGAACATGAAGCTATCAGGGAGTAGGTGGCATACTAACTTTTAAATTTTACAACTATACTAACAGAATGATGGAAGATCATTTTTATTGCTGCAGAGAACCACAAAACTTACAGGACCCTAATAACAATTCTCCATACATTAAAGACAGCAATAATGTAGCTGTTTACAATCTACATGGGTGCAGTCATAGATATGGATAGTGAAGATTAAATTTGCATCTTTCAACGATTAGAATTAATGCAAAGACTGAATTTTTTTTATTAAAAACGCTAAGTGTGGTTTACTTGTAATCCTGGGGGTGTTAACAATATGATTTTGACAAGAAACTCCTCAATTGATAATGCCGTATCCTAAATTTCTGTATTTAATCTACTGCATATTAAAATCCTGTGGTTCCATTCTTCCAGTGATTGCCAGTGTGAAAGCACTATTGCTACCATTATACATTTCATTAATCGCTCTTTTGAATTTTCTGTTGGCAGATGAGAGCAAATACTCTTCGATAAGGTACAGCTTCAATAAGCAGAGCTTCCCTTTTTCAAAGAAAGGTACGTTAAATCAGAATCTACTTTCCATTACTTTTTATTATTGCTAATTTATTCATATGGCAAATGCTTTGCTAGCCTCTTTTAGTGTGTTTAAATTTTGTTTTAGATTGTTAAAATTATGCTCTGTTAGTTATGGCTTTTGCTACAGTAATGGTTCTCCAGCAATACTATCCAGTTTGCCACTGAAGTACTTATACTAGTGATGCATAATGAGCCACTGCAAGCCACTGGGGGAACTAATAGTGCTGCTTCTTAGCCAAGCATGATGATTTCTTCTCCTTGACACGTTTAATATGAATAGGATTGGCACAATACCCACGTGACTGGAGTTGAAAATTCCTAGTTGTAGTAACTGTAGGCTCTTTAGTATTGCTAATTGCAAAGATAAATAACAGAGATGGAATTATCCCTTAATGTAGGCAGTAAACTTTCAACTAATGGCAGTGCCTGGTACAACAATGTATCAAAAATCAATCTGGATGATTCACGCAATTCGTAAAGATACATCTACATTTGCATGCAACAAATCATTGAAAGAAGCTTTTAGGATAACATTTTTGAAAATAAACTGTGTGTCTATATGTTTATGTTAAGTGTTAATTTCTTTTTAAGATGGGGTGGAATTTAATAGGAGAATTTTGAACCCTTCCTGATAGATCCATCATGTTCAAATCCTGTGACAGTATTATTACAGTCAATATACCAGTTGAAAATTCAAAATAATGTGAATAGCTGAGTGAGTATCTATGCACTGAGTAGGGATGACATGACTGGATAGTGGTGTACCTGCACAGCTCCATTGACCTGGGTTAGATTCTAACCTTGGGTGCTGTCCATGTGGAGTTTGTACATTCTCCCTATGACTGCATGGGTTTCAGCTGAATACTCTTTCAGGAATACTGGTTTCCTTCCTCATCCCAAAAATAAGCCTTCTGGTAGGTTGCCTACAGTAAATTGCACTTCACGTCAAGGGGAATTTGATGGGCGTGTAAGAGAGAATGGGTTACAGGGAAATAAATGACAGGATAAGAATGCTGTAAGAGTTGACAGAGCGCTGATGGGCTGAATAGCTTCCTTGTGTGTCTTGACGAAAATATCAGGCATGGCGATGAGAAATATACTGGGCTTCAGACTGGCTTCTTATGAAACATCAAGAGAAAGTGGAATGTGGAGATTTCAATGGTATAATCATCCCTTCCATTGGTCTCTCAACTTTAATTTTTTATAAAACTTTAAAACTTTATTTATAGAGCATGTTAACAGGCCCTTTTGTCCCATCAAGCCCACACCGTCCAATTACACCCATGTTAACCTACTAACCTGTATGTCTTTGGAATGTGGGAGGAAACTGGAGTACCTCGAGGAAATCCACAGAGTCATGGGGAGAACATACAAACTCCTTACAGACAATGGCAGGAATTGAACCCTGATCACTGGCGCTGTAATAACGTTATGCTAACTGCTATGCTACCATTGCCAAGTAGCACAATTCCATGGAGGTGCTTCAGAGAAATGATTTCTGACTAAATTTGGCACAAAACCACATTATTAGCTAGATGACCCAAAGGTTGGTTGGTCCAAGGCATTTTAAGGAATGTTTAAGAGAAAACAGCTAAAGCCAGGGAAATTCCAGAGTTTATGGCATAAAGGGATCTTCAAAAATCCTACCAACCTTTGGAATGCACCACCTGAGTAGGTGGTAGAAGCAGAAAATCTTACAACAGTTAAAATTATCACCCAAGCATCGGAAGCTATGGACCAAATGCTGGTAGGTAAGATTAGTAGAGAGGATGCTTGATGGCTAACATGGACATAGAAGGTGAACTTCTGCCCTGTATGACTTTATGACTCTATTGTTCCACGAGTCTATCTTGCAGGTGAATTTTAAATCCACAAAACATTTCATGACTGAGAGGCATTCATCTGCAAAGGGGTTGTAGATGTAAAGGAGTCTAATTGGGTATTTAAAAGAGAGTTCCAGTGATGCCTTCCGAATGTTTTGATATTTTTAAGGCTGTTTCACTATTCTTTCTTAAGGAGAAGATGTGTCAAAGTATATTCCAAATGTGAGGCATGTTGAATTTAAAATCTGGGATTTGGAATCATGCTTACACCTGGGATTTTCTGCACCTTCTGTCATGCGCAAAGCCAAGAGCAAAGAGAATGAATCAACACCATCAATAAACAAATATCTTACCTCTCTATCTCAGATGTCTGCAATCAATAAGTTTCAAATCCCTAACCCTGCCTTGATTCTGATTTCTGGCCAGGTTGCCTGCTTTGATGGAACCTGAGGTCTGAAAATAGATTAATTCAATGTGGCTCTGCATCTTTAGACTGCTCAGTTCATTCAGATGTGGTGTGGATTTTAGAAGCAACATGCAACCATAGAGTAAGGAAGATAACCAGAGAATCTGTACTTTGGATGAGATGTCAAACAGGTGTTCTATCTGCATTCTTAAGTGATCCTATAGCGTCCCTATGAGAATGAGCAGAGGAGCTCTCCCCAACCCTTGTCAATGTAAATCCCTCTACCAACCTCACTGAAGCAGGTAATCTCAATACTATTGCATAGCAGGTTGCAGGCCAATAGTGTTGTCATATATTTTGGTCAAAGTGATGCATTTTGGGAAGTTAAACAAGGGTAGAACATAAAAGTGAATGACAGCGCCTTAGGGAGTGTTGTAGAGCAGAGAGACCTAGGGTTACAAGTATATAGTTACCTGAATGTGGTGGCACAGGTAGACAAGTCGGTGAAGAAGAAGGCTATATCAGAGATGCCTTCACTGGACGGGCCATCACCTTCCCTGGCGACCAGAATCGCACACAATATTCCAGGTGCGGTCTCGCAAACATCTTGTACAGCTATAACAAGAGTTGGGACATCATGTTGCAGCTGTACAAGATCTTGATGAGACTGCAGCTGGAATATTGCGTGTATATCTGCTCTCCATACAATAGGAAGGATGTGATTAAGCTGGGGAGGGTACAGAAAAGGTTCACAGGAATGTTGCTGAGACTGGAGGGCCTGAGTTATAAGCCCGGGAATAGCCTGGGACTGTTTTTGCTGGAGTGAAGGAGGCTGAAGGGTGACTTTATAAATGTTTATAAAAGCATAAGGGGCATAGATAAGGTGAATGGTCACAGTCTTTTTCGCAGGATAGTGGAGTCTAAAATTAGAGGGCATAGGTTTAAGATGAGAGTGGAAAGATTTAAAAGGTTGTGGGTGTATGGAATGAGCTGCCAGAGATAGTAGCAGAGATGGTTGCAATTATAATGCTTAAAAGATATTTAGGCAGGTACATGGATAGAAAAGGTTTCAAGGGATCTGGGCCTTACCTAGGCAAATGGGACTAGCTTAGGATGGCACCTTGATTGGCATGGACTTGGGTCAAAGGGCCTGTTTCCATGACATTTAACTATGAGGGTAGAATGAAGTTGCCATGCTAGTTATTGAGTAGATATTTTGTCAGATGGGTTATTTTGCAATGAGTTTACAGAGATCCAGATACAGTATCAATTGCCTAAGGAATTAATTGGTCCATTCCAGAAATAATTAATTGACCAGATGTTTTATGAAAGAAGATCTGGACTTATATGGAGCCTTTTACAGGCTCAGGACATCCCAATATGCTTTAGTCCATGCTGTATCTTTGAAGTGTTGCAATGTAGGCAGCCAAATTGCACTCAGCAATGCCTCACAAGCAGAGAACTGTTTGTGACCAGCTAACCTTAATTTTTATGTTGTTGAGGGATAACCATGGGAAACTCCCCTGTCTTTTTACAAAGTAGCATCTTTGGATCTTTTATATCTACCTGGGAGGTCAGATATTTAAAATCTGATCCAAAAAATTCCACCTCTGATAGTCAGCACTCCCTCAGGGTTACTAATACTGGGGCGTTGGCTTAGAATTTGTGGTTAATCCTTGGCCATGGTAAAGACATTTGCAGATCATACAATAATTCACCCTGTGTTTGACAGCGAGGAGGAGAGCTTTAGACTTTAAGAAGGCGTAAGTCGTCTGGCTAGTTTAGCAGAAAAATGGCAAATGGAATTTAATCCAGAGAAATGGGTAGCACAGTGGTGCAGAAAGTTGAGCTGCAGCGACTCTAGTTCATTTCTGGCCTCTGATGCTGTCTGTGTTGAGCTCGCACATTCTCTTTGTGACCATGTGGGTTTCTTCTGGGTGCTCCAGTTTCCTTCCACATTCCTAAAACATACAAATTAGTAGGTTAATTGGCCACTGTAACTGCCCCTGGTGTGTAGGTGAGTGGTAGAATCTGTTGGGAATTAATGGGAACGTGGAGTGAATAAAATGGGTTTGGACAGGATGAGTTGAAAAATGGGTGGTTGATGGTTGACACAACTCAGTGGGCCGAAGGGCCTGTTTCCATGTTGTATCTCACTTTGACTCTTTGACTATAAATGTAAGGAAATGCAGGGAAGTGAAATGTGGCAAGAAAATATACAATAATTGAGAAGGTACTGAGTGGTATTGAAGAATCTAGGGATCTTGGGTTAGAGTTCAAGAGTCATGGAACTATACTGCATGAAAACAGGTCCAACAAGTTCAGCCCAACTTGTCTGTGCCAACAAGTTGCCTAACTGAGTTAGTCCCATTTGCCTGCATTTGGCCCATATCCCTCTAAACCTTTCCTGTCCATTTACCTGTCCAAGTGCCTTTCAAATGTCAGAATTGTACCTGCCTCTACCACTTTCTCTGGCAACCTGACCCATATGCTCACCACTCTCTGCATGAAAAAGTTATCCCTCAGGTCCCTTTTAAATCTTTGCGCTCTCACTTTAAACCTATACTATATAGTTTTGGACTTCCCTACCCTGCAGAAATGAATGTGGCTATTCACTTTATCTATGCCGCTCCTGATTTTATAAACCTCTTTTAGATCACCCCTTGGCCTCCTGTGCTCCAAGGATAAAAGGTCCTTCATGTCCAAAGACCCTTAAAGAGAGCAGGACAGATGAATAAGGTGGTTAAGAAGGCATATAGAATGCTTTCTTAGGAATAATTAAAGGTATCCGATATGCTCTCCTTCATGCTCTGCCCCAGAGCTTTTAAATTATTGTTGCACCAATTTAATTGGGAGATATTCAAGGAATAAATGGCTTGTGAAGATAATAAAAATCAGCTAGTTTTAAGCAAATAATAGGAAAAGATAGAAAAGACTTGCATTGATAATGCATTTTTCACAACCTCAGCAGATCCCTTTGTCAAACCAAGCCATGTCAGTCCGTTCCAATTGATATGAAAGATCCCAGGCACATACTTCAACGAGGAGCAGGGTGATTCTCTCTGGAGCACTGGCTAATATTTATCCTCGCCCAACACTACTAAACACAGATTATCTGCTCATTATCACATTGCAGTTTGTGGAAGCTTGCTGTGCATAGGTCAGCTGACATATTTCCTGCATTATAGCAGTGATTACACTTCTTCATTGGCTTTAAGAGATTTGAGATGCCCTGAAGTTGTGAAAGGCATATATAAATCCAAACCTTCTTTTCTTTAAATAAGTAATGTGGACATAGATCTACTAAGTAATAAGCTCTCTGTTTGTGCAGCTCATTTGGTAGCATTCTTATCTGTGAATCTTAAGGTTAATGATTAAAACAAAATCACTTCAGGATTTAAGCAGATGATCTAGGCTGATACTGTAGTGCTGTACTGACAGAGTCTTCTTCTCGGACAATCCTTCAGGTCTAGGATGACCTGCTTCCAGTCAGTGTGGTTTCTATAGCTAATGAGGATAAGACAGGATCTACAGACTTGGCCACAGGTAGAGCAGGAGGTATTTGATGGGTGGGGTGGGAAATTTGTGGGCTAGTGTGCTCCTTTCACAGTTTCTGTTAGACTTCCATGTATTTTTGACACATAGGCATCTATTCCTGAATGATAATTCCTCCTTTTGAGCAGTCATGGGCCAGGAATGTCCCACACAATTTTCAAGGAGGCTTTGAGGCACGTATGTCAGAATGTTGTTCATCGACCAGCTCCGCATTCAACACCATCATCCCACAACTGCTGATTGGGAAGTTGAGCATATTGGGCTTCAACACGCCTTTCTGCAACTGGATACTGGACTTTCTCACTTGCAGGCCACAGTCAGTCAAAATAGGAGGAAAACCCTCTAGTTTCATCACACTGAGCACTGGCTCCCCTCAGGGCTGTGTGCTCATCCCGCTCCTGTTCACCTTGCTGACTATGACTGTGTTGCCAGATCCAGCTCCAGTCGTATTGTTTAATTTGCTGACAACACGAC
>JARFYF010000001.1:15774343-15787231 GCA_030265395.1 Rhina ancylostomus
AACACTCTACGCAACCGATGCATTTCACTGTGTGTTTCGATGTACATGTGACTAATAAAGAAATCTTATCCTATCTTAATTGTATTGTGTGTATTCGGCTCTGGTGAATTCCTGTGGGTGGAGAGTAGGACGTTGTTTGTTATAGCAAAAAATAGCTTGCTAAATTAAAGATACATACCCCCAAATCCAAAGATCACAGCACGGATTGATACATTGAGGAATTACTGTAATTCAAACAGTTGCATTCACTTTCAGTGGCACCCAGAGGAAAACCAGCCAATCGTGTAGAAGATCAGCACCCTCCCCATCCTGCCCAGTCGTTCTCACCCCTCTTCTACTGCCCCATCCCAAGTCACTGAAGGAGGTCAGTAGGAACACTGAATTCATGCTGGCTCTAGGCAAGGGTATCCAACTGTTCCCATGTCCTGCATTTCCAGGACCTATCCAGTTCCTTTCTTTCCACTAGTACTGAGTCTGCCTTCACTAATCCTTTACTCTCTGACAGTCCTTAGCACTCCTTGCATAAAACAATTTCCTCTTTGAGTTTCTGAGGAATGAGATATTGAGGCAAGAGTGTTAATTTGAGTGTTAGTTTTCTTTTTGGCTTGGGTAGTTCTTTCCTTTAATCCCTGATAATTGAGTTTAGTTGGAGGAAAATCTGAATAGGTATTTTGTTTGATTGAAAATCAACGAACTGTAAATGCTGGTAATCTGAAATAACGCTGGAAACATTCATTAAGTCAGGTGGCATATGTGGAGAGAAACAGTTAAAACTTCTGGTTAAAGGGTCTTCATCAGAAGTGAGAAAGAGGGAAAACACATTACAGAGAGGGTGGGAGGTTTGGATAGGACAAAGGGATTATTTCTAATGGGGTGAGATGTTGGCCCAGTTCTGATGGATGATCTTTGACCTGAAACATTAACACACTGTTTCTCTTTCCACAGATGTTGCCTGACCTGTTGAGTGTTTCCAGCGTTTTCTGTTTTCCGATGGACAACAATATAGGTACAATGCTTTCCATTAAAGCTTGATTGGTTCTAGCTGGAGTGAAACAGCACAGGAGGACTCCATTCTTCCCATTGTATCCGTGGTTGCTGTTTGAAAGAACGATCCAATCACGGCCTCTTGCTTTGCCCTTCCCCCTTGACACTGCAAATTTTCCTTAAGCAGGGCATTGATTCCAGAGAGTTGCACTGTGCCAGTCATTGAGTTAAGGAAATTAGGTTATTTTAAAAAAAAGAGTCTAAATAGTGAGCAAACAGCAAAAATAGTCCATTGAAACGGACCCTTCGCAAACACCAGCAAACGGAACTCATGAGCAAAACTACAGCAAAGCCTTCCAGCAATTATAGTTCCAGCAACAATTAGAGCTTGGTTCTGTAGTTCAAAATTTGCACATTAAGTTTTTCCAAAGTCTTTAGGCATGATTGACAGGTCATCACCCAATCAGCTCCAATCTGCCCAAGACACGTGATGTCACTCTGTGCAGTCTCAGATTATGAAGTCGGGGAATATCTGAACCGTGTTGTGTGAGAAGGTTTCACAATGCAGTGCTATAGAGGGAGATAGACTGTGCATGTGCTGAACATTCGTTATTGTGCTTACAGCGTCTAGCAGATTCGTGGCTCAGTTCCAGTCGGTAGACAGACAGACGGTTCGGTCCACCACACATACTGCTCTTTTCTCCCTTGCACTCCATGCTGCACTCGGAGTCGCTGGTGTTCTTGGCCTGGATCTTGTGTCCGCAGTAACATTCGGCTCCAAACTCCAAGCCTGCGTACTGATAGCCCCTAGAGATGCAAATAAGAGAGGTTGTTAACACGCGGGCTGCATTGTGGCCCAGATAGTAGAACTGCAGCCTCACAGTTCCAGTGACCTGGGCTCAGTCCTGACCTCGAGTGCTGTCTGTGTGGAGTTTGCATGTTCTCCTTGTGACCACGTGGGTTTCCCTTGGGTGCTCTGGCTTCATCCCACATCCCAAAGATGTGCAGGTTGGCATGTTAATTGGCTTAAATTGCCTCTAGTGTGTAGGTGAGTAGTAAAATCTGGGAGGGAGTTAATGGACTGTTCTGAGAATAAAATGGGATTAATGTAGGATTAGTGTAAATGGGCAGTTGGTTGTCGACACAGACTCGATGGGCTGAAGGGCCGGCTTCCGTGCTGTATCTCTCTGTGATGCTATAACATCAGCAATAGGGCAGCGTAGTGACACACAGGGGAGAGAGAATTGTGAAATGTATAAAGATTACATTTTAGGAATCTAATGAATCGGCAATTGGCCTATGATGTCCCTTTTCCCAAGATATGGTGAAAAATTTTGTTTTGCATGACATCCATAAAGATCATTTCAAAACATAAGTACATTAAGGTAGTACAAAGCGAAAAGCAATAACAGAATGCAGAATATAGTGTTACAGTTACAGAGGGAGTGCAGTGCAGGCAGATAATAATCTGCAAGGTCATGACAAGGTTGAGAGATCAACAGTTCATCTTTTTTGGATAAGAGGTCCATACAAAAGACTTATAACAGTGGGTCAGCAGTTGTCCTTGAACCTGGTGCTGTGGAATTGAAAAGCGAAATGTGCATTGATGAAAAACGACCAACATTCAGAACTAATTCTAAGCCAAAGGGTGGATGTTTTGGACCAGATCCCACTCGACATGTTCAGCACCTTGTGCTCACCATGAGCAGAAGACTTGAGGCTGCACTAATCTCCTGCACCACAGGTGGCGTAAACCAAGGCCCTGTCTATGGGGCTGCCCAGGTGAACTTCTGACAGCTGATGCATCCCAGCAGACGTTAGCAGTGTGGGCAGAGAGTCAAGGCAGTAATTGGGCCAAATCAGCCCAATAATGAACTATGGCCCAGCATTCATTCATTACCTGAATAAGAGGAGATAGAGAGGAGATTCCACATAGAAACAAGCTCTTCTAACCAACCAGCCAACACCCCAAGCAAGTAGGTAGTTCTCATGTCATTTACCTGCTGTGTTTCCAGATTTTGACCGGTTACTTATTCATTGACAATTAATTTGGGCAAAAGTGCTCTTGGCTTACTCTGCCTGATTGTTTCCATATTCCGTAATACCCCTATAAAAATCTATCCATCACTGATGTCAAATTCCAAGTGAACACCGCCCCCCCCCCAGCCATGGAATCACCTCAGGAGGGGTGGGGGTGGTGGGGTAGAGTTCTGAGTTCACAATATCCTTTGGGTGAAGAATAATGCGGGCACACACGGTGGCTGCAAGAGTAGGCCAGAGGTTGGGTGTCCTCTGGTGAGTGACTCATCTGATGATAGCCCAGAATCTCCACAACAGAGCAGTCCACTTGACTGACACCAAAACATTCACTCTTCACGACTAGGGAACCAGTGTGAACCGTCCATAAAAGGCACTGGGCTTCTCCAACAGAACCTCCCAACCCCACGATCTCTACTACCAAGAAGGACAAGAGCAGAAGGTACAAGGGACCACCACCCCCTGAGATATCCTTGCCCCAGGTCTTACACCTTCATTACTTGGAAATATATCGCTAGCCCTTCATTGTCACTGGGTCTAAATCCTGGAACTCCCTCCTCATTGGTACTGTGGAGGTACATTCATCGGAAGGATGGCCCTAGTCCAATACTAGTGCAGTCCTTGCCAACACTTCCTCACTAGATGGCAGTAGGTGACACTTTCTCAAGGGCAATTTGGATGAGAAATAGATGCCTGCCTTGCCAGCCATGTCCACATCCTTGGTTCCTTATCATTTTTCCATCTTGTGCTTGGGTTTTTCCTTCTCTCTTTTTAAGTAATTAAGTGCCGACCACACTTGTGGAATAGAGCACAATCAAATGGTCAGAGCCCTCTTGGAGTTAAATATCTCCATGCATTCATCTAAGTCTTTATTATTGGGATGAGCATGGTCTATATCTGTTTTATCGATGCACCATAGAAGGCATCGTATCTGGATGCATCACAGCTTGGTACAGCAACTGCTCTGCCCAGAACTGCAAGAAACTGCAGAGAGTTGTGGACACAGCCCAGCGCATCACGGACACCAACCTCCCCTCCATGGACTCTGTCTATAACTCTCACTGCCTTGGTGAAGCAGCTGACATAATCAAAGACCCCACCCACCTGGGTGATTCTCTTTTTTTCTCCTCTCCCATCAGGCAAAAGATGCAGGAGCCTGAGGGCACATACCTCCAGGCTCAAGGACAGCTTCTATCCCACAGTGATAAGACTATTGAATGATTACCTTACAGGATAAGATGGACTCTTGACCTCAAAATCCACCTTATTTGACTTTACACTTTATTGTCTACCTGTAATGCACTTCCCTGTAGCTGCGACACTTTATTCTGTATTCTGTTACTGTTTTTATTCTGTACTACCTCAATGCACTCTGCACTACCCCAATGCACTGTGTGATGAATTGATCTGTACAAATGGTATGCAAGACAAGTTTTTTACAACCAATAGCAATACCAAGATTTTCTCAAAATCCCTCATATTTCAAAGAGATTGCCTATCATTCTTCAAAATTCCAGTGAGTAAAAGCCAGTTCTGCTCAATCTCTCCTCATTCGACAACCCTCTGCCCATGAATCAATCTAGTAAATCCATCTTGCACTGATTCAGGTCAGGCAGATCCTTCCTTGGCTACAATGAGCAAAACTGCATACAATACACCACATTAGAATAATAGTTTTGCCAAAGTTCTGCACAAGCAAGATCCCCTTACATTTCTACTCCAATATCCTTGCAAATAAAGCCAACATGCCAATTCCAATCATTGCATTCAACCATTGAATAAAAGCAATACTCACAATTCAGCAGTGAATTTTGGAAGGCGTTTGAGCAGCCTGCAGTCAGTGTTCCTTTAAACAGTGAGAAAAGCAACAATGTGTTCCTAACTGTTCAATATTGTTCCAGGACAATCATAGCACAGAAGGAAATGGGCATCGCATGAGTAAAGCGATAACTTAGTTCATGCCCAGCACCAGGAAAGAGCCAGGAGCATTACCATGGGGACTGCACACAAAGGTGCCTGGTCCAATTTTGCATTAACATACACAAAATGCTGAGGAACTCAGTGGGTCAAGCAACATCTATGGAGGGAAATTAACAGTTGACATCTTGGGCTGAAACCCTTCATCCTGCAGTCTGCATATTTCCAGCATCTACAGTCTGTCTTGTGTCTCCAATTTTGCACTGGCACAACTTCAGCTGGTAAATGATCACTGGCATGATCATTTCTACTTGGAGTGAAACTGAAACTTTGTGTGATTAGCATCAACAAAACAGATGCTGCATGATCTAATTTCTTGACACTTGGTTTTGTACTGTTCTTACCAAAGTGTCAAAACTTCACGATTTCCCATCTGCCACATACTTAACCTGTCTGTATCCCTTTGCAGAATCTTTACACTGTTCTAATTGCACTTGTTCCTATCCAGATATGAATCATCAGCAAACTTTACTATGTTATTAAAACAGAAAATACTGGAAACACTCAGCAGGTCAGGCAGCATTTAATATATCATACTGTGTCTTTTAAACTAAGTAATTAATATAAATTGTAAATTGTTCAGTGCCCATACTGTACTCACTAATTACATTCTGTCAATCTGACAAAGCATCTTTTCTATTATTTGTTTCTTTTTGTCTTTTATCCATGTTGCTATATTGCCCCAACCCTACAAATCCTCATTTTATTCTATAATCTCTTCATCAAATCCTGTTAAATTCCCTTGAAAATCCAAATATACTACATCTACCAGTTCACCCTTATTTACATGCTAGTTATGCATTCAAAAATCTTTAGCAGATCTGTCAAATATGATTTCTCTTTCATAAACTATAATGCCTTTGTCTAATTAAATAGAGGAGTTATAAGACTATATGAGGATCTTAGTGAGAACATTTTATCCTAAAGTTGGAAAATGGAGCCTTTGAGTGACAATAGAGGTAAGTGAGGCTGTTGTATAGAGGAGGAAAGCATTAGTAAAGATTAGGATAGATATGATCTTGAGATTTTTAAAAGCTAATATTGCAGTTGAAATGTGTCTTTCCTTCTGGGTAACACAATAAAATGTTAATTACAAAGCAAGGCTTTAATGTCACTTAATATTAAAATATGAAATGGAAATTGTCTGTGATAATTAATGGTTTGAATCGAAAAGAACTTACATGACATTCTAAACCACTGGCTTTCATTTTCAGCTTTTTGAGTTCAAGTTATTAGATGACCTAACTAAGCATCCATTTCAATAACTGGTTTACTGATAAACTGTGAATAATCAGGTAGAAGTCACAAAGGGCATTGTCAAGTCTGAATGAGTCATTGGCAAAGGCCTAGAAGGAGGTGATGTTTCGTCATCTTAGATGGGGTGTTTGGTGCAGAACAAAAAGGACAAGGAAATTGACTACTTCCAAATTTCACATGTGACCCCCAAAGATGCCTTTGATATTCAAATTTTAAACAAAAAAAATCTTAACAGAAATTACGAGCTAATAAGTAGTTTTCTTTTAACCATAACTAAAATACTGCCTCTAGGAGGACCCAGCTATGTATACAGTATAACTAAACTTTCTGCTGTCATCTGATGTCTGATGTCTTGAAAACAGAATTTGTCACTGTCAGTGTGTGCAGGAAGATCAGTGACATAATTGTTTAATATTCTATCTCATTCAAAAGAATTATTCTTGAAATAGGCCACAGAGAGCAATAAAATTAGGAAAGGTTACTTGACTTGTTGAGCTCAGCCTAATCATTTTCTGTGTACAAGTTATTCCCAGAATTGCTGTTCATTCATTTTGTGAGCTAAACAGTAATATGTGCTAAACACTCGGTGTAATGCTAGTGTCCCATTCAGTGACATGCAAAGATATCTCAGAAGTGGTGAAAAAGCAAGTTTAAGAAGTCACTATATGCAATATGTGATCTATGTAGTCATGGATTCTGCACATTTCAAGGAGGGGGACATTTTCCATGAAAGTAATTGATTGCATTAACAAGAATAGCAATACCTTTCCACCATTCCTCTCTGGCCAGCTACTGTACTCTCTGAATGACATTCTTGTCTCCTAGTTCCTCTATGTCCTGCAGGAATTGGAACATCTCAGCAGATAACTAGGCTATCAGTCCAGCTCATAATCAAATGTCTATTGAGCTCAATCTCATTAAGATGTATTTTTCTCGATTGATGAATAAAGGGCAATTTGTGTTATTCCATTGATTTTGAAACACTTAGAATCTAAATGACAGGTGGATGCATTTACTATAATTGAGTTTATGATATCAATCATAGACAGAGTAAGAAGAAAACTAGCCATTTCTCATTTCAATTAGTTAAACATTAACTTAGTTATCATCAACGTATGTTTCTGTATCCAATATTACAGTGAGTTAGTTGGAAGCATTTCTTCCATCAAAATATTGGGAAGACTAAAGTCATTGTCTTCAATGCCTTGAAGTTTAGAAGAATGAGGGGTGGTCATATTCAAACACATAAGATCCCAAGGGGGCTTGACGGGATAGATGATGATATGTTTCCACTAATGTAAGGGTCACGAAAGTTGGGACAGTCATTTAAAACTGAGGTGCATAGAAATTTCTTCTCTCAGAGGGCAGTGAATCTCTGGAATTCTCTGCCCCCGGGGGCAGTTGAGGCCAGATCATTAGACATATTTAAGGTGGAGATAGATAAATATTTGGAAGATTGAGGGTTGAGGGTTATGGTGGAGATAGATAAATATTTGGAAGATTGAGGGGTTGAGGGTTATGGGGAATTGGCACAGAAGAGAAGTTGAGGACAGCATAGGTAAGTCATGATCATATTGAATGTAGGGGCAGACTTCAGAGGCCTCGTGGTCTACTCTTGCTTCTATTTTCTTGTATTCTTGTGCCATTCACAAACAGTATTCCCCAGCCACCACCCCATCCTTCTCCTTGGGAGTTGGCCAAGGTATGATATTTCCCCCTTCACATCATAAATCAGTGCCGAGCTTCACCTCCATAACCTCATTTGATTCTGCCCTGCCTTAACCCATATGCTTTCAAAAACTTCATTTGTTATTCCTGGATAAGATGGTTTAATGCACTATTGATCATTCTTATTCATTCTATTCTTAAACATATCATTCAAAACCATGTCCTATCTCACACCCAGTCCCCTTCATGCATTTTCTTCTTTTTAGGCAATCACACAGAATCTAGGATGACTTTGTATATGCAAAGCTGACTGATGAGACCAATGTGGGAACTGCAGATTATGTCACAGGCAGTTGACAGGGTGTGCAGGTGGATAGTCTGTGTGGTTGTGCACTTCTACCATCTCTTCAAGGTTTCATTGTGCTCCCAATACATGGACTCGAGGTTCTCCATACAAACTTCATTACCTCCTCTACTTTGAGCTTTCATGGACGCTATGGCCAAGAAAGCACATGAGCGCCTCTACATCGTCAGAAGCCTAAGGAAGTTCAGCATGTCCCCAGTAATCCCCACCAATTTTTACAGATGCACCACAGAAAGTATCTTATCTGGATTCATCACAGATTGGTATGGCAACTGCTCGGCCCGAGACAACAAGAAATTTCAGAGAGTTGTGAACACAGCCCAGTGTCTCATGAAAACCGGCCACCCCTCCATTGATTCCATCTACAATTCCTGCTGCCTTAGGAGAGCAGCCGACATAATCAAAGAACCCTCCCATCCTGGATGTTCTCTCTTCTGCCCCCCTTCCATTGGGCAGAAGACACAAAAGCTTGAGAACACGTATCACCAGACTGAAGGATGACTTCTGTCCCAATGTTACAAGACTCTTGAACCGACCACTTGTATGATAAAGATGAAGATTTAATCTCTCAGTCTACCTCATTATGGCCCTTGCACCTTATTTGACTCCCTGCACTGCACTTCCTCTGTCACTGTAACACTATATTCTGCATTCTGTTATTGCTTTTCCTTTTGTACTACCTTGACATATTTCTGTATGGAATGACCTGTCTGGATGGCATGCAAACAAAGCTTTTCACTGCATCTTGGTACATGTGACAATAATAATCCAATTCCCAATTATTAATCATGGGCCACGGATTCCCAAGATTTATGTAGATGTTGCATATTCTTAAGGCTTTGAGGCTTTTCCTGAATTTTTTCCTCTTTCTAGTGGTAATCTGTCTGTGACAGAACTCAGAATAGTGTGTCTATTTGAGGCATTATATGTTGTGGCCTGCTCAACAGAGCCAATTGAGTATAACATCGGCCTCAGCATTTTATACATTCTCCAAGAGAGGACACTGATGTCATTCGCTTATCCTTTGGAGAATTTTGCACAATCCAGTCCTTGCCAACAAACAGTGGTTCCCAATAAAGTAATATCTCCATTTTAAGATTCCCATCCTTCCATTCAAATCAGTGCACAGTCTCACACTCCCTGCCTCCATTAGCTCCCCCAGACACAGCAATCCACCTTCACTATCCCATCCTGCCCCAACCCCCGAAATATCTTTGCTCCTCTAATTTTAGCCATTTGAGCATCCTGCAGACGCACCATCCTTGCCAGTTGTGACTTCCGATACCAAGATCCTGTGCTGTGGAACACCTTCGTTAAAGTGCTCTGTTTCTCTATCTTGCCTTTAGGTAATCTCCAACCTACCTTTTGGCCAGGCTGTTAGTCATCCACATAGATACCTCCCTATGTTTGAGAAAGATCCAGTGATACTTGGGTTGCTTTCCTGTTTTAAAGGTAATTCATGTTATTTTTGTGTGGAAAACCAGCCTATAGCAATAAAACATAACAATTTATCCATAAATGTTTATTTTTGTAGCACAGTGCATTGGATTAAAATTGTGATGTTTTTGTTCCATTCCCTTTATGTTGCCCATTTGCAAGGATTTTATCAAAAAGATCGAGAGTGATATAACCAGATTTATAACCGAGAAGTATATAACCTGTTTGAGATACAGCTCCAGGGTCTGCTGAATCTGTAGCTGAGATAATGAGGTTGTTTGCCTTTTTGTTAAACTGTAAGCTGCTTTTACAGAAATATCAATGCAGAACACAGTGGGGATTGCCAATTAAAAATTATTCCAAAAAGGAAAGTAAATCCCTACATTGTCAAAAAATATTTAAAAGTGGAGTGTGAAAATGTAAAACAAAGTGTTGCTTCTGTTGTGCAATCAATTGTAAAATATTGCTCATTAATTAATAAAGGGGCGATCCTTGGCGGAGAAAGAACAGTGTGTCAATGAGTGCGTGGCGTTATTAATATGCAAATCAATCAGTAAAATGGGAAGCTGTAGAGATGCTTTGCATGTCATGAATTTCCAGAACTTGTTGGCTAATTTACTTTGGCTTGTACAAACAGTGCCGCACTTATACTGCCCCATTATCTTTAAATTGATACACACTCCCTTTCTCCTCTCTAAGCTGGCCATCTCCCCTCTCCACTCTCAGTCGTGATGCAGGGTTTCAACCTGAAATGTCAACAATTCTTTTCCTCCCACAGATACTGCTCGACCCGTTGATTTCCTCCATCAGATTGTTGGTTGCTCCATTATTTTTAAAAAGCTGCTTGATTTGCTGATTGATCACTCATTAAATTTGTCACACAATGATAGGTTCCAATGAAAAGTCATTGACCTGAATTGTTAAACAGAAAATACTGGAAATACTCAGCAGATCAGGCAGCGTTTATGGAGAGAGAAATGGTTACTATTAAAGGTCATCAACCTTTTTACAGAACATCTTCTGCAGAAAGGTCATCAACCTGAACCATTAATAGTGGCACAACCATTAGAGGTTCTTCCTCATGGCTCCAGTGCTGTCTTAATGGAGTTTGCATGTTCTCCCTGGGACTGCATGGACTTCCCCATGTGCTCCAGTTTCCTCCCACATTCCGAAGTGGATGGGGAGGTTAACTGGCCACTGTAACTTGCCCCTAGTGTGTAGGTAAATGTTAAAATCTAGGCAGAGATGATGTGAATGCAGGAAGAATAAAATAGGATGAGTGTGGGATGAGGTAAATGGGTGTTAGATGGTTGGTGCAGACTCAAAATACCGAAGGACCCGTTTCCCTGCTGGATGACTCCCTGACTTTCACTTTTAACCAGATTTCCAGCATTCATGGTATTTTGTTTTAGCAGAAATTTCAGACTCATAATTACACATTTTAATTCTGTGCAAATTGTTTGTTAAGTGACAATCAGTCCCTCTGCCTGGAATACACTTGTTTCTCATCCTTACAAATACCAAATTGTGGAGATTTTTCTTAGTCTTCCTCTCTGTCACCTTTTTTACCCCTCCCTTTATTCGATCTTTGTTTCCTTCTACTACTTCTCTCAGTATCTGATTTGACACTTATGCCCATTCCTGTTGATCTCCCCTCGGTTAAGTGAAAGCACTTTTAGTCCCATTGTTTATGCCACTCCTCCCTCACCCCAGCCATCTCCTTCAAGGGCACCAATGCTCAATACAAGAGGGCATGGCTTTAAAGTAATTGGTGGGAAGTTCAAGGGAGATGTCAGAGGGAGGTTTCTTACCCAGAGAGTGGTTGGGGCATGGAATGCCCTGCCTGGGGTGGTTGTGGAGGCAGGTACATTGGTCAAATGCAAGAGATTACTAGATAGGCACATGGAGGAATTTAAAATAGAAATCCTTTCAAATCCTTTTAAAAGTGGGAGGAAGGGGATAGATAGTCTTAGGCGATGTTTGTCAGCACAACAGTGGGGGCCAAGGGGCCTGTATTGTGCTGCACTGTTCTATGTTCTGTGTTCAAAATCTAGACCAAGTTGTCATCACAATTTTACATTCAAGAAAATGTCATAGAGGCATAGACAGATACAGCATGGAAACAGGCCCTTCAGCCCACCAAGTCTGTGCTGGCCATCATTTACACTAATCCTACATTAATCCCATTTTATTCTCCCTACTTTCCATTCAAATACAGAAAATATTCACACAGATGTTGCCGGCACTTGAGGAGAGACTGGATAGGCTGGAACTGTTTTCTCTGGAGTTGGAGCAGCTGAGGGGTTGCCTTAAAGAGGTATATAAAATAATGAGGGTCATAGCTAAGGTGAGTAGTCACAGTCTTTTTCCCCAAGTAGGGGAGTCTAAAACTAAAGGACAAATATTTAATGTGAGAAGGGAAAGATTTTAAGGGAAACTGAGAAGTAAGTTTTTCACACAGAGGTCTATGGAACGAGCCGCAAGAGGAAGTGGTAGAGGCAGGTATAATTATGAGTTTTGAAAGCTGTTTGGATAGGTGCATGTATAGGAAAGATTTGAGGAATATGGACCAAATGTAGGACTAGCTCAGGAAGTTCACCTTGGTCACCATGAACGAATTAAGACAAAGGGCCTGTTTCTGTGCTGTATAACTCTATGATTCTATGACTCTACAACTCTCCCTGGATTCTATCAGTCACCATCACATGCCATTTATTTCCATATTTTATCTGCAGCATATCTGAGTAACTGTTATTCATCCGTGAATGTTGACTTTCAGTGGTGTAACTTATGATAGATATGGTTTAAATGATATTGCCTATTTAAAGAAAACCAATTAGAAATGGAAAAAGTTAGTGCAATTGATATGAACACCTTATCTAAGTTGATACACCACTGGCATGGGTAACATTTTAAAATAAACATAGAATGTTACAGCACAGTACATGCCCTTCGGCCCACAATGTTGTGCCAACAATATTACATAAGGTTTCTTTATTAGCCACATGTACATCGAAACACACAGTGAAATGCACCTTTTGCATAGAGTGTTCTGGGGGCAGCCACGCTTCCAGTGCCAACATAACATGCCCACAACTTCCTAACCTGCACGTCTTTGGAATGTGGGAGGAAACCGGAGCACCCAGAGGAAACCCACGCAGACA
>JARFYF010000001.1:15791141-15803076 GCA_030265395.1 Rhina ancylostomus
AAGTTGGCACATAATTTTAACAAGAAATAAAGTAGCTCCACAAAGCCCAGAATTAAAGCCAAAATGGGAATAACGTTGGCTGCAGTTTTCCATGTGTCTATAAGTGATTCATTTTTACCATTCCAGCTGACTGGCTTTTGATCACCGGATGGCTGTCCTCTCCTTATCTCCAAATTCCACACAGATGCATTAGTCAGTTAGAAGAAGTGGCAGTTCAGTGAAATCAATGGAAAGAATGTCCATCCAATTTTGAGCCAATCCAATGGTACATCCATGAATGAATGAGAAGAAGCTCAGCCCTTGGACTTGTCCACCAGTCCTGTACGGGCAGAGGAGACCACGTCGGGAGAATGAGTTAAGTGACCACCGTGTAAGAGGCCATGCAAGGTGGAGGGCTGAAAAGCAGTGTGGTAGTGATGCGGGGGAGGGGGTGGGTAATAAAGTTAGGGCGATGTTCTCTGCAGCTGAAAGCAAGGAACTCAAAGGTTACGTTACTGTATGTGCCTGGTGCTGGGGTTGGGGATATCTCCTTGGGACTGGAGAACATGGAGTGGGAGAGAAGGACCCAAGGGCAGCACAGTGGTGCAGCTAGCAGGGCTGCTGCCTTGTGGCTCCAGTGACCCAGGTTCAATGCTGACCTCTGGTGCTGTCTGTGTGGAGTTTGCACATTCTCCTTGTGGCCGTGTGGGTTTCTTCTGAACGTTCTGGTTCCCCCTGCATCCCAAAGACGTGCGGGTTGGAAGGTTCACTGTAAATTTCCCCTGGGGTGTTGGTGAGTGGTAGAATCTGGGGGAGCTGATGGGAAGGTGGAGAGAATAAAATGGGACAAGTGTAAGATTATTGCATGTGGGTGCTTTATAGTTAGCATGGACTTGGTGGGCTAAAGGGCCTGTTCCTATGGTGTATGCCTTTGTGAGCTGTGCTCCATGTAGGAAGCAAAGACATGAATACAACTAAGGAAGAAGTTCTGCTGAAGGAGAAGGAGCAACCAGGGTTCAAACTAAAAACCAGAACCACAAAGGTAACAATGACTGGATTAGTAACTCTGTATCAACACATAAAATTATCATTGACCAAGTGGAGATTGACTTTAATCTACATTTGGACTGGGCAAACCAAATTAGCACTAACTGTGTGGAGGACAAATTCATGGAGTGTTTAGGGAATGGGTTTCCAGATCAGTGTGTTGTAGAAACATTGAGGGAAGGGGCTATTTTAGACCTAGTATTGTGCCTTGAGAAAGGGTTAATTAATAATCTGGTGGTTAGGGGGCCTTTAAGGAAGAGTAATTATAATATAATAGAATTTTCTGTAAAGATTGAAAGTGATTTAGCACAATCTGAAGACGGATTCTTAAATCTACAAGGGCAAAGGTGTGTGGCAATAGTTGCCCATAGTAGACTGAACATAGAACATAGAACAGTACATCATAGGAACAGGTCCTTTGGCCCACAATGTCTGTGCTGAACATGATGCTGAATTAAACTAAACCTCTCCTGCCTGTGCGTGATCCATATATTGGAAGACTGAAAAACTATATTAAAAGGAACGGTAGTAAACGAGAAAGTTATTATTTAATGTGTAATTTACATTTAAGATACAAAAGGCAAACAGGAAAAGTTGCCCAGTTGTGGCTTAAAACAGAAGTTAAAGACAGTATTAGGTTAAAGAAAAAAAATTATTCATTTCCAAAAATAATGGGAAATCCAAAAATTGGGAAAATTTCAGATATTGGCAAAAGTGGACCAAGAAATTAGAAGGAAAAGTAAAGTAACATGCAAGAGAAGTCTTGTTAGAAACATGAAAACAGATGGTTAAAAACTTCCTATTGATGTGCTAAAAAGAAAAAGTTTGTAAGAGTTAAAGTGGATCCTTTACAGATTGAGGTGGGAGAAATTATTTGGCGGAGTAAGGAAATGGCTGAAAAATTAAATAAATATTCTGTGCCTGTCCTTCCAGAAGAGACAGAAAACCTTCTGGAAATAATGTAAAACAGCAGGTGTAGAGTGAATGAGGAGTTACATGAAATCATCCCTGGTGTGGAGAAATAGTACTGGAGAAATTGATGAGAGTGAAATCCTATAAACCTCCAAGACCTAATGTAAGAACACAAGAAATAGGAACAGGATTCGGCGATCTGGCCCGTCGAACCTGCTCTGCCATTCAGTAAGATCATGGCTGATGATAGCGAACTGCATCCCAGACTTTTAGTCATGGAGATAGTGATTGTTATCTTTCAAAATACCATAGATTTTAGAATAGTTCCCACAGATTGGAAGTTAGCAAATATTACACTACTATTTAAGAAAGGAGGGGGAACAGGGAACTTTAGGCTGGTTAGTCTGACATTAGCAGTTGGGAAAATGCTAGTATCTATTATTAAGGAAGTGGTATTGTGGCATTTAGAATAAAATAACAAAATAAATGCAGATCAACATAGATGTATGAAAGGGAAGTAATGCCTGATGAATCTATTATACATAACTATCAGAATTAATAAAGGGTTACTGAATAATAGAATGAGTTTGGACCTTCAGAATGCCTTTTAAAGTGTCACACAATATATCATTGGGGATTGAGCACTGGTTAAAGGACAGAAAATAGAGTAGGAATAAATAAGTTATTTTAAGATTTAAAAATGATATCTAGTGGGGTACCTTAGATACTGATGCTGGGGCCCCTGTGGTTCTCAATCTATATCAATGACCAGATGGGAAGACCAAGTATAATATATCCACATTTGTTAATGATAATAAACTGGATGGGAGTGTGGGTTGTGGGAGTGATCAGAGAGGCTTCAAGGGGATATAGACAGGTTAAGTGTATGGGCAAGTGCATGGCAGATGGAATATTATGTGGAATCAAAAAAAGGATAGAATTTTCTAAATGATGAAAGTTTGAAAGGTTCTGGTGTTCAGAGGGACTTGGGTATCCTTGTACATAAAATCACTGAATGTTAGCATTTAGATAGAGCAAGCAATTAGGAAGGCAAGTAGCACGTTGGCCTTCATTGCAAGAGGATTTGAAGAGAAATGTAAAGATGTTTTACTGTAATTATATAGAGCCCTGCTGAGACTGCACTTGGAATATTATATATAAACTGATTTTTCTACCTATGAAAGGAAGTACTTGCAGAGGAGGAAGTACCATAAATGATCTCTAGTTTGATTCCCACGATGACAGGTTTGTCCTGTGAGGAGAGATTGTGTATCTGTTGAATTTAGAAGAATCAGAGGCGACCTCATTGAAACGTCCAAAATTCCTTCAGGACTTGACAGAGTGGATGCAGGAATGATGTTTCCCCTGGCTGAAACATCTAGAACAAAAGGTCACAGACTTAAAATAAGGGGTTGGCCATTCAGGAACTTAGTCAAGATATTTCTTCTGCCAGAGAAGAAATCGTTGGAAATCTCCATCCAAGTGGGATGTGGAGGCTCAGATGCTGAATATTTAGAAAAGAGATCAACAGATATTTGTAAATTAAAGAAGTCAGGGATTTGGGGTTAGAGCAGGAACATAGTGCTGCCTCTGGCAGGAGGGGTAGAGTGGAAGGAGAGTTGGGAAGATTGTCAATGGGGAGCGGTTGTGTTTCTCTGACAACATTGATCAGGAGCAACTTCAGCAGGATGGGTCAGGGAAAGACTATGTGAAGGGTCAACTATCACAGTCATTGACTTCAGGAAAGGGGAAGGTGTACATGCACCTGCCTACATCAATGGTGCTGAGGTCGAGAGGGTTAAGAGCTTTAAGTTCCTGGGAGTGACCATCACCAACAACCTGCCCTAGTCAAATCACGTAGATGCCACAGCCAAGAAAGCTCACCAGCACCCTCAGAAGGCTAAAGAAATTCGGTTTGTCCCCTTTGACTCTCACCAAGTTTTATTGATGCACCAAAGAAAGCATCCTATCTGGATGCATCACGGCTTGGTACGGCAACTGCTCTGCCCCCTGACCACAAGAAACTGCAGAGTTGTGGACACAGCCCAGCGCATCACGGACACCAGCCTCCCCTCCTTGGTCTCTGTCTTTACCTCTCACTGTCTTGGTGAAGCAGCCAGCAAAATCAAAGACCCCAAACACCCAGATATTCTCTCTTCTCTCCTCTTACAAATAGAAGATAGTGTAGGTCATTCAGACCCTTCCACATTCAACAAGATTATGGGTAATCTTTTGCCTCATCACCACCTTCCTGCACTACTCCCACCTCCACTGATTCCTTCGGTATCCAAATTGACCTCTGTTTTGAATGTACTCAGTGTCTGAGCCTTCACAGGTGCCTTAACTAGAGAATTAGTAGGATCTTGATGTGAGCAGCTTGATGCTGCATTTCCTACTTTTCAATTTTGTGCTGCAAGAATACACTCTCGGTCTTAAAGCATCTTGGGATGCCCTGATGTGCTACAAAAGCAAACCTTTCCTATTTCTGCAGGCCTACAATTTTCCTATTGAACTCAATGAATTGTAAACCAAAGGTGCTAATTTGTATTTGGAATGGGTCAAGCTCGTCAACATGTATAATGATTACACTATTGCTATTCCTGGGCTTTCATGTTTGATGAGCTAAGGGGCTATATTACTTTTTACCAGGGCCATGTTTCCCATGCTCCCTTTAAACTCACCAGGACCCCATTTCCTGCTTTTCCTTTAATCGCACCAGGCCCCTGCTGCCTCAGAATTCCAGCAATCCAGATGCTATCCTGACCCATGGTGCTGTCTCCTTGGAGCTTGCATGTTCCCCCATTGGCTGCATGGGTGTCCTCTGGGTGCTCTAGTTTGCTCCCACATGCCAAAGATGTGCAGGCTGGTAGGTTAATTCTCCACTATGAATTAGTCCTGGTTCATAGAATCAGGGGGCAAGGGAAATTAATGGGAATGAAGGGAGAACAAAATAGGATTAGGAAAATGGGTGCTTGATGGTCAGCATGGTGGGTTAAAAGGCTTGTTTCCACGCTGAATGGCTCTATGAACCTATCATTTGGGGAGGCATTATGCATAGATATTGTGGATTGGCTGTTTTCGGCACTTAGCTAAATGCACTGTTCATGATGATCTGACACTTTCTGACCAACCGTATTCTCCTGTAGGCATATCTTCTAACTCAGTGGGTTTGAATCTTATCAAACAAGTAGCTAATTTGTTCACAGTGAAATATGCATCCACCTGTAATGACATGATTATATCTCAGGCAACTCCTTTAAAGGACTTGGGGATATTCCTAGAATTCCCAGCCATAGCTAGCTGTCATAGAGCAAGGCAGTTCATGCGCTACACATATTTTGCAATGATTTTTCCTTTTATTGTGAACTATCTCACTAAATTATCTCAACAGTAATAGAGCCTCACAGACCCCTGATCTGTGTTTCCACTTTTCCCCCTTAGGGTCACGGCCACAAGAGTGAGACATTTTCCTACCCCCTTGATTGAAATTATCTTCTGCCAATGTTTGCTGTTCTCTTTCTCCTCCTCACAGCACCAAGATAAGGTATTTTTACAGGATGAAGTTACTTGAGCTGCAATGGGCACTAATAAATGTTAATAAAAAGGGAAAATGCTGGAATATTCATAGGTCAGCAACATCCAAGGGGAGAGAAACAGAGTTAATGTTGCATTAGACTTGAAATATTAATTCTGTTTCCATCTCCACAGATCCTGCCTGAGTATTTCCAACCTGTTTTATTTCAGATTTCTGCCATGTATGTTATTTTGTCTTTGAAGAACTGTTGACATGCATTGCACTCCTCCTCCAATCCTACTCCTGAGGAGAAAGGTGCAGGTGCTGCTTTAGGAAGAAGTGTACAGCTGCAAAATACAAAGTCAACATGGAATTAACAGCAAAATGAGTTGTTAAATATGCAGCTATTTCATGGAATCATAAAGTTCAAAGGCATTGAGGACCCTTCAGTTCATCAAGACTTCCCCAGCTCTTTCCATAGCCATTGCATCCAGTCTCAAACAAGCTGCTGGAGGAACTCAGCGGGTCAAGCAGCAACTTTGGGAGGAAAGAAGTTGTCAACATTTCCAGTTGAAACTCAGCATCAGGACCCTACCCTTGAAATGTCGACAATTCCTGCAGATTGTTTGTTGCTCCAGATTCCAGCATCTGCAGTCTCTTGTGTCTCCATTGCATTTAGTCTCACTCCCTGACCTTCCTTCACAGCCCTACAAAACACTTCCCTTGGATGTTCCAACAAACCAGAATCTCACTTGAGGATAAGAAGCAACATGAATGACTGAACTAAACATTGTGCATCAATATACACTTAGCTCTAGCAACTGGCTATTGCGAGTACCTTGAAGAATCAGGACGTTTTTTGAACCTGTGCTTACATGATTCACTGACTTTAATGACCACAGGGCCTTTCCAGCTACATTAAAACTTACTTGATCTCAACAGACCAGATGCCTGTTTCAGCACTCACTAATACAAGTCACCCACACTTCAATGAATACTTGCTGATGTACTATTGAAGCAACAAATGCATATAATGGAAAGTCAAAACAAAAGTAGAGAACACAGGAAGAACTGAGCATGCCAAGCAGCATCTTCAGTGTGAAGAGATATAGAAACAGTATTTCAGGCTGAGGACTGCAATGGAACTGGACAAATGGAAAGAAAAGCATGTAACAGAGGGGGGGCAGAGAGAACAGAAGGAATACCTGTGATAGAATGCAGACCAAAGATATCAAGATAACAGCTACCTAAATAAAGCAGTTGGAGACAGAAAAGTAAAAAGAAACTGATTGAAATAGAAAGGCATAGCCCCATTTGTGAAAAGAGAGAAAAATTGTCTGAAATTGTTAAGTTCATGTACGTAAGGACTGCAAAGTCCCTAGTCAGAAGAAGAAGTGCAATTCCCTTAACTTAAATTGGCATCATTGGAGCAATGCAGGAGATCAAAGACAGAGAGGTCAGAGTGGGGGCGGAGTGGAAAATTAAAGTGACAGGCGACTGGATACTTGCGGACCAAACGGAGGTCTCTCCATTGTAGAGGAGACCACATCATGGACACAGAATGCAATACACTAAACTGGAAGAAGTGCAAATAAATTTCTTCTCCACCTGAAAGAGCTATTTGTGTCCCTGGATGGTAGGAAGGGAAGAGGAAAATATAAACATATTTATAATAATTGTAGTACTGAATGTTGATGCTTCAACAAGGAAAACAGATAAGTCAATTAACAGTGGAAAGAAAAGTTAAATGATGATTTTTCAGCTTACTTTCCAATGAATCATAATGGATTAAGTACTGAAGAAAAATAATCGATTGATATTTATCTTTAATCTAAAAATAAACTACAGAGTCAAAATATGATGTTGCATCTTCAAGGATTCTGTGCTTGCTAATGCAATGTCAAGGTGTGTGAGGAGCCCATAGGGATGCAGAAAACTCTCCATGGACCTTAGCACACTGTGGTCTCTATAAATTGGTACGCTGCATTCTTCACAACAATCTCCAAGCTTTTAGCACTCAAAATGTACTGTCTGCTTGCATTAGTAGTGTTGATGCTGATGGCAGCAGACTGGACCAGTGATGTACAGTTGCAGAACAAGAAACTTTTCAAACTTACTGCATGTTTCAGTTGAATTCAGCCACAAAAGGCATAAGCATGATTTTGTTTACTTTTCACACACCTTCACTAAATTAAAATTAAATTTTCTTCTTTCCCTGGCAATGTAATTGGTTATTGGAAGACAAAGTGATGACCAACAGAGTAATTAGTTCCTCTCTTTTTTTGATCAGGAAACAAGGAATATTAGGTCTTCACTGTTTCTTTTTTTATTATTATTCATTCAAGGGATGTGGGCTTCGCAGGCTGAGCCAGCATTTAATTGCCCATCCCTAGTTGCCTTTGACAAGGTGGTGGTGGTGAGCTACCTTCTTCAACCACTTCAGGCCTTGAGGTCTGGGCATACCCACAATGCTGTTTGGACAAGAGTTCCAGGATTTTGACCCAGTGATGGAGAAGGAATGGTGATATATTTCTAAGTCAAGATGGTGTGTGGCTTGGAGGGCAACTTCCATATGGTGGTGTTCTCCATTCTTTTGCTGCCCTTGTCCTTCTAGCTGGTTTGGAAAGTGCTGTCTTGAGTATGCATTTTGTTTTACCCATTTCCCAATAGGTAAAAAAAAACATTTAATTAAGTAAACTTTGGTGTATGGATTGGAGTGGTGTGGCCTTGGAAGATTTACTTCAAGACAGAACAATCACATTGTCCAAAACTCTAGGTATTAATAGGTGTTAAGATGCTTCAATCATAAGCAGAATAGTACTGCATAAACACCTCTCATTGGGTCAAACTATTTTTTAAAATTTTCTGTGATACTAACTATAGCAGACAAGTTTAGTAGTCAGGAATGCATTCTGTGTGCTTTGAACACAGGCAGACTTTGTGCCCTAAAAATTCATCCGTGTCTTTATTTATTCAGAGAATGTGGATTTCGTTGGGAATGCCAGCATTTATTGTCCATCCTTGATTACCCCAGAACTGAGGAGGCAACTAAGAGCTGATAGGTCTGGAGACAGTTCAGATGGAGTGCACAGCTGAGGAAACTGATTCATGTTTTAGTGCTACATGTGCACAACACACCGGAAAGCAGACCTGGTCAATTGCATCAAGTCTGTATCTTTACTCATTAAATGTATCATTAATTACTTGCGGGTTTGTTGGGAAATCATTTATAGGGAGCATCATACATGCAGAATGTGGGAGTAGTGCACATCTGGTAGTTTTCTGAATTCTATAGAACTGAACATCTGTTTATTACCTAAAATGGTGCTTTAATGGTTGTGCCAGTGGGAAGCATGATGTGGGTCCCCTGCATACCATCATATTTTCAGGCATGAATGAATTTCCAGACCACTCTTCCTAAACCTTGAGGAAATAGCCACTTAAGTCCTCAAATGGATGGGTCTAGATCAGTTAAAGGAATTGGAGTGATGGACCAGGAATCATGTGAATCTGAAGAAGAAGAGCAGCTACATGTAAGAATGCTCCGAAGAGAGACTGTTACAATTCTAGATTGACCTCCTCTCCCTAATTTTGGACCCCAGCATGCAACCCAAAAAGAATGCCATTCACTTCTCAAAGGGGTTGCATTTCACTGGGGACATAAGGGTTGGATGAGCTGGGATCTCCTCCAATACAAGTCCAGTGTCCTGGATTCAACCCTGACCTCCAGTGCTGCCATCCTCCCTGTAACCTCACAGCTTTCCTCCAGGTGATACAATTTCATCCCGCGTCCAAAAATATAAGATAAGATTTCTTTGTGTACTTTGAAACACACAGTGAAATGCATCTTTGTAATGAAATGTAAAATGTTCTCGGGGCAGCCCGCAAGTGTCGCCACGCTTCTGGCACCAACACAGCATGTCCACAACTTCCTAACCGTACGTCTTTGGAATGTGGAATGTGGGAGCACCCACAGGAAACCCACGCAGACACTGGGAGAACGCACAAACTCCTTACAGACAGCGGCCGGAATTGAACCCGGGTCGCTCACGCTGTAATAGCATTATGCTAACTGCTACAGTACCATGCCATGCAGGTCGGTAGTCCAATTAGCCTCTGTAAATTGCCCCTATTGTGTAGTGAGTGGTAGAATCTGGGGGAGTTGGTGGGAATATGAGGTGAATAAAACAGGATTAGTTTAAGAGTAATGTCAGTGGGTGCTTGATGGTCAGCACAAACTCAGAGGGCTGAAGGGCCTGTTTCTATGCTTTATGACTCCATGACCTACCTTTTATCTGATGCACTTCAGGAATAGTGTTGTGGCAGAAACTTAATAAATTCAGATCAGTGGCTAACTCTATCTTAAGTCTCAGCAAAGATTGTATTCTTATCCTCCTGGGCCACTTCTTGCATTCAATCATGTCATTTCTTTCATTCATTCAAAGGTTTGACCTCACTGGTCAGGTCAGAAACAATTGCCTATGCCCATCTGCCCTTTGGAAGGGCAGTGGTAATCGGCCACGTTCTTGAACCCCCGTGTAGTCAATTGCACTGTTGTTTTGCATACAATATCTCAGCAGCATGATAATGGCGTGATAATCTGCTTCAGTGATGTAGATTAAGAAGTAAATATTGGCCAGAACACTAGGCAAGATTCCTCTGCTCTTCTTCACTATAATGCCTACCTTTTATGTCTTCCTGAAGGGGATAGTGGTTGAATGTGGCATCAGAAGGACGTTACTGTTTGTTTTAAATCTCTCATGGTTTGTGGTATTACTGACAAGTGTAACAGAATTATAGGCCTAGACTTTGTGCCAAAATCACTAAAGTGAGATTTGAACTCACAACTTTCTGACTCCAAGGTGACAATGATACCATTGCACCACAGCTGACATTGGATAAACATCTAAACAGGGTGAGACACAAGACATGGTTAGAGTTACAACCAGTGGGATTAGATTCTGTTAGTTTTGGATTCTTCAAACAAAGAGCTGGAACAGAAACAGATACTGCATGACCTCCTACTTTGCTGTGAACTTCAATGGCTCTTTGGTTCTAATGTTGCATTACCTTTAATGCCTTGAGAATACTTTGCAAGTATTGTGTGTTGCAGTATGTAATCTAAAGTGAATTAATCTTCATTCAACAACTTTAACCCTAGTCTGCTAAAAGGAAGTTAAGTCATTAACTAAATAGAGAGAAGCAAGTCACCAAGACTTTTTCAACAGCACCTCACAAATCCACAAACTCTACCACACAGAAACGTGGTTGACAGACTCATGGGAAAACCACTTCCTATAAGTTTCATCCCATATCACGCATTATATATCACTGTTCTTTCATTGTCACTGATGCACATATATAAATGATTTGTATGAAAATGTAGGTGGACTGATTAACATGTTTGCAGACAACATAAAAATTGCCGGAATTGTGGATGGTAAGGAAGGTTGTCAAAGAATTCAGCAGGATATAGACCAGTTGGAAATGTGGGAAATGACAGATAGAATTTAATCCGGACAAGTGCAAGGTGTTGCACTTTGAGAGGTCAAATGCAAGAGGAAAGTATAGAATAAATGGCAGGACCCTTCGGAGCATTGATGTACAGGGATCTTGGGGTGCAAGTCCATAGCTCCCTGAAAACGGTAACACAAGAAGGTAGGATGATAAAGAAGACGTACAGCATACTTGCCTTCAACAGTCAGGGTACTGAGTATGAGTGTTGGTAAGTCATGTTGCAGCTATATAAAATCTTGTTTATGCTACATGTGGAGTATTGTGTGCAGGTCTGGTCACCACCATACAGGAAGGATGTGGAGGCTTTGGAGAGGATGCAGAAGAGGTTCACAAGAACATTTTCTGGATTAGAGAGTATTAGCTGTAAGGAGAGTTTGGACAGACACATTATTTTCTCTGGAGTGTTGGAAGCCGAGGGGAGACCTGATAGATGTATATAAAATTATGCAGGGCATAGAGAGGGTAACTAGTCAGAGTCTTTTTCTCAGGGTGGAAATGTCAAATACTGGAGGGCATAGCTTTCAGGTGAAAGGGCGAAGAGTTAAAGAAATGTGAAGGCAAGTTTTTTACACAGAGAGTTGTAGGTACCTGGAACATGATGCCAGGGGAAGTGGTGGAAGCAGATATGGTAGCAATGCTTAAGAGGCATTTGGATTGACAAATGAACTGACCAGGAATGGAGGGATATAGATCACATGCAACAGATGTGCAGTTTAAATTGGCATCATGGTTGGCACAGACATTGTGGGCTGAAGGGCCTGCTCCTGTGCTGTACTATTCTTTGTTCTGATATTTGTGGCATCATATGAAGGAATGGGAAAATTTCTCTTCCTATGCACTTTGATGCCAATTTTAGAGTGAATCTTTTGTGTGATTTTTATAACCCTTTGTGATTTTTAAAAATGACTTGGATGAGGATGTGGAAGGGTGGGTTAGTAAGTTTGCTGATGATACAAAGGTTGGTGG
>JARFYF010000001.1:15958751-15975181 GCA_030265395.1 Rhina ancylostomus
ACAACATAGCTTCAAGTGAGGGGTAAAATTTTAAGGAGATTAATGCGGCAAGTTTTTTACACAGAGAGTGGTAGGTGCCTAGAACGTGCTGCCAGGGGAAGGGGTGGAAGGAGGTGCAATAGCAGAGTTTAAGAAGAATTCAGACAGGCACATGAACAGGCAAGGAATTGAGGGATGTAGACCATGTGCAGGCAGATGGGACCAGGACCAGCGCAGACATTGTGGGTTTGAAGGGCCTGTACCAGTGCTGTAGTGTTCTATATTCTATGTGAATAACGAATGATTATGCATTGTTTTATAACAAGCAGTAATGCACATTCTGTCTTATTGAAAATATATTCCTTATTCACCTATCCACAGTATTGCAGCCTCTCACCTCCTTATGAATCAGCCTCATGCTGAGAGAATGTACATATGACCTTCCAGACTATCTGTCAAACTTGCCCTGTAACCAGTTGCTATGAGATGTGCCAGACAGCCCCAGGTTGACTTGCATCCAACTTGTTTCCCTACCTGTCAGGTAAAAAAAAACTGCATTCCCACTTAAACCACTCCTTAACTAGTCCTGCCGTGATGCTTTGCTGACTAGTGTAGCAAGTACAAGGTATGGAATGGTTATTATCTCACAGTCTATTCTGCCTATACCCAACTTAAAAATAATTTAAGAAATGGATTCCTAATTGGCTCAAAGTGGGACAGCTCCAAACACACACCAACTACAGTAATAATAACAACTCCCAATCATAGAACAACTTTAACACAGTAAAACATCACAAATCACAGAGTGTCACAAAATATGTGTGGGTTGGTAGGTTAATTGGCCATTGTAAACTGCCCCTTGTGTGTAGGTTTGTGGTAGAATCCGGGGGGGAGTTGATAGATAAAATGGATTAGGGTAGGATTAATGTAAAAATGTGGTGTTTAATAGTTGACACAGAGTCGTGGTTCAAAGGGCCAGTTTTCGTACTTTATCTCTCTATGACTCTCTGAGAATCCAAAAGTTATTAAGTATGATGCTCAGTAAATTTCTGGTCATTAATCTCAAAGCTGAATCTACATGTCAACTTTGACCCAGTTAAAGCACTCTCTCTCCAGACACTTGAGTACAGAATCCAGGCTCCCACTCCACCACCAGTACTGAGACAGTGCTACACTGTTGGAGATGTCTGAATATCAAAGGTTACCCTCTGAGAGAGATGTACAATATTGCATGGTGCCATTAAAAGAGTTGTATCAAAATTTTCTCAGCATCTTTATATTTATCAGTCAACTAAATGAAGTGAAAAAACACTGATTATCTAGACTCATGTTTTATTACTGTTTGTGGGACATCACTGTGCATATTTTTTGTTGTGTTCCCTGAATTATATCAGAAGCTTGTTATCAAATCTGAAGTGCTTTAGAATGGTTTAAGCCCATGAAGGATGCTAGAAAGAAATGAATGTGTTTTTATAGTAAAGGCATAAAATGCTAGAAACTCTCAGCATCTGTGCAAAGAGAAACAGTGTTAATTGAAGAACCTTCTCCAGTTCTGATGAAGGTTCTTTGATCTAAAGCATTAACTCTGCATCTCACTGCAATACTGAGAGAACGCTGCACTGGTTGAGCTGCCATCATTTGGAAGAGGTTGGATCTTTCAGAGGAGGCTCTGGTTACCTTCTCAGGTGAATGTAAAAGATTCCATCGCACTATTTTGAAGAAGTGTGGAAATTTCTCCCTGATATCTAGCCATACTTCAAACACATCATTATCACATTAGCAATTGTTGAAACTGGCTCATGTGCAACTTGGTTACAACTGAGGAATAAAGTATTTCTACTGTAACTAACTTCAATAGGTCTTTATTGCCTGTCAATTCCTTTGAAGTATCCTAAGGCCGTGAGGGTAATATATTAATACATGTTTTTCCTTTATTTACTGCATCAATCTTAAAGATTATGACCAAGGTAGCAATTAAATCTGACAATCATATTCCAGACCCCAGGAATGCTGCAAGGGGTGACCTCTTGTGTAGCCAACAGTTTAAAATGTATCTTATTTTCACAAAAACATTTTCTCAGGAAAACAAGCCCACACTTGAAGTGTTGAAAAAGATCTACTGTCATAACCACAAGTCACTACAAAACTCTTGTCAAATGTCTGTCTCATTGTTGTGCAAAGGTCAATCAGTGAATCATTAAATTATAAGATGAACAGTGACAAATTCTATTTGGATCTTTAATTGTTTGATGCAACAATTGCCAGAATATTAAGTGTAAGGGACAAGCTTAACCTGAGTGAATTGTATCAACAATGAATGGTTGGAAAGTGTGAAACGCAAGAGGGAGTTACTTATACTGTTTTTAGGATAGCATGTTAGCCTAACAGTAGGGTTTCAAAGCTATTTGCTGTCGCTGATTATCCTTCATCTGTTGGTATCGTACTAGAAGCAAACACACTCATGTGTATGGTCCAGGAAGATATTCATACATTGAGGCTTGAGTCTGATTGCTTTTTTTGTGTTTCATCCGTTTTGTAGCAGAAAAGATCTGTTCAGTGTGAGGATTAGTTGGTAGCCCTACTGCCTCTGAGTCAGAAGGTTCAAGTCCCACAACAGAGAATAGGATAGACATATCCAGTAAGAAGGCACGCCAGTGGCTCTACTTCATTAGGAGTTTGAGGAGGTTTGGTATGTCACCAAAAGCTCTTTCAGATTTCTATATAGACCCTCACCATTCAGGAACACCGTCATTTCGTTACTATCATCAGGGAGGAGGTACAGGAGCCTGAAGACCCAAACACAACAATTCAGGAACAGCTTCTTCCCCTCCACCATCACATTTCTGAACTGTCCATGATCACTACCTCATTATTCCTCTTTTTTTGCACTGTTTACTTATTTCTGTAATTTATAGATTTTATGTCTTTGCAATGTACTGCTGCTGCAGAACAACAAATTTCACGTCATATGTCCGTGATAATAAATCTGATTCAGATTCAGTTCTGATGGGGTGCTGCGTTGTTAGAGGAACTGACATTTGGATGAACTGTTAAACCAGGCAGGGGTTAAGGATCCCATAGCAGCATTACAGAGAAGATTAGTGGAGTTTTTACTTAGTGCTTGGAAAATATTTATCCTTCAACCAACGTTAGCAATACAGATTATCTGCTCATCACATTTGTGTTTACAGGAGCGTGCCGTGACAAATTGGCTATCACGTTACCGACAGTAGCTGTAATTTTTGACTCCCTGAAAGTGGCATGAAAGGCAGTATATAATTGCAAGACTTTCCCTCAAAGCTCCACTTACTCCCCCTCAACTCCACCTTGCGATGGTGACCTTTATTATCACTGGTTGATATTGTGAGGTTTGTCTCCCTTAATTCTATTCATATTCCCTCATCCTTGCATAACATATCTCTGTGATTAGTCAGAAAGGCACAAAGATGTCTGTTACAATGTCCCCTTCATAGCAATCTGCAGCAAAGGCCATTAGACAGATTAGAGTTGGTCCTGTTCAAGTTTACACCTTGCCCATGTGTAACTACTGTGGAAAATTCTGGAAGAACTCAGCAGCATGTGTAGGCAGAGAAACAGAATTATTCTTTCAGGTCATTGCCTTTCGAGCAGAACTTTTAGATCAGCTCACAGCATCTACTGAATTAGCACAATCCATCTGGTGAAGGCTGTGTTTGTAAACCCTCATATAAAAGAAATGGGCTGCGAGAATGTGAGGAAAGTACTTTTAAGTAGATAGTGGTGACCATTTGAAGCTCTCTGCTTGTCAAAACAGAACCACTCAGGGCTTCCATAGGGAAGTGGGCAGGCACTTGAGGGGAAAAGCTTGCAGGCTGGAGAATGATGCTAATTGGATTCCTCTAGATGCAGCCGGTACAAACTCAACAGACTGAATGGCTTCCTCCTTTGAGGATGATTTTGACTTATCTGTTACACAGTTTTCCAACTGGAAAGGTGAGCCATTTACACGTATCTCTTATTACAAAATGGTCATGTTGAGCCTAACTTTCAGGCTTAGGCACAACGTTGATCATTCCCACTTCAGATTTGCTCTCCAACTCTGTTCTATTACCTTCATTTAGCCCAGAATTTACTTACCAGTTGCTGCTCTCACCACAGCTGGGGCTCACGTTTACATAGATTTTAAACTTTATTCTTTATTTTAGCTCTGCCAGACATGACCATGAACCAGCAAAATAAATATCAACATTTTGCCCAGTATTCCTCACATTGAGATAAGTTCTCAAGCAAACTCTTTAACTTGGTCCACAAGTAATTTGAAACTATTGCAAATGCAGATAGCTGAATTGAACAACATAGAGAGTGCTTTCAAACCTGTCCAGAAAGCCTGTATTAATATGGGATTGCTATAAATGTAGCAAAATAAAATGTTTGTAGCATTTTGTATAATATTGCTCCTGTATGAAGAGTATGGCCTTGGTTTGATAAACATTATCCTAGTTACACTCTTGTTACACTCCTAACCAATCAGAGCTTTGCAGAATATCTACCATGTAGACTGTCGAAACAAGCACTGTTAGTTCAGCTAAGGGTTAGAGATTGCGTTGTGCAGCAGGGATTTGTGTTAACCCCCTTTAAGCTTCATAAGAAGGGATGATTCAGCCTTTGAAAGACAAAATTTAGACTGCAATAAGGTCCCCGAAGCAAATGTTAGCTTAATTTTACTGTATAGTTGAGGTCACAGCCTGACTCCTGTGTCTCCTTCTCCAAAGACTGTCGCTTGCATTTGATGATGCCCTGCTTCCACTCTTGTTTTGTGGGTTCTGAGGGAGCTGATGAGGCCAATGTGGGATCCACAGATACTTCCACAGGTGGGGTGGGAAGTGGCTAGTCTCAGGGTGGGGGGTGGATAGTTTGTGAGGTGGTGTGCTCCTTCCGCAGCTTACACGGGACCCCACCCACCCGGGTCATTCTCTCTTCTCTCCTCTCCCATCGGGCAGAAGACACAGGAGCCTGAGGCCATGTATCACCAGGCTCAAGGACAGCTTCTACCCCACTGTTGATTATTGAATGGTCCCCTTATACAATGAAATGGACTCTGACCTCACAATTTACCTTGTTGTGACCTTGCACCTTATTGTCTACCTGCACTGTACTTCCTCTGTAGCTGTGACACTTTACTCTGTACTGTTATTTATTTTATCCGTACTTCCCCAATGTACTCTGTACGAACTCAATGTAACTGCACTGTGTAAAGAATTGACTTGTACTATCAGTATGCAAGTTTTTCACTGTCCCTAGGTACGTGACAATAATTAACCAATACGTTGTGAGCATCAAATGCAGTACACTGAATGGAAGTGCAAGTGAATTGCTGCTTCAGCTGGAAGGGCTGTTTGACTCCCTAAATGATGGCAAGAAAAGAGGTAAAGGAGCAGAGATTATATCCAGCAGATGCATTGAACAGAATGAACTGTGATGGGAACAGTGTGAATCAGTCAACAAATTCACATTTTCCCCAAAGGTAAATCACGTTTAACTTAATGGAATTCTTCTGATGGGATAGAAAAGGGATTAACAGGGGAAAACATGGCTGATGTACATAGACTTTCATCTGGTATTTGATAAAGGTACACATCTTAGGACTGTCACCAAGGTTGAAGCCTGAGAAATTAAAAAGTGCAGAAGCAGCCTAGATAGAAAACTGCAGAGTGACTGGCAACAGAATATTGGCAAAACGTTTTTCCACTGGAGGGCAACACATCATGGATTTCCCCAGGTGAAGTGCTGGGACCAGTCCATTTCTTAGTACAACAGTAACTCGGAATTGGTGTAAAGAGGGCAATTTCCAAATTTTGCAAAACTTGGCAGCACTGTGAGAAGGTTGGTAAAGTCTTCAATGTGAATATATTGGAATAGATCATTTGGCCCCTCATACCCACTCTAAGATTTATGACTGATCTTTTACCTTAGCATCTCTTTCCTGCACTAACTTCACATCCTTCATGTTGACATTACATTTATTTCAAAATAGAAGTTTTACATTTCCATAGCATGAATGGAGGCCGATATAAACTGCAGTGCACAATTTTAGAAAGAAGAGATCCAAGATTATATGCATATAAATCATTGAAAGTGGCAGGGGAGGTCAATGAAGCAATTAAAAGAGACAGGATCCTGAACTTTATAAATAGATCCAATGATTTCAAGATGAAGGAATCATGAACTTTTATAAGACATTGGTTCTGCCACAATTGGAGATTGTATTCAGTTCTGGAAACCACACTATAGGAAAGATGCAAAAGCCTTGAACAAGGGCAAGAAAGATTCAGCAAAATGGTTCCAGGAGATGAGTGTTGTAAAACACTGATTTATTACAATATGGTTCTGATCCAATAAATACATTCAAGAAAATTGTTTTATCACACAATTAGTAGCAAGACCAAACAGTTTACACTCTCCCAGTGAGCAGTCACACTGTTGTTCCTGGCAATAACAAGTGTACAAGTCTTCAGTGATCCTTGACACCACTCAGCCTTGACTATAGGGTGAAGTCTCTTCAATAAATCCAAGAAATAAGGAGTTTAAGAGAAAACAGAACAATGCTCTCACATCTTTTCTACTGTTCCACAGCCCTGGCAATGGCATATATTCACATACCTTCTCAGGATTGGTCCATGACACCACTTCCAACTCCAGTCCAAAGAATCTGTATTAATGGCAAGATCTCCTTTATTCCACATTATCAAACAACTTCCAGCCATGTGACACACCATTCCTGTCCCATGATAAATCATTACAGCAAATGAATTTTAATTAAGCTATTGGCTTAATTAAAAACAATTTGTGTAGTAATGGTTAGTGTTAGGTGCATATAAATCACAGAACAATCAACTAAGAATGTATTTTACTATTCTGAACTGATTAGTTCTTGCTTTCTTCTGCATCATTACAGAAGTGAGACTCTGGTGACATGCATGGACTCTCCTTGGAATATGATTAAAACTGGAATGTTGAAGGACACAAACTAAATAGATGGAGAGAAAATGTTCTCATCAGTCAAAAGGTTCCTGAAGAGGACATAGAATGGAAATTTGAGAGGAAAAACCAAGGGTAAGCAGGAGAATAAAAATGTTTAGTTTTACCAAGTAATAATTAGGATCTGGAATGTGCTGACAGGGTAGGGGGTTGGGGCAGTGGAGATAGATTCAATTGTTATATTCCAGAGGAAAAATGGTTAGGTGCTTGAAAGAAAAAAAAAGTTTATTGAGAGAGGAACTAGCTGAAACGTTCTTAGGTAAAACCTGTACCGATTTGATGAGCTGAATAGTCTATGACTATGCTTTAATCTTTGTCATTCTGCAATATGGTAAGGAAATAGAACTTGATTATCAAAGTTTTCATGAAAATTATCTGAGACAATACATGGCCATTAATTTTCCTTTGCAGCACTGTGGCTTGAGGGTTGTGTCAGATATAAATATTGCAGCTATTGGCAAAAATCATGATAGGCTTTAACAGTGGAACATTATAAAATTAGACCACACCCCACAGGTGGGTGGATTAATGCTTAAGAGTATTGAAGCCTTCAATGATTACCAAGGATGGCCAGGAAAGTCCCAACAAACACTTTAAAAGAGTATAAAATGGATATAGGCATGTAAAGACTTATTATTGTACTAAGATCAGATGTGTGGGCAGGCACAGTGGTGTAGTGGTTAGCATAATGCTATTACAGTGCCAGCGACCCGGGTTCAATTCTGGCCACTGTCTGTAGGGAGGTTGTACCCTCTCCCCGTGTCTGTGTGGGTTTCCTCCAGGTGCTCCAGTTTCCTCCCACATTCCAACAGACATACTGGTTGGGAAGTTGTGGGCATGCAATGTTGGCGCTGGTAGCGTGGTGACATTTGCAGGCTGCCCCCAGAGCATACTATGCAAAAGATGTATTTCACTGTGTTTCGATGTACGTGACTAATAAGATATCCATCTTAACCCCAACACACTGGCTGCTGTCAACCAAAGTCACCAAGGCAGATTACCTGGTCACAATCACAAGGTTTTGCTCTGTATAATATTGTTTTTTTGCATTTCCACTTTTATATAATTAAACTTACTTTGAATATAATTTATTGACTGTAAAACTTTGACCTTGTAAATGGTAATACAATTTCTGCTCTTTCTTTCTGGATCTAACCTGTTACGTGTATAGGCAAATGAAAGCTCCACAAAAGTCTTGTTTAAAAAAAGTACATTTACTTGTCTTTAATTGACTAGTGTACAGACCTGCAGATACAGACCTCTCTTCCACTTGAGCAGGTGTACAATCGTCAGTGCAAAAATGCCTTCATATTTTAAAAAAGTAACAATATTCATTATTATTGAACCATACAGGTTCTGAAACAAACCACCCTCTCCCCTTTAACATCTGTAATCCTGCAACATATATATTAGTGTGCATATTCACCCAGTGACTGCTCCAGTGATGAGATGTCCTTAGAGGCATGTCAAACAGTGGTAACCCCACCCATCATTAAGACAATTACAGTATTAAGTTTGCTACATTTCATTGATACTAAAACAAAAACATTTTTAAAACATGAGATAATGCCACAGCTTTAAGATAACACATAAAACCCACACACACCTGGATTAAAAGAATATAAATACTGCAAAATTGGAAATTATCTTGAAGCTTCACTACATTAAAATTCTTTCACACATAGGTCATATCCATAAAACTTCAGTAAAGCAGTATTGTGTAGGGCAACAATAATAGCAATGCATGGTCACAGTTAAACAGAAAATCAATTCCTACAGGTGCCTGTAAATAGGCAATTTACAACAGCACTGTTCGCATGGAATTTGAAGCACTACTTTAAAATGTTTGTTTTGCCTTTTCTGAATCCAATGATTGCCTGTGATATTTGACAAAACATTACTCATTAACACAATCAGAAGTCAGTAGTTTTAGCTTTGTTTTAAATCGGATCCAAAAGCAATCTTCCATAATCAGAGGAACATTTCATTGGTTGATCTACCAGCCATTAATCAGATATCTATCTGTTAATTCTCAAACACAACCATCTATGTAATGTCTGTCTAATCCAAACCTTTTAAACATCAGGTTTCATTTTTTAATGGATTCATTCCAAACTGAACTTTTCTATGTAGTCATGTGAAATTATAACTGTGAAGCTAAACTCATTCAATGGCCAAGATGATGATACATCCTCTAGAGTTCTGATGAAAGGTCATTGATCTGAAATATCAACTCAGTTTCTGTCTCCAAAGATGCTGTCTGACCTGTTGAGTATCTCCAGAATTGTCTGCTTATATTTCAGATGCATACCATCAACAGTACTTTGCTTTTGCCCTTTAGTATCTGGAGAATGAATGTTCTCTGAAATCAGGGAAACTGATAAATTTCTTCAGAAATTCAACAATCCACCTACGTACTGGCACAGAACTATCAGGCAAAAGAAAAGTACCTCAGATGCCATTTGTCAGTTTTAAAAATATGCCTTTGTAAGAGGGAAGTACTTTCCTCCATCCTGCACTGTTATTCCTCATTCCTAGTTTTCCATTCCCCAGCCTGGATACTGGGACAAAGTTACAAATCCACCAGATCCAGGACAAGGAATGAGGAGGAATTAATTGGCTGATTTCTCTCCTTAGGAATGAAACATGGGAGTGATATGGAAAGAAAATGAAAGCACATCTGAAAGGCAGGGCTGAAGAGAGATCAATCATGTTTTTTTTAAAAAAAAACCTTCCTTCATTTTTTAAATGTACCTTGAAGACAGCAGCAGAATTTCTTAAGAACTTCTCAATGTTACTTTGCATGAAAAATATTGCAAAAGCAACTTCTGAGACTTGGAAAAGAAAGTGTAATTGTGTAAACATTTGAGTTAAGTGTGTTATTGAAGTATACAGTTTGTAGAACTTTAAAATACTACCGCACTGAGAGATATGACAATTAGCAAACTGTATGTCATTAATGCTTTTATGCATTTTGAATAAATGTACACATTAGCTTCTTTATGCAATAAAAAGTATTCAAAGTAGAGAAAATAGGTCTACATTGATGCACACATCAGTATCACTTAATTTCTTATAAAATCATATTCAGTATTTGCAATCTCACTCCCTCTTACCCCAACCCTACAAATAGAAATTTATATTTTTACTCTCTTTTCCTGTTATGTTTTTGTTAATTCAGTAGAAAATAAAACTAAGTGCTTGACCATACATTCACCAAATTCAATTAGAAAAAAAATTCTTCAGCCATTCCAAAAATTAATGCAGGCTAAAGTTAATGTCATGGTGTTGTGCCTAGTCTTCCATCTTCTCCCACTGCAAACACCACAGAGCAAATTGCATTAACTATTTGAACACTAACTTCAATTTGGAAAATGCTCATGACCTCAAGCCTTAGAAAAAGAGGTTGGGTGCATTGTCACAAATCTCTTCCTACAGGAATGGAAACAGACAGAAGCGTAAATGGATGACTAAAAATGCCTGAGCTCCATAAACCTGGACATTGCAGAACTTCATAGTTAAATTGTGGGCATTATCCTCACAAGACAATCTATTTAATCCCCAGAACATAAAAGTCTACAGTATTACAATCCTTTTTAGATGTCAGAGCTACAAAAGCACCTCATTATCAGAACTATCCAAACAGTCAAATTCCATTATTATTAAATGGGATGTTGGAATGTTAGCAATTTTTGAGTATTTCTGGCAACTTTTTTTTAAAACCTTGCTTGAAATTTGCAAACATTAACCTCAATCCCAGTAACACAAAGGGGGAAGAATGATTGTTGAACCCAGTCATAAAAACCAAAAACAAAATTAGTAAAATGGTACCATGCAAGATGGCTGATGTAAAGTGAAGCAGAACATTTTGCCTTGTCCTCACTGAAAAAATATTTTTTATGTCTTGAGGGTTTTGGATCACATCAGTTTTAATAGTACAACCAATTCTTTTCTTGGGCCTGTTTTTCAGATAGTTGTCCATATTTAATAAAAGGATGTCCAAACAATGGGTAATCTGAATCTGCCTCCTGGTAGTTGAGGAATCGTCCAACCTTGTTCACTTTAAGATGATGTGGTATCCATCAGTTTGCTCAGCTGTGAAGAATAGAAGGTTTACTAACATTAAAAGAGAAGACTCCATTATGCATAGAAGAAACATTTTCAGCCATTCTTCAATGTAAGAGTGCAATTTACAACATTAGTCCCTCAAGGGATCATCACCTTCCCCCCCATTACTGCAGTGAAAATGCAGGTGACCACAATGTTATCGGGTCTGGTGTTCCCAAAAAAGTCAATTTCATGATTTTCTGTAACGTAAAGCAGAGTTCATCTGTGCATGCGTCAAAAAATGCAGGTTGAAATACAAGTGTTGATTTATTTACATTCTTTTGACACAAATTCCAATGAGAGCAAATTTTAATCTTATCTCAAATTTTTAAGCAACGAGTTATGAATTCTGTAAGGGCAAATTTCTGTAACCTGAACGGTCGTAACGCAGGGGCCACCTGTATTCGCTTTTCCCCACTCTATCCAACAAATGCATTCCGATATCTCAGGTGACCAGAAATTCTTCAAATGCATTGTAGTGAGAAGTAATGTCACGTCATACATAAGCATCCAATTTCAGGGCATTATGATTCATGTCACAATTATTGGCTGGTGAGTGAGGGAGGGAGGGTAAAGATGGGGCTTCCCCTTTTAATCTCAGCATCTGGATCATTAAGTTTAAGCACATGTTCAGGAATATGAAGTTTTCCATGACTAACATTTCATGACTGGATATGTGGGGAAGACACCGAGGGACTAACACCAGTGTTTGAAAACATTTTGAATAGTCTAATAAAAATGAATAGGTAGAAATCAAGGGAAAACTGCTATTTTAACCACTTTGTGTTAAAGTTTGTCAGCTCAGCTTTTTATTCATTGAGACATTTGGTTAGAAAGACATCTGCCTAGCTATCAATCTCCAGTCAAAGTAGTAGTGGACTTTGCTTCCAAAGTTCAGTTCTACTCACTTCAAAAGGAACCAAAGTGTAGAAGTGGAGGGGAACACACTGCTACTATCACACAGCACATTCACCTCTACATTTCTCAGTGGTGCTATATACATTAATCGCAAAAAAGTGTAAACATATCATGAAGAATTTGCTTAAGTTTCACTTCATTGGCACACAGGAAACTTCACCCTTCATTTCTTTTTGAAAGTGAACACAAATTAGAAGCCACATTGTTACCCAAAGACCACACAGCTGGATTTAGCAGTTCCCATGATTATCGGAAGCCTACTCCAGAGTTTCCTCATCAAGTTAATAATGGGTACATTAATTATTTTCTATTTGCTAATTTAAGAGTAATCAATTATAATACAGCTTATAACCCACTCTGGCTCAGAGCTTTATTTAGAGCTTCTGATTATAATTAGGAAACATTGACTTTTCCAATGTCACAGGAGGATGAAGTGAAGGCAAGCTTTCCAATCAAAGAGCCAAAGCACTCATTTCAGGGATATTAATATTCACCTTTTACTAGCAAGGACAGTATTCATTGCTATTCTTTAATTGCATAAGGTATGGTCTTTTTGAACAACTGTAGTCCCCCTGGTGAAGGTATTCCCACATTGCTGTTGGACAGGGAGTTCCTAGATTTAGACCCAGCAATAATGAAGGAATGGTAATATACTTCCAGGGCAGAATGGGTGTGCGACTTGGATGGTGAAGTTCCATTGCCCCCGAAACCCTTGTCCTCATTTGTGGCATTCATGGGTTTGGAAGATGCTGTCGGAACGGAGCTGGTAGCTGCAGTGTGCATCTTGTAGTTGATACACACTGTACAATAGATGGAGGCAAGGGTTAATTGCAAAGAAGTGAAAGTAAATTGTACCTTTTAAGATGCAGATGACAAAGCAAATCTCATTGCAGAAATTTTTAACCATCTGGAAATAAAAGGATCTATATTAGTCTGTGGTAATAAGAACATCTATTCCAGCAGCCCTACAATAGATGTACTAGTATCTATTGCCATTAGGAGGTTTGCCAACAAAAGCAGCATTTTATTTAAGGAGACTCATGTTTCACTTCCATTAAATCACTGATAGTACAGTTGCCATTGTAATGGCTGTTGTTGGAGGTATATTCCTGAGCATGACTCGATAGTAGGTTTGTTCTAGATCTGCTGCCCACAACAATGATACAGAATGAATTTGAAACAGCCTTACTTTTAATTCTTGGATTGAATATGCAGATCGGAACTACTTATATTCTTTGCATCTCCTGTCAGATTAAGCATTATCAGTTGAAGGAGTGTGATAAATATCAACTGATGCAGGGTATGCTCTTGTACAAAATAAGTGCTTGAAAATTGAAAAAAATCTTGGAAATGGAAATATGAGAGCAATGCAAAGTTCCTTGGTAGTAACAAACTAGATATGTTAGAATTACTCAAGCTTTAGATGTGCCCTGCATCGTCTTGAAAGCCTAATAACAAAGGCACTGCCAGTTGCAATATTGAGCTATACAGACCAGAGGGTTCCAGAGTCAAGCCGTATTTAATGCAGATTGCTGATCTTAGCTTGGCAGCAGTTGGTTCCCATTGCTCTTTAGCCTTGTGGGAAAGGGAGGGAAGAAAGAGAGAGAAAAAAAAACAACAGGCAGCATTCCTATTTCTGATCAACTCCAAAGTGCTCCTAGAAAGTAAGCTTGTAGGTATCAATGAAGTAAAGAATTACTAAATGGTTTATACTCAATGAAAACACATCAGCCCATGCGCTACAATGCAACGTCCTCACCAATAGCTTCCCAGAAGTTAAATGATAAACTTATTTCAAATGGACAGCAGCTTTCCTGTAGGATATGATTTTATTCCAGGAGCTTCAACATGTACATGGCTATTTAATTTCATAGTTTTTCTCCTTTGTACACAACAGTTCAATCCAGGAATGAGAAACTTGGAGGTGAAATGCAGATAGGAATAAAAAAAATGCATGCAATTGGAATTTGTATCAGTACCAAATCTACAAATAACCACAAAATGTAGATATCCAAAACTGTAACTTCAAAAAGGGAGAATATTTGTTCCCCAGGTATTAGCTCGCTGAATTATTTCAATTAAACCCAGGCTACCAACTTGCAAGCTACACTGTGCTGAGAAAGTAGTGATGGAGTGAATGAAAATATATGTATATTACAGAGCTTGAAGAGCTGCTGCTGTGTAATGGGGCCAGAAATAGCACTTGGGTAGTGATGCAGTTCAGATTTTGAAATTTCATGGGAATGTGGACAAGGTGACGATGACTGCGGATCGGAAGAAACCATAGTTCATTGTTTTAATGTGCACGGCAGATTCCACATTGAAAGAGAATTTGGGCAGCAAATGGTTAGTGATCAACATGACTTCCTAACATGGCCATTCAGCCAATTGTGCTGATGTGGATGTGAGATCCTTAAGAGATGCATGGGGGATAAAAGGTCAGGATTCCAGGATTCCGTGGTGATGAGTTGCACAAATTGGCAGCTTGAATGGTATTAAGAGAATTGGCAGAAAATGCCATCTTTCTTCTTTCTGCAGCCCCACAGCAGCTGGCAAATCCATCCCACTGGTCTCCCAAATGCCCATATGTATGGGCTGGAAATCAGTTGGGCATTCATTAGCTGAGGAAGACCTGTATCACAAAGAGGGCAGGCAGCCTCATATAAAAAGCATTTTAAAATGGGCACTTACTACCATGTCTGCCAATACATTGCTCATTCTCACAATGTTGAGAAAAAACATGCAGTGTGCACCATTGTTGCTTTAGATTCATTCTTCCATTTAGCACCAACTCAGAAATCTTTACTAATTTTGAGTCCCCAATCTCTTGCCGGTAAGGATGCAGTGTTCTGACAAGCACACCTGCTTTATACTATCTACACTTTCCTTGCAGGTAAGGTCACATAATATCAGAGCACACAAGGCCCTCAAACATTGTGCTATGAATGTAAGAAATAGAAGTAGGAGTAGGTCATTTGGCCCTTGTGTCCGCTTTATTATTCAGTAAAATCTTAGGTGATCTTACACCTCAGCACCACAATCCCATATCTCACGAGTCCCTTCTACACACACACACACACACACACACACACACACACACACACACACACCATATAAATTCTGGAGACCTAAACCAAAGCCAATATGCCCAAAAAAGTTGGCATTGACCTCTGCCAGTACACAGATGTTCATACAAGAGATAACATGCAAGTGCAGTTCAGTGAAAGGAATGCATTCTCTTAATGGGATTTTAGACAGTTGCCCACACGTGCAACTCCCTAGGTTTTGGGGAAGTGAGCAACATTGTGTGCTCCTGTCACACTTCGCTGCATTCAACACAACCAAATGATTGGTTTTAATATATTGCATCTTCATCACATCATTTCAAACTTCCTACAACTGGTCGAATATCTAAGAGATGGAAATCAGAGGTGGTGGAGCTGGTTCTTGTTCAAAGTACATACCCACACTCAAGGCTACAGGAGTACCCAAAGTTGTACAGTTACCTGCCAACATTTGATCCCATTAACTTCACAAGAAGTAACCATCAGGAGGCAAACATAACTGGGAGCTGATACTTTTATCACTTTTAGCTCTGATGAACCATGAAAAATTTTCCTCATGGAATTTCCATAATTGACTACAAAATTCTCAATAAAGACACGCTTTAATGAACATGTCTTGTGTTTCCTGGAAACAGAGTGCATAATATCAATACTGATAAAGATCCCCATCTTAGAAGCAGCCAATGGGAAAAGTAGTCAAAGCTATAAATACATAGCAATTATTAGCCTCACACTGGAGACAGTATTCTTGGCTTAGGGCCAGAATTTCATGCGTCGACAGAAAAGCAAAAATCTGCAGATGCTGGAAATCTGAAATTAAAAAAAAAACAGAAAATACTAGGGATTTTCAGCAGGTCAGGCAGCATCTGCAGGGAAAGGAAAAGAATTAATGTTTTAGGTCAGTGAGCCGTCATCCTAATGGATCTGAGGAAGGGTCACTTCTCTCTCTCTTCCCACAAATGCTACCCGACTTGCTGAGTATTTCTAGCACTTTGTTTTATATCACATGTCTATGCATCAGATACTTGCCCAGAATCTAGACTGATATTCCACAAATGTACTGTCAGAAATACCATCATATGAATGGAACATTAAGCTATGACACCTTTTGTTCTCTTAGGCAACAGCAAAAGATCCAATAGCACTATTCAGAGGGGCAGGTCGCACTGTATGCTATCCATCACTTACTCTTCAAACAACACCTCTAATACAGTACTAAACATTTACCTTGTTGCTGTTAGCTATGCACAAATTTATCACCAGACTTGACTGTTAAAATGATTATACTTCAAAATTACATCATTGACTTTAATCGTGAAAGACAGTGTATCAGAGGAAGTTCAT
>JARFYF010000001.1:16105499-16116353 GCA_030265395.1 Rhina ancylostomus
AAAATTGTACAGAACAAAAATAATACGCTAATCTTGCTTAAAATGTTGAAAAGAATGTTTCATCTTTAACTTTATAACTTTTGTAGGTCAGTTTATCTTCTACTCACTTAACTATTCACAGTAACAGAAATTTTGACCAGGGATGCCCAAACTTTTGTATGCCACTGTATGTAACTAGTATTGGAAAGTAATTTTCAATTTTCCCTCAAGGTGGCAGAACTACACAGCGCAATCCTTTAAAGTGCTGCAGTTATGTGACTCTGGAGCCACATTCACCATTAACAAAAAGCCACATGATTCATGTATGCCCCACATACCACCCCCTTCTAAACTCATACAAAATCATTAAATATATCACTAAAGCCAAATCCTATAAAAATTCACAAAATAAATTCTGTAAAGTATATTTAGCTAACTTTTTTGTTGCAGGTGTGCTCACAAGAGGGTATGAACATCTAGAAGAGAAATGCACATGATATCTCATTGGTGTCCTAGTGTTAGCAACATCTTAGTATTAGTAGTATAATCACTATTCTCTAGTACAATAAAGTTTCATATTTTAATAATGAAATTAGAAGACTTGAAGAGTCACATGGTACATGTCAAAGAGTCATAAGAGGTTCAAGAGCCATTGTCTGAGTGTTACTGCTTTAGAGTGCATATTTAATTAGATCATAAACAGCAAGTTACACCCTCTTGTGAAACCCATTTCTACTGCAAAGGAATTCTACAAGAAACAAGAAACATTTTCAGCACATCCACTCTGTCAAGAGCACCCAGGATCTATGCGTTAATGAAGTCAACACTCATTCTTCTAAACTCCAATGGATACAAAACAAGTCTGTCCTGTAAGACAACTTGCATATCCCAGGCATTAGTCTGGATCAGCTTCTCTGAATTGCTTCAATGCATTAACATTTTTCTTTAAATATGACCAAAACTATACATCGTACTTCAGATGTGGTTTCTCCCATGAACGAAACACTTTTGTACACAAATTCTCCTTAGAATTATAAAATTCCCCTTACAAAATTCCCCTTATAGCTATATTCTGTTAGCTTTCCTTATTATTTGTCACTACTTATTACTACAATTAATCCTTTTGTGAATCATTCACTGGGCCACCAGGATCCCTCCAATTCAAAGCCCTTTTATCTCTCACTATTTGGGGAAAATGCTTCTTATTTTTCATGCAAAATGGGCAAGTACACGTTCCCAATTTATATGTGCCAGATCTTTGCCCATTCATTTAGTATATCTATATCGTTTTGAAGCCTCATGTCTTTTTCAGTTTGCTTTCCTATTTGTCCTTCAGCAAATTTAACAACTATAAACAACTAACAGTGCCTTCATCCAAGGCATTTACATCAATTGTAAAATGTTAAAGCCTCAGGACTGATCCTGCGGCAACTAACTTGTTACATCTTGCCTAGTTTTAGTTTCCTGTTCGCCATGTTAATATTTTGCCCTCGATACTATCAACACTTGTGGCTAAAACCATCTCATCAAATACACTACATCCAGAGGCTCTCCTTTATCTACCCTGCTACTTATATTCTCGAAGAACTCTAATAAATTTGTTAAACATGCTTGTATGAAACCATGTTGATTCTGTCTAATCATGCCATACTCTTTGAAGTGGGGTATACTTCGAAGTGATCACTTAAAAATGGATTTCATCATTTTCTCATCAACTGACAGTAAGCTAATTGACTTGTAGTTTCCCATTTTCTCTCATAACTTGAATAGTTATGAGTAATTTCCTAATCTGTTGAAACCTTTCCAAAAACCTTTCCGTCTCAAAGTCCCATTTAACACATACCATCTCTTGGAACCCTATGATTAACTCCCCCTTGTGAGTTGTCAGCCCTCAGTAGCTATCTGGTACACTTCTTCAGTGTTCTGTTTGGTTTAAGTTCCTCATTCTTTTTTGCTTACTATTTTGATACACTTCTAATGAATTCAACTGTAAAAACAAATAAATACTTAAAATATTTAACTTTTCCGTCATTCCTTTATTATTAATTCCTGCCTCAACTTCTAACAGGCCTTTACCTTTACCATTCTATTCCCACTAATCCCTTACTATCTGCTTTCATGTTTCTCACCAGTTTCATACTCTACTTTTATCCTTTCTAAATTGCCCTTGAGTTTCTAAAATTGTCCCAACCTCAGGCCAACTACTATTCTTCACAACTTTAAAAGCCTTTTCTTCCATTCTAATACCATTCTTGTTCAGTTATCCTCAAATGCATCATCATAGATGATCACATTTCCCATCAAATCTTTATTTCCCGGTAGAAAGCATTCTTGTTAAGAATTATGTAACCTATTTCTGTCTTCCACTTCTATTTACCAACATACCCTTTGATCTAATTTCTCATCTATCTTGGCTAACTCATCCCTTATCTATGTAATTGTTAAGACTTTACCTTCTGACATTGTTACTCTCAAACTGAATGCAAAATGTCATCAAATTAAGATCATTCCTCCCTTTACTATGGAAACTGCTAATTAGTCCTGCCTCATAACAGATAACCCCCATCAAAAACAGCATGCTCCTACAAGTTATGGGCTTGCAATTTATTTTTCAAAGAAACATTATTAACTTGTCCCCCAAGAACGCCTTTGACAGTTTGATTTGCCTAGACTAAGATTACTAGTCACACAATTACCACATTAACTTTGTTACAAGGCCCTATTATTTCTTGATTGATACTCTGTCTGACAGTCAAGTTGCTGTTAGGGGTTTACAGACTATGCGCCCCAATGTTTCCTGCCCCTCGTTGTTTCTCATCTCCATCCAAATAACTTATACTTTTTGATCTTCTAAGAATAGTTTTTCCAACCATTATGATATCATTTTTTATTTTCAGAGTAACTCCACATGCCTTTTATCCCCATTCTGCCAATCTTTCAGAAACATTGTACCCCAAATAGACTTGGTTGTCTTAAGGCCATCTTCGTACTAACAGATTAAATATACAAGTATTACAGTAAATTATATTTGCTAGTAATAATTTGTTTCACTTACGTTGAGACTGAGAAACTACTTTAGCTCGGCTACGTCCTCTGGTATCAGAGGGTGTGCTGGCAACACTAGTGGCACTCCCAGCGCTCTGGCGTCTAGAACGCACCCGACCTGTATACATACATAAATATTAAGTGAACATCATTTTAAACAAAAAGTCTCTGTAACTCACAACTATTACATATTTTTTCCAAACTAGTCACATATCCAATATACATTTCAGCACATTAGAAATAGTTCACAAAACAGCATATATCAAATCTATATCTTTAAAAATCAATGTTGAATTAGCAAATAACAGACTCAATAATTGCCCAATACATATACCGAATGCAAATATCAAGATAGCAAAAGATGGTCAGTATACACTAGCATCTTGTTCAAATGCAGAAGATCCAAAGCACGTAAATGTTTACCGCTTGCACAGCTAGTATCAGTCCCTGCAAATCATAGTAAACCTTTTCAAAAAGTCAACAAGTCTTTAATGTGGATTAAAAGAATAAATGTTTACTGTAAAACAACATTTATTCAATATTTTACCCCCAAACCTATAAATAATGGAAGAGAAAGTAACAGCATTAGAAATCATCTACTTTCTAAACATGTTTTAGAGTGTGAGCAGATGGAAACTGGTTTCCAATATGCTCAAGCTTCATAAAACCAGTCTGTAGATAAAGACAGCAGCACAAAAATACACTTGTATACTAATTGAAATGAGACTACAATTCAACACAAACTGAGCGGGATTTATACAAATACATTTATTCATCAAGTTTTAAATAAAACAAATTAACTCTGTGAATCAACTGCATATCTGTAATCAAGCCTTTTATCAAGTGGAAGTTTTATTTTACTTCAATCCATTTGTGAATGTAAATATTACTATCTAGTACAGGATCAACAGCCATTCCTCGAGTTAAGAAAACATTTAGTTTAGTGAAATTTCATTAAATGGCACAGTTGGATGAAATGCACATGGAAATTTTGGTCCAATGTATTCCTACAGCAAAGAAAAAGTCATAAATTTAGAATCAGTGACATTATAGTGAAGATTTGTAAATCGACCGTTCATAAATCGAGGAACAAGTACAAGGATTACATACAAGTGCACAGGTGCTTAGTGCAAGGGTAAAACTAATATAACACACTGCAGAAGCCAATGCAAAGTGATTGATAATTACCATATTAAGATTCAAGTTAAATCACTACTGTTAAAACTATAAACAATTAAATCTTAGGCAACTATAAAATAAAATTTGCACTTCCACTTTAATTTGATAATTTAATTTGGAAGATGAGGATATAGGAAAGATTAGGAAGATTATGGATTTAATTGCCGAACACATGAAAAAGAAAGCAAGGCCCAATCAAGATTATTCTTTCCACCAGGTAATGCTATCATTCTTCCTATCCATCAAAACATCTAACTCCTGGGAAAAATATAATAAGTGGGAAAAAGTGCAACCAATTTCAACTAAAACTGGAGAACTGCTCAGACTCCAGAAAGCAATCAAATGAGTTCCAGCACCATCTCTCTAGATTGATTGAGCATCGCTGGCCAAACCAGAGTTTATTGCCCATCTTCAAATATCTTTTGGAAGGTAATGGCGAGCCATCCTCGTGAAGTGCTGCAGTCCAGGTCCTGAACGAACTCCCACAGTACTACGTGGTGTTCCATTATTTATACCCGGTAATGCAGAAGGAACAACAGCATTTTCAAGTCAGAATGACAATTGACTTGGATAAAGAACTTGCAGTTGAGTTGGTCCCTCCATCTGTTATCATTTTAGATTCCTTTTTAAAAGGCCAATGGAATATCTAAGCCTACCACATACACTAGGTAGCTACATGAGATGATAGCAATATCCTAACATATAACACTGATCTCTCACTAGCTATCTGCTAGATACAGTAAGTTCATGCCACAAACAATTTCAAATAGCTCAGCCAAAGCTACTACATTCCACAAGTTAAAAAGTTAATTGCTATGTCACTGACATACTGCAGTGCTAAAGTGGAAAACTTCAGTGCTCTAATTAAGACATCCCACTTCAGGTATTGTGCTTGTGGCACTTTACTGCATCCTCTCTTGCTTCACTATGTATGGGGCTCAAAACATGGCAAAAGTTCTATTGCCTGCAAAACTTTTGCATTGTTTTAATCTTAATGAACATTATGGACTACAAAGGAAACTTTTAAAAGTGCCATGTGATCATATTGCTTCTTCCTTCTCTAGTCAATCCCGACCATAGCTATATAAACTTGTTAAGCACGGATTTCTATTTGCAATACATGCCTTGGAACCATTGTCTTTTTTTAAAGAAAACAAAGTTCAAGTTCACCAACTCTAACTAAATGTAAATCATTCTTTCTTACTCTAGTCTATAAATGTGTGAATAAATGATTTAATGAAGGGTTTGATGACTTTTCATCAAAACACTTCCGATATCAAGCCATGTCCACCCACAACCAAGTTTACAGTCATTACCACTAAATTATCCCAAAGTCACACTAATTGTTTTCAGTCAAATATACGGGAGGGGTCTAATAGGCATCAGATAAACAATCACACATAGAATACAAAATACCCCAAGATTTGAATTCAGAAAAAGTAGTGATAGATACATCAACCAAGTGTCCCAATCCTAACCGTCATCCTGTGAGCTGTCGTACAATTATGCGCACATCACAGAATGCATAAAATAGGAAAGGTCAGTTCAGCTTAATCCACACTGAAGGAAAGATCAATTTTAGCAATATAGATAGTTCTGCTATAACGTGCATTTTCATGTGAATTGGGCTCGATGGGCCGAATGGCCTTCTTCTGCTCCCTTATCTTGTGGAGGTAATGCAATTGAAGAATTAGGAAATTATGTACTACATGGGGCCGAATTAGTTAGAATGAGATTTTGATCAGAAACTGTAGAACCACTTAAAAGCTACTTTGGAAATTGACAAATGGAAAAACTGTTTTGGAGGAAAAATGTGCTGTTTACATGCATCTTCCCTGCAGTAACCAGACACCATTCTCTCTTAAGAACACAGACTGGTAGTTTCACTGTAGGAGGCCATTAGAAGTTGACAAGCAATCACTTCTTTTGACCCTTGTGCAAGGATACTTTATTAAACATTGTAATATACAGCCATGAGTATTTTTAGCATGCAGTAAAAGAATAAACTGAGAGCTATTAAAAAGATCTTTATTTTTGAAAATCCTGCAGAAAAGTAACTTCACTATTGCAAGTCTGTGACTCTCTAGTCCCTAACCCTCATTTCCTCATTGGCACAATCGTTTTTATAATGCGATTTTCTGTAACGTGATGTTTCTTAGGAACACAATTGTCACATTATAGCAGAACTACACAAAATAAAAACTAAAAATACCAGGAACACTCAGTTTTTCAGGTCAAATACTCTTCATCAGAAACTTTTGAGAAGTTAACTTTTTTTTCCAATAAAAGCTCCTGATTATTGAGTGTTTCCTGGATTTTCTCTTTTCATTTCAGATTTCCAGCATTTACAGTTTTAATTCTTAGTTTTCATTGCTAGCAGTGATGTATTTGTGGATTCCATACATCAATAATAGTCACTTGGCTAAGACACCAGTTAGAAATATAGAAAATCTACAGCACAATATAGGCCTATCGGCTCACAAAGTTGTGCTGAACATGTCCCTATCTCAGAAATCACTAGGCCTACCCACAGCCCTCTATTTTTCTAAGTTCCATGTACCTATCCAAAAGTGTCTTATAAGAACTTATTGTACCTGCCTCCACCACCGTTGCCAGCAGCCCATTCCACGCACTCACCACTGAGTAAAAAACTTACTGCTGACATCACCTCTGTACCTACTCCCCAGCACCTTAAACCTATGTCCTCTTGTGGCCACAATTTCAGCCCTGGGGAAAAACCTCTATCAACCCGAGCAATACCTCTCATCTTATACACCTCTATCAGGGTCCCCCTCATCCTCCGTCTCTCCAAGGAGAAAAGGCCGAGTTCCCTCAACCTGCTTTCAAAAGGCATGCTCCGCATTCCAGATAGCATCCTTGTAAATCTCCTCTGCACCCTTTCTATGGCCTCCACATCCTTCCTGTAGTGAGGCGAGCAGAACAGAGCACAGTACTTCAAGTAGGGTCTGACCAGGGACTTATATAGCTGCAATAATACCTCTCGGCTCCTAGGTGTAACCCATCTTTTTTGTACTGGTCACACCTTCCCCAGAAGAGATCCCAATGATCCACAAAATCTGAAACCCTACCCCCTGCACCAATTTCTCAGCCACACATTCATCCACCAAATCAACCTATTCTTACCCTCACTGGTGCGTGGCACAGGTGGCAATCCAGAGATTACCAACCTTGAGACCCTGCTTTTCAGCTCCCTACCTAGATCCCCATATTCACTTTTCAGGACATCATCCTTTTTCCTACCCATGTCGTTGGTAGGAATGTGTACCACGACTTCTGGCTGCTCACCCTCCCCTTTAGAATGCAGTGGACCCGATCTATCTGGGCACCCTGACCTGAGCACCTGGGATGCAACACACCATCCGGGAGTCTCTTTCTCGTCCACAGAATCTTCTGTCTGGTCTCCTAACTACAGAGCCCCTGATCACTTTGTTATCCTCTTCTACCCCCTTCTTTTTTGAGCCACAGAGCCAGACTCAGTGCCAGTGACCTGACTGCTGCGGCTTTCCCTGGTAGGTCATTCCCCTCCCAACTGTATCCAAAGCTGTATACCTGTTATTGAGAGGAATGGCCAAAAGCGTCCTCTGCACTACCTGCCTATTCCCTAACCCTCTCCTAACAGTCAGCCAGCTGAATGTACATTCTCTTAGTATGACGTACATAATAAATACTTGGGTCCAGGGAAATGTTAACAAACAGTTTGTGGTACAAGTCCACAGTTCGCCAAAAGTTGCAGCACAGGTAGATAGGGTGAAGGCAGCACATGGGATGCTTGCCTTCATCAGCCCTGGCAAAGAATACAAGAACTGGGACATCAAGTTACAACTTTAAACCATTGATTAGGCCACATGGAGTTTTGAGAGCAGTTCTGGTCATCACACTATATAAAGGATGTGTTGGAGAGGGTGCAGAGGTGATTGGAGCCTCTCAGTGACAAAGAGATCAGATGTACAAAATTGCAGAGGGATATAGGGTAGATATTAAGAATCTTATTTCTTAGTGGGGGCATCGGTAAAAGCTGAGAGGCAAGAAGAATAGTTTTTCCAAAAAAAATATGGAGTTCATGAGTGAGAATGAGAGGACAAATGAAGACGTTAGGGTTTGGAGCTTGGAAGAACATCTTTTCACATCTCACTGATGAATTTTGCTGTTGAGAAGTGATTAAGCATATAGAAGAATCTGGTAGTTGCTATATTCCAACTATATACATTACCTTTAAAAGGATTAAATGGTTAAAAGCAAAAGTGGTGCTTTTACAGATACATTCAAAGCAGTCAGGTGCTATATTAAATATAAACCCATCCATGCACTGCAAAATAAAATGAGCAGCCATGTGAAATTTGACTACAAATTCAAAAGGTTTGTGTTACACAAATCAATCATGTATACAAATTGGAATAATTTACAAGTTGTACCACAGTAAAGAACACAAGAAAGAGAAGGCAGCCAAAAGGCTCTGTTACCAGGCTCATGGCTGATCCAGTGCATCATTAATGTCCCTGCTTAAGTCCTCATATTCTTAGATTCTCTTGGCCCAGAAGTCTATCAACATCAGCCATGAATATGGTCTAATGACTGAATATATCCAGATAGATCTCTGGACAGCCAGGTAACCAAAAGGATATTTTGATCAACTGGAAAAATAGACAAAGTCAAATTAGCTACGGTCTAACTGAAAGGCAAATCAGACTCGACAAACTAGCTATACAACTCCCTCCTATTTCTTTTGGAGGTTAGGCAGAGCTTTGGATAAGTTTGGAGATGGTTGAGCTGGAGAGAAAAGTAAAATCTACAGTGAAACTAACCCATTGTTTGGAAATCCTGAAGGTTTAGCACCTGGATCAGCAGGGTCCCAATTCTGGTGATCCTGGAAAAATTTTGAGATGCTACATAGTATAATAAAAGGTAAATTAATAGCATGCTGGTGTGGTAATATGAATAATATCCATTAGTCTGTAAAATCTGCCAGCCTAGCACTAAAATATCAACAGTGCCAGATTATCAAAGTTTTATTGTAGTAAGGAAGAATACGGTGAAAGGATGATTGGGGAAGAGGAAGGGGGGGATAAAATACCCGTTCCTTTCTGTGGTGAACAAGCAAAAACAAGAATGTGGATATAAGAATTTCTGTCTTCCAGGAGGAGGTTAGAGAGAGCACAGTAAGTAGCATATTTAAAACAGTCAGATAGGACAACAACAAACACCAAAATGGGCTAAATCCCTTGTTTTCATGGTCTTATAATGTCCCGAAGTGTTCCATGTTTACTTTATACACTGATCACTAATGCTCCTAATGCAAATGCAATGCTATTTTAAAACTGATTAAATGGTCAAAAGACAAAAATAGTGCACTGGATTCTAACACAGAGAATAGACAATGATAAATCCAGGACTGTAGAGTATAGGGGTCTCTGGCTGAAGTAAGGCTGCCTCAGGGGGCACTTAACTTTACAAGAGTGAACCCACATATTTAAGGGGAAAAATTACAAGCTAGAAAAATTCAAGAACATATTTGAAGTTCTTTGTAATATATTCACCATATCTGCATAACTTTGTAACAAAAAAAAATGGAGATATGGGAGGAGGCCAATCAGCCAAAAGAATAAAAAGGCACAAGAAAACCTTGGACCTACTCAAATTAAAAAAACAAGATTTTGTTCTGAAACATTCATCCACTTCTGAAATATTCATAATACTTTGTGCATGTTCCCAAGTGTCATGTGCATTGCAACCCTCTGAAAAGAATGATGATCCATGCCCACCCCTAAAGTGGAGTGGGCCAAAAGATCCACTCTGCTGGTTCCACTTTACAAGTATTTTGACTTATGTAGGTGTGAGAGTCAATGTATTAATAAGCAAATTCACTGATCCAGTGAACAAGCCCTTACAAAATTGAGTTAATTTGGAGGCTTGACTCCAAATTAATTTAAAATCATTATTTAAAGATAGCACAACACTCAATGCGACACCAAACAAGATCCTCATCTAGAGTAGTTGAAATTCATGCTCAATTGGAAACTGCTCAGATAATCAAGCAGTCTGTATTCATGTCTAAAGATACACAACACCACATAGGCTTTGGGTGACAGGCATCAGGTAATAGTCACAATGTACACTTAATAATGACCATCTCTAACAGGAGTCAAATTAATCCACCTATGATTGAAAGACACTACCATTAATAAAGCCCTCAACATGAACATCCTAGGGAATCATCACTGACTAGAAACCACTTAGCAAATAGAATTTAATGTGGGGAAATTTGAGGTCATGCACTTTGGTAACAGAAATCAAAAGGCAGATTATCTATAGAGAGAGTCTGCCAGTCAGGGGGAGTACAAAGAGACCAAGGTATCCTAGTGCATGAATTACAAAGCTAGCATGCACGTCCAACAAGTAGTTAAGGTGGCAAACAGCATTATAGTCTACATTGTAAAGGGGCTGAATTTTTTTTTAAATGAGGTCTTGCTACGATTATACAGGGTATTCATGAGGCCTCACCTGGAACACCGCACAGAGTCCCAAAAGATACAGAAACATCGGAGGCAGTACCAAGATTCTCCAGGCTAATTCCCAAGATGTGAGGGCTGGCCTACCAAGAGAGTAAATAGCTTGGGCCTGTATTCCTTGGAG
>JARFYF010000001.1:16422074-16434801 GCA_030265395.1 Rhina ancylostomus
GTCCTGTGTTCTCTATTCCTTTGTGAAGATCCAGTTCGTGTTGGGATTCCTCTTCTGATCTGAGGCAAGATTCCTTCAGGTTACTGCCTGCGTTTGTCCTGAGGAAGTATCCTGGCTCCAGTCTTGTATCACTGTGCCGCATTTGGGTTCTCTGTGAGTTTGCTCCAGATCAACATTGTGACAAATGTAATCCTCCTCCATTGTCCAAGGTCAAGTCCTGGGATTTTAACCACTGTCAGAAAGTTATGGGTCTGAGCACTAGGGCAGAAATGTTGAGGCAATCCAGAGGAAAAGATGAGAAGGTATTTGGAATCTATTGCATAACTGTAATCTGCTTACCTTTTACTCATTATCTTCCTCTCATCACTGCTACATTGATGGTCCCACCAACTTGGCTTTAACTCCATGGTTATTTCTCATCTAGAAACTGCTCCATCACCTTTCAAAGTCAACTCGACAATGTGGATCCCTGTGCCATGAGACTCTTGTTGTGGGTTTCTCTATTGGTATCAACCTGGAAAGAGCAATTGCTCCCCAATGAAATGCCTTATTTTGATTCATTTGGGGTGAATCTATAGTTAGAGATATTTTACCATATTTCCATGTACTTTAGAGCAAAATTCAGATTGAGGTTAAGTATTTGTGCACTGTATAAATCACTAGAAAAGGTATAGAGAAAAAACTTGAAAAATGCTTTCCTTTTCCATCTGGGTCAGAGACCCCTTCAGATGAATGGGACCACACTAAGATAAGACCATAAGTCCCAGGAGCAGAATTAGACCATTCAGCCCATTGAGTATGCTCTGCCATTTGATCAAGGCTGATTTACGGAGCAGCTGTGGCTGGTATAAAGCTGAGAGACAGATAGGGCAGCTGTGGCTGGTATGGATACGAAGGGCATGCATCCCATCAGCTCAGCATGTCCAGCAGTGGAAGATCAATGGAGAAGTGATCATAGGAAGACAATAAGCAAAGGCAAGTATGTGATTTTCCAGTTAGGCAAACACCCTCTCACTCCTCTGCTTTGTCTCCATCTAAATCAAACCCACAAAAAGCCCCATTTACTCTTTGGTCTCACCCTATCAAAGATATCCCCTGTGTTCTACTCAACCTTCGCTGCAACTGAAACTAACAATCAGAGCAGGACTAATGTCCTCATGGAGAGGTCTGCTAGCACTGTTGAGGAAGGTTTATATTGAGTTGGCAGGGAAAGTGGGCTTGGATAGTTGCTCAGATAGAGAGATACAATCAATTAGTGGAGAAAAATAAGTCCAGAAGACAATAAACAATTAAGTGAACATCACTGAGATGTGGTTGAAGGATGAGCAGGACTGGCACCTCAACATCCCAGAGTATAGAATTTTCAGGTGAATTGGGGGAGTGAAAAGGGCAGGAGGTATTGATACGATAAGACAAGATTTCTTTATTAGTCACATGTACATTGAAACACAGTGAAATGCATCTTTTGTGTAGTGTTCTGGGGGCAGCCCACAAATGTCACCACGCTTCTGAAGCCAACATAGCATGCCCACAACTTCCTAAACTGTACGTCTTTGGAATATGGGAGGAAACCAGAGCAACTGGAGGAAACCCATGCAGACATGGGGAGAATGTACAAACAGACAGCAGCTGGAATTGAACCCAGTTTGCTGGTGCTGTAATAGTGTTACACTAACTGCTACACTACCGTGCCCGCCCATCTGCACTGCTGTGCCTGTATTGCACTGTTAGACAAAGACTGCATTATTTCAGTACTGAGGGAGCATATCCTGGAGGACTTCTTAAACAAGATCACTTAGAGATTAGAAACAAACTTTTTCACTTTGGGGGAGGGGGATTGGTTACAGACCTCCCTATAGTCAATGGGAGAAAGGGATATGAAGGCATATATTAGAGAGAAGCAATAAAAATAATGTTATGGTATTGTGGGATTATAGATTCTCAGATATTGACTGGGATTGCCTTTGCATTAAAGACTCAGGGAGGGAGGCTTTGTTTTGGGTTTCCCAGGAGAATTGATTGACGTGTATGTAGGTAGACCAATGAGGGAAAGAGCACTACTGGACCTTATCATGGGGAATGTATCTGGCCAAATGGAAGGAGTGTCAGTAGGCAAATCATTCTGGAGATAGACCATAACTCCATATGTTTTAAAGTGGTTCTGGAAAAGGATAGGGATGGATCAGTAATCAAGGTCTTAAATTGGAGTAAAGCCATTTCATTAACATAAGGGAGGACCTGGTACCTACTTGCAGTAGGTCTACATTAGTAAAGCCTTTAAGAAGGTCCCACATGGGAGACTAGTTCAAAAGATTAGGGCTGATGGAATCCAGAGCAAGTTAGCAAACTGGATCCAAAATTGGTTTGGCAATTGAAAACAGGGGTGTTTTTGTAATTGCATGCCTGTGACTAGTGGTGAACAAAAGGATCAGTACTGGGATGGATCCATGCTGTTTGTAATATACATGAATGACTTGGATATGGATGTAGGAGGAAACTTTGTGAATGACTCTAAGATTGGCGGAGTTGTTGATAGTGTGGAAGATATTAATGTGTTGGTGAAATGGGCTGAAAAATGGAAGATGGAGTTTAATCCAGATAAATGAGCTGAGACATTTTGGGAGTACTGATGGGGCTGGGACATTACCCATGAATGGTAGGATCTTGCAGTACTGAGGAACAAAGGGACCTCTGAATATTAATCTGCAAATCCTCAAATGTGGTAATGTAGGTAGATAACATGGTTAGGAAGGTATATGGTATATTGACCTTCATTTATTGGGACTTTGGGTACAGAAGTAAGGAGTTTGGGAATCAAACTCAGACCAAATAAAAGTTTACCAGAAGTGACAATGCCTGGCATTTTAATTGCTCTAAAGCATAGGAAACTATAAGCAGTGAATATAGAATATCAAATTGAAATAAGCATAAGTAAACTGTTATTTAGTTGAAAAATCATTGATCCAAAATACTTCCTTTTCTATGAATGCTGCTTGAGATGCTGAATTTTTATCTTGAATTGTTTTTGCCCCTGGAACAAAATTACTAGGGTCAGAAGGGAAGGGGTGAAAGAACAGACATTGTATACCATATGTATGGGAAGGTGTCACTGGAGGGGTGGTGTTGGGGTGGGGGGGAAGGCTTTATTGGAGATGATGGAAGAAGGGACCAGTATGCTGTGAAGGGAATGGTGGCTTCGGAATGCTGAAAGGAATGGGAGGGGAAGATGTGTTTGGTGCTAGATTGCTGGAAGTGCAAGAAATGGGGGATGATCCATTGAATCTGGAGGCTTGCAAGATGAGGGCAGAGAACCTGACTGTTGTTCTGGGAGGTAGGTGAAAGGGTGATGGCAGAAATCCAGATGTATCATGGACATTGAGACATGGATTGAGGAATCTATTTGGTTGAGGACAATAGAAAACCTATCAGAATCCCTAGTATGGAAGGTGGCATCATCAACATGTGATGCCTTTCAGGAAGTGGAGTACAAGCAGATGTAAACAAGATGGCTGTATGAGTCCTGTATCTTACAGTCGATATTGATTGACAACTTGTCCCGAGCACAGCAGCTGGAGGAGTTGGTGATAAATTATGTGAAGGCAGGAGAAGGGTGCAACCTGGAAACAAAGCCAATGAAGCTTTTCAGTTCAGGTACCAAATCATCAAGATTCTGGGAAGCAGACCTGAGTAGGTTTGGAATGAAGAATATTCCATATTTTCCATGAAAAATCTTTTTGTGTGTATATAACTGTATAACATATACACATATAGTACATGTTACCATAACAATATCTTTTATTTAGAGTAAGTGAGTGGATTCAAAGAACGTGACAAAGAACATTTAAAAAACAGAAGCAGGATTATGCTGTTTAGCCCCTGTGCCTGCTCAGACATTCAGTAAATCCATCGCTGCTGTTTAACCTCAGTCCCACTTCCTGCACTAACCCCAGATCCCTCAATTCTCTTAATATCTGAAAATCAACCAATTTCAGCCTTGAATATACTTGGCAACTGTGCCTTAGCAGCCCTCTGGAGCAGAGAATTTGAAAGATTTATTACCCTTTGGTTGAAGAAATTCCCAGTCCTGACTAGCTGGTCCCTCATTTTGAAAGTGTGATCCCCTGATTCTGGACACTCTAGCCATGGGAAATATTACCTCTGCATCTGCCTTGTCAAGACCCTTAAGAATTTTGCACCATTTCAACGACATCACTTCGCTTTCTTTTGAATTCTAGAGATTATGGTTTCTGTCTGATTAATCTCTCTTTGCATAACAAACCTTTCATCCCTGTAATCAATTTGGTGACCCTTCATTACACACTCTCTGGTACAAGTATATTCTTCCTTGGGTAGGGAGACCAGACTGTACACAATATTGCAGATATGGTCTCACCAGAACTCCATTTAATACAAGCAAGAAATTTGTACTTGTACTCAAACATATAATTTGCCTTGCTGAATCAGCATGTTAATATTCAGTGATACATGTACTTGGGCACTCGGGTCACTCTGAACATTGGCACCTTTCAATCTCTCACTATTTATATTTTAAAAAAAAATCCATATGTAGGAGGAACAAGAGTAGGTTATTCAACTCCTCGTCTCTGCTCTACCATTCAATAGGATGATGATGCACATGACATCCCTGAAATAGTAAACAAACTGCTAGAAGAATTCAGCAGGTCAAGAAGTACTCATGGAGGCGAAGGGATGGTTGAAATTTTTGTCAGAAACCCACATCAGGACTGTAGTCCATTAGGACCCCTCAGGATCCTTGTCCCCACTTGCTGCTTATTGCCTCTTAGCCAATTCTATGTCCATTTTGATATGTTACCTCCAATATTAGGGGCTCCTGAAAATAAATAAAAATCTGTAGATGCTGAAATTATAAAGTTTTAAACAAAGTGTTGGAAGTACTCAGAAGGTTGGCTGTGGAAAGAGAGTTACTGGTTGAAGGCCTTTCTTCAGAACTTGGACTCTTATTTTGTGGCTTAACCTTTTGTGGGACACCTTATCAAACACCTGGAAGTACAAATACAGCACATCTACTGGTTCTCCTCCATTCACTCTGATAGAAAAATTCTGGTAAATTTGTCAATCATGATTTCCACTTTATGAAGCAATTCTGACACAACTTAATTAGATTGATTTTCCAAACATCTTGCAGCACTGAAAGAAGCCCTTTTGCTCACCATATCCTTGCCAAGCATCAAGTACCCATCTATATAGGCTACATAAATGTACAGGCCACAATAGAAAGTATTCTCAGATATTTCCCCTCCAATGCAAAGCCAGCATGTACCCTAAAAGGCTAAATTCTATTTGAGCAGAAGCAACTGCAGTCAATAGATTCTGTTCCAGCATCTGCAGTCTCTTGTGTTTATAGACAATATCAAGCTTTTTAATATGTGTATGTTAAAGTACAAATTCTTTAATGTAGAAGGACTGTGGAAATGCCCAGCGACACCAAAAGAGTAGAGATGAAGGAAGAACATGAGAATAGATTGCATTAACTTGTTCATTCCCTTGGGTTTGGGATGTTGCAAGACAATCTAAGTAAAGTGTTTTAGAATGTTAATATGACCTTGATAGGTTAAATGCTGAAAAGGCTTTTTATTTCTGGTGAGAGAAATCCAAAATGAGGAGGTATAACCATAAAATTAGGAAGAACTTTATCCATGCAGGACAATGACCTCTAGGGTATAGGTATTAACTGTGGCCCCAAAGATAGATGTTTGTAGGTTCAAGCCTGAATCCAAAAAGTTAAACTCAAAAATCTAGGCTGATCCTTTACTGTAGTGCTGAGTGAGTGTCGCATCACTAGAGGTGGGACTGTTTAAATGTCCTATGTTCCATCTCGGGTAGATGGAAAATCATTATTTGGAAGAAGGCAGGTGAGATCTCCACTGGCAGGGGTGTAAATGGATCTAGTGGGTAAACATATTCAGGGTTCTAATCGAACAGGATCTAATTGAATAGTAGAGGTCACTCTATTACTATATTTCTGTATCCAGCAGTGTCCTATCTGGGCAAGTGTGAGGTATTACACTTTAGAAGATCAAATGCAAGAGGAAAGTATACAGTCAATGGCAGGACTCTAAGGAGAATTGTTGTACAGGGGGATCTTGGGGTGCAAGTCCAGAGCTCTCTAAGTGGTAACACAAGTAGATAGCGTGGTAAAGGTGAACGACATACTTGCCTTCATTGTTTGGAGCAATGAGTATTAGAGTTGGGGAAGTCATGTTGAGGCTGTAAGACATTGATTAGGTCACATCTGGATTATTCTTTGCAATTCTGGTCACCACATTACAAGAAGGGTGTGGAGGCTTTGGAGATGGTGCAGGAAAGGTTCACCAAGATGTTGCCTGGATTAGAGAGTATTAGTATTATTAATAATCCAGGTTGGACAAACCTGGATTATTTTCCCTGGAGCACTGGAGGCTAAGGACAACCTGAAAGAAGTATATTTTAAAATAAAGCGAAAAGCCATACATGGGTAGATCATCATCAGTCTTTTTCCCAGAATGGAAATGTCAAATAGTTAGGAGCATAGCCCTAAGGTGAGAGGGGAAACTTTTTTAAAGGGGATCTATGAGAATTTTTTTTTAGTGGTAGGTTCCTGGAATGTGCTGCCAGCGGAGGTGGTGGAAGCAGATACGATAGCAAAGTTTAAGATGCATTTAGATGGGCACATGAACAGGCAGCAAATGGAATAGATCAAATGTAGGCAGATTGGATTGGAATCAAGATTGGCACAGATGTTGTGGGCTGAACAGCCAGTTCCTGTACTCTACTGTTCCATGTATTTCAGATCAAGTTGTAAAGAGACAAGGGGTGAGAAACACTTTCATAGAGCTTTAGATGATGTGGTTCTGTGCTGTTTAAAAATTAGATCAACCTGGATCAGAGAAATTTAGTGAATATTTCTGAGTGCATATTGCTTTGTAGGGAAAGTCTTAATTTTAGGTAGATTTTTCGTTTTCCTTGGGCTTTTCTTTCAGTATTAAACTGTGCCACAAGAGCAGCATCACTCTTCAAATGTCAGAAAAAATGGTTCTTATTTATTTGTAGAACAGCCAAGTTTATTAATCCCAGTTTCCTTTTAAACAATGCCATCTAAATCATTAAAACTCAAATTATATTCTTTGTTCCCACTGAGATCTGTGACCTCAAATGCAGCTTCTGTGTGCCTTGACTGCTTTTCCCATGGAAGTCGGAGTCAAGGTCACTCTCAGCTTCCCAGCCTCGGGATTATCCCAGACTGCTGATCTCTGGCACATCTTGATCTAATGCTCACTGCTGCGAAGGGAGGTCACACAAAGAGAAACTAACAGAATCCATCCTGAATAATGTTGTTTTGGAAATTCATCCTACCATCAAGCAGAGCTGATATGATTAGAAAATAGTATTTAATAAATTTATTAGCATTCTTTTAAGGATGTAATGAACAGGGTGGATAGTGGGGAACTGATAAATGTGGTCTTTTTGGTAAGATAACACAAGGTTAAAATAGAAGGTAAGAACTCATGGCATTGAGTATAGGAATTGGGACATTGTTTTGGTTGTATAAGTTGTTGGTGAGGCTGCACTTGGAGTACTGTGTATGGTTTTTGTCACCCTGTTATAGGAAGGACATGGTTAAACTGGAAGGACTGAAGAAAAGATTTACGAGGATGTTGTCAGGACTAGAAGGCTTGAATTGTAGGGAGAGGTTGGCCAGGCTAGGTATTTTCTCCTTGGAATGTAGGAGAATGAGGGGCAACCTTGTAGAAATATTTAAAATTGTGAGAGGCATAGATAAGGTGATGGTTTTTTTCCCCCCAGGGAAGGGGAGTACAAAACTAGGGGGCATGGTTTAAGATGAGAAGGGAAAGTTTTAAGAGACCTGAGGGTGGTGAGTATGTGGAATGGTTGTGGAAGTGGTTGAGGCAGGTACAATAGTATCATTTAAGGAGCACTTGGATAGTGGGTACATGGAGAGGCTGGGCTTAGAGGGATATGGGCTGAACACAGGAAATTGGGACTAGCTGAGTGGGCACTGTAGTTGGCATGGACTTGTTGGGCTGAAGGGCCTGCACCCATGCTGTATTGCTCCATGACTCTATGGCATTAGGGTAATATGTTAGCATGGACAGAGAATTGGCTGACAAAGAAAACAGAATGAGGATAAATGGATCATTTTCAGTTTGGCAAGCTACTAGATGCCACAGAGTTAAATACAGGGACATCAGCTATTTACATTCTACATTAATAACTTAGATGAAGGAACTGAGAGTATTGTAACCAAATTTGCTGATTATACAAAGATAGGCAGAGAAGTCATTTATAAGGAAACATTCTGAAGAAGGATATAAATAGGTGAAACAAGTGGTGAAAAATTGGTAGATTAAGCATAATGTGGGGAAGAATGAAGTTATCCAGTTAGAAGTGATAGAAAAGTAGAAGATTGTTTAAATTAAGACTGCAACATGCTGTGGTACAAGGGAATATGTATTATACATGTTCCTTGTACATTGAATCCAGAAAATTAAACGATAAGTTCAGCAACTGGATAGGAAGGCAAATGGACTTGTTGGTATTTAATGGAAAGCGAATGAATTAGAGAAGGCAAGTCTTGCTATAACTTCACATGGTGCTGGTGAGACCCCGCCACATACAGTTTTTGTTTCCTTATTTAAGGACGAATGTATATAATTGGGAGACAGTGCAAAAAAAAAGTTCAGTAGGTTCATTCCTGGTTCAAGGGAGCTCTTTCTTTAAAAAAAAGTTTGAGTATCTTGTCCTGTCATCATTGGACTTCAGAAGAATGAGAAGTAATCTTACTGAAGCATACAATTTTCAGGCTGAGATGTTGTCCTCAGTGAGAGAATCAAAAACCAGTGGATGGAGTTTCAGAATATCTTGCTCACTTAGGATGTAAATAAGGAGGAATTTCTTCTCTTGGAGGGTTGTGAATCTTTGGAATCCTTGACCCAAGAGGTCAATGGAAAAAGAACCATTAAAAATATTCAAGGCCATGACCTACAGGTGTTTGGTCTGCAGGAGAAAAGGATAAGATTAGATCAGCCAAATTCTTATTGAATGGTGGAACAGATGTGGTGTCCATAGCTTTGCCACTTCTATGTTCTTCGAAGAAGTAACGTTCTGTTCCTTCAGCTTGAATGAGTAGGCAGAGCAGGCACAGGGTTTATCTCCACTATTTCCTTGGCATCTCCAAAGTCTGGACATTAAATGATTTGTACTCATTCTTTCAGAGCTCCCTGGCAACTTTGTCAAAAATACCAGACAATAGACCTGGAAGGGGTGGAGTGTCCTCTAGCACAAAGAATCTCCTATGGGCATTGTTCTTCACCAGCCTGCTCAGGTCCCTCTGATCCCTTGGGAGAACTCTCTCAAACCCCTCCATTGTAGCATCTATACCTTCAGTAGCACCACTGTCCTGTAGCTGGTTGTGGTGTGGCACATCCCTTTGGTAGCTGGCTGCAAAGATTGAATCTGCCGAACTAAATAGTGGCAACAGCACCTCAGTAATAAGCACTATGCTGAAAGTTTCAGCATTGGCATAACACAGAGAAACTTGACCATGTTCTGTGAATTTCTCAGTTCAAGTTTCAGTTATTATTGAACCTTTGATAAAGTGCATTAGGGAGATCCACAATGCTGTTTTAGTTGTACATGTCTACATTTATTCACAAAATTTTCTAGATTTAAGAAAGGTTCAATTAAATTGGAAGATAACAAACCTAACTCCTTTTTTTTCAAAAAGGAGACTGAAAATGGGAAACTACTGACCAGTTAGCTTAATAGTATTGGAAATTTGTAGCAGGGTTCTGAGTAAAATTCAAGGTAATTGGGCAAAGTCAACAAGGTTCTGTGAAAGGGAAATTATGGAGCTCTTTGAGGAACTAACATCTGCTGTGAATCAAGGGGAACTGATGGATGTATGGTTTCCAGAAAGGATTTGATAAGATATTCCAGAAAATAAAAGCTCATGGTGCAGGAGATAACATATTGATGCAGATAGAAGATTGGTTGGTTAATGGGAAATGGAAACAGGTTGCCTTCTGATTTTATGAGATGCAGTTACTGGTGCGTTACAGGGATTGGTACTGGACCTCAATCTTTTACAAGTTATAAAAATGACTCTGAAGGCACCAAAGGATGTTTGCTAAATCTGCTAATGACATAAAAGTGGGAAGGTAAGTTTTGAAGAGGACATAATAAGGTGACAAAGGGATAGAGATAGACTAAGTGAAAGGACAAAGAACTGGCTGATGGAGTAAAATGTGGGAAAATGAAAACTGTTTCATTTTGCCAAGAAAAATAAAGAGAACATAATAGTGAGGGTGTTCTATTAGGTGTTCTAATATAAGATTTGGGGGAAATTGCTAGTTTGCAATGTGATTAGGAAAGCTATGGAATGTTAATGTTTACTTCTAGGGAGTTAATCACAAAAGCAGGGGTATTATGCTTCAGTAACCTTGATCTCCTCTGGAATACTGTATCTAGGATTGGTCAGCTTACTTAAGGAAGGATGCTAATGCATTGGAAGCAGTTCAGAGAACTAGACTAATACCTGGAAAGGCTTGGTTGTCTTATGAGGAAAGATCAGATTGGTTAGGGTTGTATTCTTAGGAGTTCAGAGAAGTGAAAGAGGATTTGATTGAAGCATACAAGATGTTGAGTCTTGATGGGGTAGATGTAAAAAAGGTGTTTCCTTTTGTTGGGGAGAAGATAGAAATAAGTCACTTAAATGAGGTGACCATTTAAGATGGAGTTCAGATGATATTATTTTTCTTTGAGTGTCACGAGCCTTCAGAACTTTTTATAGTCTTATGAACAGTTTTGAAGCAGAGGTAGATACCGATAAGCAAGTGGGTGAAAGTTTACTGTGGGTGGACATGAATATGGACTTTAGATTATAATCAGATTAAATGGTACTGAGTAGTCTATTCCTACTAATTCATGTATAATAAAAGAGCAGGAGTTGGGTAAAGATGAGAAGAATACATGACAATTCTCCTGTGCTTTCACATTATCTGTGACCCAATAGTCTCTCTCTCATTCAAGGTGAGTTCTAGAAACTTTAATTCTTAGAGTAACAAAATGAAAGGTCATTTTAATGATGTCATTATGTTCTTTCTACACTGTCAAGAAAAGTAACCGGACAAATTTCATTGAGACCAGGCTGAGTGATATTACAACAATTGAATGCAAATTCTTTCATCCAGTGAGGGTGATTCATTAGATAATATTCATTGAGTGATAGAATTGTACAGCACAGAAGTTGAGCCTTTGATCCAACTTGTCCATGCTAACCAAGTTGCCTATATACACTAATCCCATTTGGCCCATCTCCTTTGAAACCTTTCCTATCCACGTACCTGTCCAAATGTCTCTTAAATGTTGTAATTGTACCTGCCTCTACTACCTCCTCTGGTAGCTTGTTTTGTATATCCACACACTCTGTTTGAAAACTTGTCTTTCAGACCCCTTTAAATCTTTCCCCCTCTCAGATTAAACCTATGCTTTCTAGTTTTTGACTCCTCTACCTTGGGAGAGCCAAAACTGTGACTCTCTATTGTATCTATGCCTCTCATAATTTAATAAACTTCCACATGGTCACCCCTCAGCTTCCTTTGCCCCTGGGAAAACAGTCCCAGCCTATCCAGTCTCTTCTTGCAACTCAAACCCTCCAGTCCATGTAACATCCTTTAAATCTTTTCTGCACCCTCTCGAGCTTGATCATATTCTGCCTACAGCCAGGCAACCAAAACTGCACATGATACTCCAAGTGTCACTGACACAATGATTTGTACAACTGTAACATGACATCCCAATTCCTGTGGTCAATGACTTGGTGAATAAAAGTAAGCACACCATGCACATTCTTTACCACTGTATACCTGTGTTGACACTTACAAGAAAATATGTACTTGTACCCCAAGGTTTTACTGTTCAGTAACACTCCCCATGGCTGTGCCATTCCTTGTGTATCTCCTGGCCTGGTTTAACTTCCCAAAATGCATCACTTCACACTAGTCAGCGTTAAATCTCATTCCCTTGCCCACTTCCCCAGTTGATCAATATCTGGTTGGAACCTTTGACAACTTTCTCTACAGTTCACTGTACCAACAACCTTGGCATGATCTGCAAGTTCACTAATCATGCCACCTACATTCTCTTCCAAATCATTAATATACATGACAAACAGTAAAGAACCCAGCATTGATCCCTGCCTCACACCACGGGTCACAGGTCTCCAATCTGTTATGGAACAGCAAGACCTTGGGGTACTAGTGTGTAGTTCCCCGAGCATGTCAACACTGGTTGACAAACTGGTGAAAAGCACCTTACTGCTACCATCCTCTGCCTCCTACCACCGAGCCAATTTTGTATCCAATTGGGTTGCTCATGCTGGATCCCATGTATTTTAATCTTTTGGACTGGCCTACCATGCAGGACCTTGTTTAAGGTATATATTGCTAAATTCCTTGAAAACAACATTCATTGCCCTCATCTTTTCAATCCTCTTGGTCACCTCCTCAAAACAATCATATGTGATAAATGATTTCCCATTATCTGTCCTTGCACTTCCAAATACAAGTAAATCCTGTCCTCCTAGAATCCCTCCCTTGTCAGCCAGAGTTGCCTCATCATGCCAGCCTTGTTCTTCAATTTAACAGGAACATGCTGACAGGTCTCTTCATATCTCATTTTTAAAAAT
>JARFYF010000001.1:16657791-16667958 GCA_030265395.1 Rhina ancylostomus
AACAAGTTGCGGGAGGAACTCAATGGGTCAGGCAGCATCTGTGGAGGCAAAGGGATAGTTGATGTTTTGGTTCGAGATTCTCAGTCCTGATGCGAGGTCTCAACTCGAATTGTCAATTATCCCTGTGCGTCCACAGATGCTGCCTGACTCACTGAGTTCCTCCAGCAGCCTATTTTTTGCTTTGAGCACATGAAATTATTGTCCAGATCATATAAAGTTGTTATAGCACAAGGATAGACCACTTGACCCTTTGAACCTGTATTACATTATAGTCTATACACTAGGTCATGATAAGCAATTCCACGATAAAACTGTTGTGAAGTAATAATATAAATTTTAATCTTTTAAACTATATTTTGTATTATTTATGTTTAAAATTGTAATTGGCTTGGAGAAATAAGTCTAAAAATGTTCTCTTCACTTGACAGGACATGTTTGATGTCATCCTGGATGAAAACCAATTAGAGGATGCATGTGAGCATTTGGCAGAGTACCTTGAAACATACTGGCGTGCAACGCATACCCCCAGCAGCGCACCTCTGAATCCATTGCTGGGCCGGAACTTAGGTAGTACTGCACTGTCAACATATCCTTCAGCTATCTCTGGGTTACAGGTATGAACACAAACAATGTGATTACCTGTGGAATTAACAGGACGAAGTAAGCTGTGACCTATGCTTCAATGCGGATAATTAAACACCCCAGATTCTTGTATGCAGGTGCAAAGATTAACCCATTAATCATATGTGAAGTATTGCATTTTGGGAGGTCAAGCCAGAATAGGACTTACACAGTGAATGGTAGGGCTCTGGGGAGTGTTATGGAATGGAGGGACCCAGGAGTGCAAGTGTGTAGTTTGCTGAAAGCAGCTTCACAGGTAGATAGGGTAGTGAAGAAGGCATTTGGCATGTTGGCCTTCATCAGTCACGGAATTGAGTATAGAATTTGGGAAGTTATAATACAGTTATATAAAACATTGGTAAGGCTGCACTTGAAGTATTGTGTGCAGTTTTGGTCACCCTGTTGTAGGAAAGATGTTATTAAACTAGGAAGAGTGCAGAAAAGACTTAGCAGGATGTTGCCTGAACTTGGGGGCCTGAGTTACAAAGAGACATTGTGTAGACTAGAACTTTATTCCTTGGAACATAGGAAATTGAGGGGTAACCTGATAAGTGGTATATAAGATCATGAGGGGGATAGACAGGGTGAAAGTACATGGTCTTTTTCCTGGGGAGGAGTTGCCAAAAACAAGAGGTCGTAGGTTTAAGATCCGAGGCAAGAGATTTAAAAGGGTTATCAGGGGCAGCTTCTTCACACAAAGGGTGGTGCGTATTTGGAATGAGCTGCCAGAAATGTGGTTGAGGTGGGCACATTAGCAACATGTAAAAGCCATCTAAATGTTGCTAATGGATGGGAGAGGTTTAGAGGGCTATGGGCCAAATGCGAGCAGATGGGACTAACTCACTGGGCAACACAGTCAGCATGGTTGTTGGGCCAAGGGGCCTGTTTCTGTGCTATATAACTCTATGTATGGTGTTCCTCATTCAGAATGTAGTTCAAATCCACACATAAATAACAAATTTCTGTCAGCTTTTTGGAGAACACTGTTTTATGTCCACCACTTGTTCAGTTCTAGCTTTAGGAAATAGAAGGTATCCTTCTGCTCTAAAGAAAAACAAATCATCATTTAAGTTGTCAAAAAAGCAATTCATCCAATCAACCACATGAAATCTTCAACAAGCCACATACTTCTTAGAGGAGTCAATTTCTTTCTTGTAATTTTGATAGTCCTGTTCAAATCTGGCCACAGTGGCTGGGAATTTAAAGTCAGTTAATGAAATAAACCCAAAATTATAGAGCTAGTTTCAACTATGGTAAGCAGTAAACAATCAACCTGTTGTAATAGCTCATCTGTTTCACTACATACTTATGGAAAGGAAACCTGTCAGCCTTGGTCTGTCTGACCTGCATGCAATTCTAGACATATGGGAATGTCATTGACAGTTTGCTGCACTTCAAAGTCACCCAGCAAGCCCGAGTCCAATGACATTTTGCGAAGGGAATAAGTACCGGCCTTATGAGTAATGTCCTAATCCTACATATTAATGAAAAGAACTGTAGAAGATGGGAGGAATCCAAATAGCCCATCATGTCTTCATAGCACATGTAATAAAGTAAAGGGCCTTGAAAGGTTGATGATTTACAATTTTTACTTGCAAAAAGAAAATTATTGATCTTTTGACCAGAACTAGCCATCTGGTTAATAACTTCAAGACTTAACTAAGTTGGTATCCTGAACAGAGGTGGTAGTAACTCCAAAGGGTTTCACCAATGTTTGCACCAATTGTTCTGTCATTGCTTGAAGGTATCTCCACCTCTTGAAATTGGACTGGCTCCAAGGTCTGAATGACTTTATGACTGGAGCTGGAGGTTGTTCCAAGAGTCCAGCAGATCGTGGTACCTTCTTTTCAGCCTTGTGTGACAACTTATTTTCTGATTTGGCTTTGGTGTGATTCTAACCTGGACCTAATTTACTTCCTGACATAGTAATCAGATCTGGCACAATAAACCCCAGACCAATTTGTTCCCTTAACAAGATCTTTCTGTGGGTTAGTAAGCAATATGATCCAATGCACTCAAATAACTTTATAAGCTGGTCCATTATTTTAAATCTCTCACTAACAGGGAATGCAATTGTATCCCATCCCAAACTTCCTTTGAGAAGGAAGTGGTGAATGGTCATCTTGAAGCAGTATAGTAATGATGGTGAAAAGATTGCAACTGTTTTGTAAGTTTGCAGGCTTCCTCCTTTTGACCCAGTGACAATGGAGGAAGGTGATATATTTCCAGGACTGAATGGTATGTAATTTGGAAGGAAATTAGCAGGTGTTCATGTTCTTATGTACTTGTACTCCTTTGGTAACCGATTGTTCATCAAGTATTTTGTTTATATATCTGGTATTAGTTCAGATAACTCTGATATGGATCAAACCATAAACAGACCCCAAATGCAATCTTACCATTTTTAAAATTCCCTTAAATTCGTCAATGATCTACCGAAAGCAGAGGACCCAAAGTTGTCCTTGGGGTTACTTCTGTGTGATAGTTGTAGTGGTTTGGATAAATTAACAATTTAGGAACATGTAATTGCACGAATTTCATCCCTTGTTTTCTGTGTTGAGAGGTAAACATGCCCAAATATTTCAAATTAAGCTTCATCAATTAATAATGATCTTATGTTCTAGATGATGCAAAGCTTTTATATCCTGTTAAAATTACAGTGCTACAGGGAAGAGCTACCTCTAGAGGAGAAGAGGTGGCACGGCAGCATGGGGGGGGCATCACGGTAGCATAGAGGTTAGCACAACGATATTACAGCGCCAGTGATTGGGGTTCAATTCCCGTTGCTGTCTGTAAGGAGTTTGTACGTTCTCCCGTGTCTGCGTGGGTTTCTTCGGGTGCTCGGGTTTTCTCCCACTTTCCAAAGATGTATGGGTAGGTTAATATGGGTTTAAAAATGGGCGACGTGGACTTGTTGGGCCAGAAGGGCCTGTTACCACACTGTAAATAAAATTTTAAAAAAATTTAAAAGAGCACTTCTGTCTTATCCCAAACACTAAATACTGATGTGTGCCTTAGTCATAGGTGTTTCAAATCCATCTGGCAAGCTAAGATAGGGGAGCTCCAAACAACAGTGGTTCTTGTTCTATCCACATTAATAGTGAGCAATCAAACTGTTAGTTTCATATTTGTGGATGGAACAGAAAATCTGGGGGAAATGCCAGTATCTGCATCAAGCTAAATACTGGAGTGTAGACAGAATAGATTCACATAACAGAAAATTCTGTAGTTAACTAAGATCTAATTAATTTGACTGCTATATGAAAGGCAAACAGTATTTCTTTTTTTTCATTTAACAAGCCTTCTAAGCTTCTCATTTTTAATGAAAGCTGCAATTAGGATCCTCTCATTAAAGTGATAATAATTATGCCTAAAGTTATTCATTTATTTGCATGTTTGGAAAGGTTAAATGCACTTACTTAATTTTCAGAAAACAACTGAAATCTCACTGGTTATTTCACTTTAGAGGTAAAATGTGCATCTAATTAATTATTGAAATTTAGTGTTGATAATTTAGAAATATGGGATACAGACTAAATTGAGAGTGAAATCAAGCTTGCAGTGCTACAGAATTGTTTTATCATTATTCATTTAACCAAACTATTTCTAAAATCTTTGTCCTATATTGCTTAATATGCAGCTGAATGCTTCATAACCTAACTCTCTAATATCTCTGTACATATGTGAGTGTATATGTTTGCCAAATGCTCATAAATTTTCTGAAGTATTTGGCTCTCTAGCTTGACTGAATTCTCTTAATGTGAATCTCTTTTCTATTCCTGTTAGGTGAATGGCAATGATCTCTTATCTAGAGCTAGATTCCTTTAAGATTACCTCCTGCGGTGCAAAACGACTCTTAGCACACATGCTATTTGGGAGAGGGGAGAGGGGATCAACAAAACAGACACCAGAATAAGGGAACTATTTAAATTGATCCATTTTACTTCTGTTGGCTGCCAGTTTCAACTTTCAATTTCTCCTTGGTACGGAGATGCCAGTCAGAGGGAGGATGATTATTCACAATCAAATAAAAATCGAACTTCTCTATTAACATATTGGTGTAATTTCACCTGGGTGAGACAGAATTCCCCTTCATCTCCCACCACCTCCTCCACAACATGCTGTGCCCAATCTGCAAGGATATCAACCACAGATTGACAAAATGGAAGTACTCTTTAAAAGGCACTCATTTAATGTGCGAGATATCCATATGAGCTTTGAGCTTCTGGAGTGCAGACTTGTTCACCAACACTAGGCAGATAAGTCCCTTTCAGCACAAGGCTGATGTTGGGGAAAAAAGTGAAATATTCTGTTGTCATTTTATTGCTGAGGTATCTTCTGCCCTCAAGGTTCCAGAAAGAAACTTTTAAAATACTTGTGTCTCACACAGGAAAGGCGGGAATTCAAAAATAATAGCTTAAGGTATATTATGTTTCATGCACAGTTCTAATTCATGCCTTACAACTTTTTCGATTACGAAGTCCACAGTTTGAAAGCAAAATTCTGACAATGCTGGAAATCTGAAATAAAAACAGCAACTATTCAGCAATCAATTTGAGACATTAACAATTTGCCTCTCCAGAGAAGCTGCCTGACCTACTGAGTATTTCCAGTATTTACTATTTTTACCCTACATTATGTGAGTGATCTAAAATTCTTTCTATGGTACTCACAGCAGTTCTGCCAACCAAACTCCATCTTTTGTGTTACCTAGGGGCAGCGAATGAGCAACAGCAATCACTCTGGTGAACACATACCTGTTGAACGAACGCGCTTGGTCCACTCTGATGAAAACGGCCACAGTGAGAGGGCGCGGAAGAACAGGAATCGTTTGTCTTCAGGTTCCCAGCACAGCCGAGGCCAATACCCGCTGATGGAGGAGGAGTATTCTGATCCCTATCAGGACACGTACAAATCACGAAGGAGTCACGGATCACCTGGGGGCCACAGCCATGATTCTCAACACAGGCTATGAAAAATGTTCTTATTCACCTACAAAAAAAGTACAAGATAGAGAAAAGATTTTTTTTTAGAAAAAGCAAAACCCCTGCCTTGCAACATTAAATGTGAACAGGGAAGCATTCAGGCAGTTCTTAATATTTTATTATTATTGAAACAACAACTCAAAGTGGTTTTCAAAAAGTCTTTATCCCCCTTTCAGGCTAGTTTGCTCACAGTGGAGATAGTCTGGTCAAGTGTTTTCCCAAACACTTTACTGGTTTTGTAAATATGAAGAATGCATGGTAGTGTGATCTGTGATACCGTGGGTTTATTGTCACTGTGTCACTGAGCATATCTACCTCTTTATATATTTTGCCTATAAAATGATCACTATATTACATACCTTGGCGCTAAAATCAATACTTCCTCTGCTATAGTGCCAACTTAGCCCTACATTCAGTGTGGTGGACCTTGAGTACAGGTGGGTTCCTGGCACTTAAACCTGCTCGTAAAGTTCCCAATGCAGTGACAAAGCTCCTTTAATGCATAACACTCTTCACCTGATTCCTTGTTAGCAATAAGTGGTATTGCAATACAACCCTGTACTACCATTGTTTCAACAAATTTTGCTTCAGCGTGTGATTCCAGAATTTAATGCAGCTCTCCATTACATGTACAGCACACTATTTGCATGAGACAAGCGGTAACAAATCACCTATTTACAAGTAAGATATTATTTAAATTTAAGAACAATAAATTAAGCTTTTATGCATTTGCTATTTGTGTATGGTTTTTTAAAAGTATTATTTATAAAGGATGAATTCAGGCTGTACATTAACTTGCTAATGTTAATTCCTCTATTTTTCATGTTTAGAGAGTTTAGTGTTATTAGTTTGTAGATGCATTAGTGTAACAGATTTGGTAAAGTCTCTCACCAGGACAATTTGTATAGCGATATCTGTTTATTCAACCCACAAGTGTTAAAGAGATCACATTTTGACTGGAAATCCTACATTCCATGGTAGCAACCCTTCACAATGGTTTGACTTACAGAATTCAGTTCAATACAAGGTAAGGCCATTGGGAAATACTTTGCAACAGTGATTGAGCAACTGGCTGAATATATCACAGGATTCAAAATTGGCATTGTGCAGGTTTATAAACCAATCAGAATACTGACCAGTTATGTTATTTGGAGCTGAATTATTTTGCAGAATTTTGATTTTCCCTTTCTTGGCTAATCGGATGTGATCTGTATTCACATAAAGCATTTTGCTATGTACAAAATATAACATTGTTCCCTTGAAAAAAGTCCATAATTTGTCATTAGCTATATTTTTCTCCGATTTTTTTTACATCATTGCATTTGTAGTTTTCTCTCCCGGAGCCCTGAATATCTTCATGATCATTGACAGCAGTCAGCAACATAATAGAATTTGAGTTTTAGTGCATCTGCTGCAAGGCATGGTGAGTAAGGCTTTGATTCCAGCTAGAAATTGAGTTGCTTGGTGGGGGAAGAGACAGGGATAGAGGACAAGGCACAGGGCAGGAAGACGGAAGGGGAGAGGCGGAAAAGAAGAAAGAAAAAGGGAAGAGAACTTTTAAGGGAAAATTCTTGTGTGTTGTATTCATTGGGTCTGTACTGTATCTGAGATCAAGGTACACAATCTCAATCAGCAGGTACATGGAGGGGTGGGGCTTCAGAGAATATGGGCTGAACTCAGGAAACTGGGACTAGGTGGGTGCTGTGGTCAGCATGGACTTGTTGGGCTGAAGGGCTTGTGTCTGTGCTGAATTGCTCTCTGATTCTATAACCTCCAAAGTACTTTACAGCCAATTAGGTTTTCCTCTTTTCAAAGTGCAGTCACCATTGTAACATATATCATATGGGTTGTCAATTGCACATGACAAGCACTCCCCCTTCCCCAAAGAAAATTAAATAAAGTGACCAAGGTAAAATCAAGTGTTTAAATAAATTTGTTTGAGAGGTAAATATTGACCAGGGTACTAAGAGATCTGTTACATTCACCTATAAGGAAAGGTGAAGGAATGTTTTGACGTAGCAGTTCTGCATTGGACTATTTGTTTAGATTTTGCATTCATGTTCTGCAATGGGTCTTGGACCCAACTGATATGGTGCTCACTGGTGGCGAGGTGCATAAGGTAGGCAGAAGTGGGGTAGTGTTGAAGAATTGGGCTGTAACTTGATCCATTAACTGATGATTCAAGCAGGGGAAAGACACGCAAAAGCCAATACATGATTTAAATGCATTACAAGCAAGCCAATAATAATGGGCACAAAGTATTTGTGTTCTATAAAAGGCTGCATAATTTCTTATATTTACCTCTAAAATCATATATATTTATTTCAATGGGCAATTTGTACAAAATAACTGTACTCATCAAACAACTTTACTCTTTTCTTATGTAGTCCAAATTTTGGCCCATTTTAGTTATCTTACAATTATATTATTGAAGTGTAATTTACATGAATACATTTAATAATCCATTCTTCATGCTAACACTGATTTCCCAGAATGAAGTACAGATTTAGAATATGCTGAATTTAGAGGCATTTTTACTTTGATTAGGCCACATAAATATAGATCATAATATCATGTCATGAGCTACACACTGGGGAAATCAATGACCTTCAACAATTTTACTAACTAGGCTCACTGGAATTTGGACTATGCATTAGTAAACTTCTGGTAAGATACAAAATGCTGGTTTGTGATTTAGTCCATAACCTGAATCATTGACATGGAAGAAACATATTGCAATTCAGTTCCACTATGTGAATTCATAGTTCAGTTGCCTATTAGGGTTGTTGACTGACATTTCCTATTTTTAGTGCCAAACTTACAGCTCAGTCATTTTTGTTGATTGGTTATTTCTATACCTTGTTTTTTTTAAATATTCACTGAATCAAAATGGAAAATTTATCAAATAAACAAACAACTCTTACACTTGAAAAGATCAGTCCACATTACATTTAGCCTGTGATTTCCTGAGCTTCACACTCCATGGCTTTTTATCCCTAGCTCCACACAATACAGCTCAGTACCAAATGATACTATTTCAAACTTTAAAAATTTGTCTCATATTCTCATTTAATTTTTTTTTGTCCAATGAAAGCTTTCTTAGTACCTCCTAATGCTTCAGTACTGAAATGCAATTCTATCTTTTCCAAAATATGATGGTCAAAACTGGACATGATGTTTCCTGTGGTCTCAGCAGTATTTCATAGAATATTGGTATTCAAATCAGATACATAATAAGTAAGTCTGCTGACACAAAATTTATTAGCTATGGCAGGCATAATATAATGTACTGCAGTCTCATAACATGGTCAATTGTGATACTTTAGCAAAATGTTCTTCAGTATTAAATTATATTAGAGATTCATCTATTGTTACTTGATGCATTGGAAAAGAATTTGTGTGCAGATTACTCAAGCTTATTGAAGCTGAACTCAGAGCGTGCAGGCAAGTGATGGGGCTACCATATTGTTGTCTTAAATCTCTGAACTGTGATCAGTAGCGCCATTTTCTGCAGCCGAGGATGAGAATACAAACGTTTGAATCTATGTTGTGACATCTAGAATCACTAGTACAATAGTTTCATTTACATAATGCCAGTGTAGAAAGGCATAAAAAGGTACTTCACACAGGTATAAGGCAAGCCAAGTAGTGGGGTGGAAGTGATGACTGAAAAGTAAAGCTAAAAGTGGATTTTAAGTAGTCTTGAGAGAGATTGGGATTTGATTACAGGTGAGGATTTTGTAATAATTAAACAAGTAAATAAATAAATAAGGCTGTGCCAAGGCAAAGTTAACAGCCCTTATGATAAGTTTGATATTTCCACAGCAATTAAAAGGCAATATATCAATAAGGTATCTATGCTGAAGCTTAGCAACCATTTTGACTGCAATAATGGAGAGAAATGATCACAAAAAAAACAATGTTTAGGAACATAGGAAGAAGAAAAGGTAATTCAGCCTGTACCTGTATTCCAATGCCATTTACCTACCTTGGCTGATGTTGCTTAATATTCTGACAAAAAAATACATTAATCCTGACCTAGCATTCATATTGCTTTGTGGTGGGAGTCAGAAACAAAGAGTTTCAAGTTTTAATGCCTTTTATATGAAGAAAATGATTGTAGATTTCTTTCTTAACAGCATAGGTCATGATCTTCCCCCCAACAGATGCTGCTTGACCTGCTGAGTTCTTCCAGCTGATTATTTGTTGCTCTAGATTCCAGCATCTGTGGTCTCTTGTGTCTCTTATCTCCTTATTGCTTTAAACATTCTAATTATGTCATTACTCTACCCTCTGAATTCAAAGAAATACAAGACAAATTTATGTGATCTAGCTCTTATAATTTAATCCCTTAAATCCCAGTAACATTCTGCCAACTAGGCTAATATATTTTTGCTAAGGTTTGATGCCAAAAAAGTTGAATACAGGTGTGATCAAGTCTTTAAATATTTTTTCAACACTCTTCAAGTGAAGGTCTACATTCTAGTTAACTTATTGATTGCTTTGCAATTTTACAAAGTTGCATTGTATATCACATGTAATATGCAATATTGCTTTGCAT
>JARFYF010000001.1:16817114-16831539 GCA_030265395.1 Rhina ancylostomus
TTGTGGACCCACTGGTCAGGGTTACAGCTTGGATACCATCATGAAACAAAGACCAATATGGAGCTGAATTTCCATGGACAGCCAGATTTGAAGAGGATGTGACACAGTGCCTCCAGATTGATAAGAGTCAAAGGCTTTAGCGAGGTCAAAGTAGTCCATGTATAGTCATTGGTAGTGTGCCCTGCTTTTCTCATGGTGGAGCTGTGCAGTGAAGATCACATCCACTGTGCCTCAAGATGGATGGAATCCATACTTTGATTCTGGAAACAGCTCTGTGGCCACAGTGGAAGGAGGTGAGGAGGACAATGATGACGACTTTCCCCATGGCAGGCAGCAGTGACTGCAGCTGGATTCGTCTCCCTGTTTGGAGACAATTATGATTACAGCATCCCTGAATCATGCCAAATAAGTACCTTTAATAATAAATACATGAAAATGGTTGCATAAATCTTGTGATCATATTTCTTAAATGATAAATTAATTTGTAGATTAGCTGGAAATTCAGAAAATCTTTGCAAATTGTGTATCTTTTTTTAAAACAAAAAGGTAGCTACAGCATATCACATTTTTATTTCCTCAACTTAATGGATTACACAACAGGTTCCGATAAAAAGTAAGAAGAATGCAAATATGATGGAAATGACTGAGAAGGAATGGCCAGCGGGAATAAAGGCAAACAAGTATAATAATGAAAAGGATGAAAAAAAAGTTTGCAATATGGCAAATAAATTTCCATTTTGGTATCTGTAGAAACAATTTCCTATTCTTCCCAGAATATCTCTAAACTGAATACTTCCTTGTGGAGTACCAGTAACACTTTACCTTTTCATTAAAAAAAAGGGCACATAATGTTACACTTGATACTGCATCTTAATAATACTTAATAATGTATTATTTTCATTTTGCTGTTACTTTCCTCTTCCCTTTTCAATGCTGAAACCAGCTTGCACCAGATGTCTTCCAAAGAGAGACTGAAAACCTTCCCTAAACATATAATTTCAGAGAAACTTGGGTGGAGTGATTACTCTTCTGGTTTTGATTACATCCTTTGTGGAGGTATGCAGCCTCGATTGGTGCTTTCATAATTCATTTCTGGGTTTTAGATAATAGAAACATCTGCCTCCATGTCCCTCTACCAGGCAATGAGAACTGGAACTCCTTGAAAGACTCAAAAAAAAGTCCTTGACACCATTAAGACAAGGTAATTTATACTTTCCACAACTGCCAACAACAAAATAACCACAAGTTTCGTGTCAGCTGTAGTTTTTAAATTCAAGACTGCCTTGACTGTTGACCCAGCTGAGAGAGAAAATACACTGTGTGTGAAATTGCAGTGCCTAACCTTTTAATAAACGATTACGAATTGAAACTGCTCTGATTGTTGTTAATTCGCAAACACTGGTGTGAACAAGAAGCATCGTTGAGCTTTTCAGTCCAGTGAGAAAGACATTAGAGTCCAAGGTTGAATAACTTGAGCAGTATTCAAGTGATCTTAGATTTATACTGAACCTAATGCTTGATTGCAGATAAAAGATATGGTATTATTGTCTCCAATTTGAAAAGAATAGATCAATGCCATCTAATGCTTATCAATCAGCAGTAGCAAAACAAGCTGCTGGCTATCACTTTGCTCAAGTTTCCAACTGTGAGAGATGTTAAATAACATTTAGAATTATTGGCAGTCAGCTCCTCTCGTAGTTTAGCAACTTTAGAGGGTGAATAATTCAGCCACTGAGCCCAGGAGGGTCTTGGGTCACTGCTGGGTTTGTGCATTCCACTGGGGTGACAATTTCATGCTACAACTGACCTCAACACCTGGGGTTAAGAAGGATGGATAAAATGTTAAAGTTATTATTCAATAGTCTCCAGTGAAAGGATTTATAAACATCGAGTCAGGACAGAAACAATCTGTCTTTTTATGCAACCTGCACACTTTTGAATAGCAAGACCCATTTGGAGAGGAAAAAAAAATAGAGGGGATGGGAGTGAACATAATGGAATTATACCTCAGGAGGAGAGGCAGACAGAACATTTGTGCGAGAAATTTATAAATTGATTCGAACAGTGATGTTCATTGTTACACAGGTGAGTTGTGAATATTAAATTCTGCTGGAATTGAAGTTTTTCCCTAGGCAAATATGAGATAATCTCAGAGAGTGAATAGTATTAGCAACTTTTATACATTCCAAGTAAAATATATTAAACAATTGATACCCAGCAACAACTACAAAGTAGCAATCTTATCAATCAAGCTGACATCATAAAAGCCACAGCAAGGTTATATTTCTGTTGCCTTGAAGTCATTCCAAGGTATTTGTTTAAAAAGCATAACACATTAAATTAGTTTCAATGATTTTGTCACTCTTTGCACCTCTCTTTCCTGAAAGTGTGATGTGGTATCTGAGATCTCAGATGTTCCTGAGATCTTTCTGTTCTGCATTCTTCACAATTCTTCACCCATTGAGACAGAAGGGGGGACTTTGGATTTTTTCCCATAGTTCCAGTCAGCAGCATTTAAGGTTATTCACAATTTCAGAGGATTGAGGAGTGTCATTATTGGTAGGAAATAAAAATAATTTCTAGATAATTTTCCCTGAATGCTAGTTGTAATATAAAATATTACAACAAACATTCAATTCTATTTTTGATAGTTTCATTGAAGCAAAAGGTACTAATAGCACTGTCAGGCAAAATGGGCTGGTCTAGGTTCTGAGACCAGAATGAAATGGGAGAACAAAAATAAAACAAATGCTGAAGTTACCAATTTAAAGCAACACACACAAAATGCTGGAGGAACTCAGCCGGTCAGGCAGCATCTATGGAGGGAAATGAACGGGACGTTTTGGGCCCAGACCCTTCATCAGTATTGGACTGGTGATGAAAACATCAGGATGATTTTACTCATTTAAAATCATCTTACTTTTAGTGCTCTTAATAACCAGTATTTCGTGATGGCCTAGTTTCCTCAGAGTGCTGGAAAATGTGGATACTAGGTACAATTAAGATCAGGTTTAAAAGTGACAATCAGAAGTTTAAAATCAGAATCACTGTATCATTGAATGATACACCACAGGAAGTTGTTCAGTCTTTTGTGTTTCTGTTAGCTCTTTTGCAATAACCCAGTAAATGTTTCAGCCCTTCAGATATTTATCCAATTCTTTTTTGATTGCTACTACTGCCCTACGCCCTTCCAGATCACAACTAACTTCAGTACTCTATTCTTCCATTAAATTAGCCATGGGTTCTATATACTTTTTTAAACAGCCTTTTCATCTTGTCCTGCCCTCTTTAAAGGCTTATATGTATATGACCTAGATCTCTATTCTGAAATTGTATAATCCCACTTCAAAATTGTACAATTTAGTTCATCCTACTTCTCATCAGTCTTTCAATTAAAATGAACTGCTTCATGTTCCTGTGTTACAATTTCATTTGCCGTGCCATCTGCCCATTTAGCCAGTGTGTCCACATCCTAGAGTCTATCATTTATCCTCCTTGCTGCTTATTGTGTTCCCAAACTTGGATCATCTGCAAGTCTATAACATGTATGAAAAGACCAGTGGTCCCTAAGGAACACCGCAGTGTACTTAAATCCAGTCTGAAAAACAACCATTCATTACTCCCTGCTTTGTTTCTATGCCAATTCTGTATTCATGCTGCCACTGTCCTTTTGATCCCTAGGGGTTTAATTTGGTGAACAAAAGCCTTTCAAAAGTCCATATGCACAATATCAACTGCACAAGCTTCAGTCCTCTCAGCAACTTTATTAAAGAACTGAAATAAGTTTACCTTTAACAAAGCTATGGTGGCTTTCATTTATTAGGCCATACTTTTACAATGATTCATTTTGTTCAGGATTACGATCACTAAATATTTCCCTACCACTAACATTAGGCTACCTGACCTTTAGCGGTCAGATTTCTTTCTCTTCCCTTTTGTCAACATAGGTATAAACATGTGCAATTCTTCAGTCCTCTAGCACAACCTCCATATATAAAGGGGATGGAAGATTATGGCCAGAGCCTTGCAAATGCCCAGTAACACAGAATGCATCCAGAATGAGAGTGTGGAGCAGCTTGAAAAAGTAGGCCTGTTGTTGCTGTTCTCGTTGCTATGGTGAGTAGTACGCGTACGAGAGTGGGAAGGCTCGTGGCCGTGGTAAGTACTGCAAGAACAAAAGCAAGAATGAGTGGGAAGCAGTTTTAAAAGTTAGACCCGTTGTTCTTCTTCTTGTTGCTGTGGTGAGTTAATAGGCCTGTCAATTAGCTAATTAGCCAATAAAAAGAAGTAGCAGCCATCATTAGAGGGACAGTATTCGAGTGGGGGAGCCTGAGGCTTTGGCTAAAGAGGATTTGGCGTGAGGAGGCCGAGCAGGTGAGTGGAGGCTTCCGGTCTGTTTTCTTTCTTTCGCTGTCACTTGTCATTTTCTTTGTATTGAACAGTGGGAATTGCAGTCAGGGCAGACATATGCTCCTCCTTTAGGATGTGGGAAGTCAGAGAGACCTCCAGTGTCCCCGATGACTTCACCTGCAGGAGTTACCAGAAGGTATTTACATCTAGGGTCCAGGAAGTAGGTAGTCAGGTGACTATTAGGGGAGGGAAAAGGAATAGGCAGTCAGTACAGGATAGCTCAGTGACAGTTTCCCTGGATAATGTACTGTATATCGGTTTGGATGCTATTGGGGGGTATGAATCACTAGTGGAGAGCCACAGCAGCCAGGTCTCTGATGCAGAGCGGATCAGAAGGGAAAGGGGGAGGGAGGGGGAAGAGGAGTGTGATAATGATAGGGGATTTGTTGGTTAGGAGGACAGACAGGAGATTCTATGGACAAGATAGAGACTCCCGGATGGTATGTTGCCTCCCAGGTGCCAGGGTCAGGCACATCTCAGATCAAGTGCACAGCATTCGTAAGGGGGAGGGGCCAGAAGTCATGGTGCACATTGGTACCAATGACATAGATAAGGGATGAGGTCCTGAAGAGCAGGTATTGGGAGTTAAGAAGGAAGCTAAAAAGCAGGACCTCAAGGGTAGTAATCTCTGGATTGCTGCCTGTGCCACACGCAAAAGAGGGAAGAATAGAAGGATAAGGCAGACTAATGAGTGGCTAAAGAGTTGGTGCAGGGGTTCAGATTTGTGGATCATTGGGATTTCTTCTAGGGTAGGTATGACCTGTACTAAAGGGACAGGTTACACCTGAACTGGAGAGGGACCAATGTCCTCGTGGATAGGTTTGTTAGAGCTGTTGGGGAGGATATAAACTAGGTTGGCAGGGGGATGGGAACCAGAGTGTCAAATTAGAAGATGGATCAGTTGGTGTGATGGTATAGAGAAGGTGAGGAAGGATAGACGGGAGACGGGTCATAAATGCAATCAGTTCGATGGGTCGAAATGTGTTTACAATGCGAGAAGTGTTAAGAATAAAGGTAGAAAGGATGGGGAGGGTAGCATTGCTAATCAGAGATAACATCACAGCTGTAGGAAGGGAGAATATCATAGAAAGATCATTTACTGAGTCAGTGTGGGTAAAAGTCATAAATAGGAAGGGAGCGATCACTCTATTGGGAGCATTCCATAGGCCCCCAAATAGCCATCAGGTCACTGAGGAGCAGATAAGTAGGCAGATTTTGGAAAGGTGCAAAAGTAACAGGGTTGGTGTTGCAGGTGACTTCAACTTCCCTAATATTGATTGGCACCTCCTTAGTGCAAAAAGTTTAGATAGGGTAGAATTTGTTAGGTGTGTACAGGAAAGATTCCTGTCTACAGGCCTGTCTAGGATCTGGTATTAGATAATGAATCTGGCCAGATGAAAGACCTCTCGGTGGGTGAGCATTTAGGGGATAGTGTCCACAACTCCCTGACCTTTAGCATAGCCATGGACAAAGATAGCAGCAGACATGATGGGAAAGTATTTAATTGGGGGGAGGGCAAATTACGACGGTATTAGGCAAGAACTTAAGAGCGTAAACTGGGAATAGATGTTCTCTAGTAAATGCACCGCCGAAATATGGAGGTTGTTTAGGGACCACTTGCATGGGGTTCTAGATAGGTTTGTCGCACTGAGACAAGAAAAGGATGGGAGGGTGAAGGAACCATGGTTAACAAGAGAGGTGGAAGATTTAGTCAAGAGGAAGGAGGAAGCATATTTAAGGATTAGGAAGCATGGTCTTGAGAGTTATAAGGTAGCCAGGAAGGAGCTTAATAAGGGGCTTAAGAGAGCTAGACGGGGACATGAGAAGGCCTTGGCAAGACGGGTTAAGGAAAACAATAAGGCATTCTACACTTAAGTGAGGTACAAGAGGATGACTAGGGCGAGGGTAGGACCACTCAGGGATAAAGGGAGAAAAATGTGTCTGGAAGCGGAGGAGGTATGGGAGGTCCTGAATGAATACTTTGCTTCAGTGTTCACCAGTGAGAGGGACTTAGATGAAGGGGAGGTTAGCATAGAACAGGCAAATGTGTGGAAGCATGTCGAGGTTACGAAAGTAGCAGTGTTGGAGCTACTAAAAAGCATTCCGATAGATAAGTCCCTGGGGTCAGAGAGGATATACCCCAGGGTAATATGGGAAGCGAGCAAACAGATTGCTGGAATATTAATAATGATCTTTGAGTCCTGCCTGGCCAGACAAGTGGTACCAGAGGATTGGAGGATGGCAAACGCTGTTCCATTGTTCAGGAAAGGTAAAAGGGATAATCCCGGGAATTATAGACCAGTGAGTCTTACGTCAGTGGTGGGCAAAGCATTGGAGAGGATTCTTAGGGACAGGATTTATGAGCATTTGGAGAAGCATAGTTTTATTAGGGATCATCAACATGGCTTTGTAAAGGGCAGGTCGTGCCTCACGAGTTTAATAGACTTTTTTGAGGAAGTGACAAGATAAATTGATGAAAGCAGTGCAGTGGATGTCGTATATATGCATTTTAGCAAAGCGTTTGACAAGGTTCCCATGGTAGGCTCATTCAGAAAGTCATGAGGTATGGGATCCATGGAAAATTGGCTGTGAGGATTCGAACTTGGCTTGCCCACACAAGGCAGAGGGTGGTTGTAGAAGGGGAGTATTTGACCTGGAGGTCAGTGACTAGTGGTGTTCCGCAGGGATCTGTTCTGCGACCCCTGCTCTTTGTGATTTTTATAAATGACTTGGATGAGGATGTAAAAGGATGGGTTAGTAAGTTTGCAGATGACACCAAGGTCAGTGGTGTTGTGGATAGTGTAGATAGTTGCTGTAGATTACAACAGGACATTGATAGGATGCAAAGCTGGGCTGATAAGTGGCAGACAGAGTTCAACCCAGAAAAGTGTGAAGTGATTCACTTTGGAAAGTTGAATTTGAAAGCAGAATACAGGCTTGATGGCAGGATTCTTAGCAGTGTGGAAGTAGAGAGTGATCTTGGGTTCAAAGTCCATAGATCTCTCAAAGTTACCTCGCAAATTGATAGAGCAAAATTGCAATCAGTTGGATGGGTTGAAGTGTGGGTTTCAGAAGGCATGTGGTGTGTTGGCCTTCATTAGTCAGGGGATTGTGTTCAAGAGCTGTGAGGTAATGTTGCAGGTCAATAAAATCATGGTTAGACCACAATTAAAATATTGTGCTCAGTTCTGGTCGCTCTACTACAGGAAGGATGTAGAAGCTTTAGGGAGGGTGCAGAGGAGATTTACCAAGATGCTACCTGGATTGGAGAACATATCTTATGTGGATAGGTTGAGTGAGCTAGGACTTTTCTCTTTGGAGTGAAGGAGGATGAGTGGTGCCCTATTAGAGGTGTACAAGGTGATAAGAGGCTTAGATCAAGTGGACAGTCAGACGTTTTCCCAGGGCGGAAATGGCTAATATGAGGGGGCATAATTTTAAGGTGATTGGAGAAAAATACAGAGGGATATCGGAGGTATATCACATAGTGGTAGGTGCATGGAACGCACTGCCAGAGGTGCTGGTAGAGGGAGATACATTAGGGGCATTTAAGAGACTCTTAGATAGACACATGGACAATAGAAAAATGGAGGGGTATGTGGATGGGAATGGTTAGATTGATCTTAGAGCAGGTTGAAAGGTCGGCACAACATTGTGGGCTAAAGGGCCTGTACTGTGCTGTAACGTTCTATGTTCTAAAAGTGGAGATAATTGAGTAATTCCCCTGTCAATCAAGCCTGGTGACCACACTGATGCAAGTGCCAGAGATTGATGTTACATATTTATCCTCCACACACTGCAATCCTTTGAAGAAATTACACTGTTTTGGTTGGGAGATACTATGGAGGTTTCGGTCATAGGTTTTGCCGTTAAAGTAGAATCTGTTTTTGAGTAAACTGACTTTGCTGTTGTTTGGTTTGTTGTGAACCCAGGCATGTGCCTGTCTCCAACACTGTGTTGTCAATGGACATGGGTTTTCAACACCAGCCAGTGCCATATAGTACCATCAAAGATTTATTCTCTGCCTCCAAAATTCATTCTACAGACTGCAATGGCAATACATTGATGCCACTTTAATAGTGCATTTAGTACCAATGACTGCAGATGAATTCCTGGGCAATTCTGTGAACATAATAGCCCAGAGCAGGAGTTTGTCTCCTCTGAAAATGCTGCAGTTTTTTCAGTTACTGTGCGATGTAAAAATTTCCCTGCATTTGAAAAGCGTGCCAACGATCTGTACATATCCCATCCTCATGCCTGATTATTGTAAGTGCAATTATGTTCCAGCACTTCTTCAAAAGATTCACTCCTAGGATCCTTGTGTGGCTGGCAAAACCATTGTTTATTGTTTATCCTGATTTGTTCTTGAACTCAATAGCTATACATCCAAATAAACCATGTTGTTTGAGGCTGGTCTATTAATCAGATAAGGTTGGAATGGTAGATTTCCTTCCCAAAAGGATGTTAATGATCTCATTGGGTTATAAGATAAGATGAGATTTCTTTATTAGTCACATGTACATTGAAACTCACAGTGGAATGCATTGTTTGCGTAGTGTTTTGGGGGCCAGCCCGCAAGTGTCCCCACGCTTCCGGCACCAACATAGCACGCCCGCAACTTCCTAACCGGTACGTCTTTGGAATGTGGGAGGAAACCGGAGCACCTGGAGGAAATCCACGCAGACACGGGGAGAACATAGAAACTCCTCATAGACAACAATCTTGGAGTTTATTGGTCACCATATCTGATGCTTTTTAAAATTTTAACTAAATATAAACTCCACTGCTGCTGGAACTCAATCTCATTTTCTAGATCTTCAGATAAGGCCTCTAGATCCTAATCCAGTAGTTTGACCATTATGCTACATTTCCCACGAGTCTGAGAATTTACTGCTTACTTTATTCACCAAGAGATAGAAAACTTCAAGTAGAATTCTATTGGTCCTCATCAGATATGTTCATGCTGACTTTTCTTTAAATCTCATGGTCCTATTGTTTTTAATAGAAACTGTACACAGAAGCATGGAATAAAGACAAGACCAAGATCCATATTATGCCAGATTCACCAGAAATTGTGCTGTCTAAAAGCAACCAGATGAACATGAGTGAGGTACGTTATGAAGGAGTTGTGTTGAAGATGAAAATAATCAATGGCTTCTGCTATGTTTGTCATGAAACTGTAATTGTTGTTGTACCCTACTCCTTTTCCAATATTGAGGAGCTGGTGAGACACAAATATGTTAAAATAATGGGAATCCAGGAGTGGGAAAAGTAGGGATGTACAGTGCAATGTAGAGAAGGTTGTGGTGTACATGTTCTCAAGTCCTGTATAAATATCTCACTCCTTACCTTAAACAAATGCTCTCTGGTCCTCGACACCTCTGCTGCAGAGGAAAGTTTTTTTTTACTATCTACTCCATCTCTACCTGTCAAAATTTCTATAAGTCTGTTATGTCTCACCTAGCCTCCTCTGCTCCAAGGAAAACAAACCCAGCTTATCCACATAACTGAAGCGCTCCATCTCCAGCAACATCCTTGTGAATCTCTTCTGTATCATCTCCAGTGCAATTGCATCCTTCCTCTCATGTAGTGACCAGAACTGCACACAGTACTCCTACTGTGGCCTAACCAATGCTTTATATAGTTGTACAAAGATCTATTTGCTTCTATTTCTATGCCCTGGCAAATGAAGGCAAGCATCCCATATGCCTTCTTTACCACCTTATCCACCTGTACTGTCATCTTTAGGCATCTGTGGACTTGTAGACCAAGGTCTCTTTGTTCTTCCATACTGCCCTGGGCCCTACTGTTTGTGATGTCTGTCCTACCCTTATTTGACCTCCCGTCCCCCCCCCCCCCCCACCAACAATGTATCAGATCACATTTATCAGGATTAAATTCCATCTGCCATTGCTCTGCCCAACTTAACAACTTGTCAAGATCATTCTATAGCTTTGGACCATGTTCCTCATTATCACAACACCATCAGTTCACATATCCTCTGAAAACTTATTAATCATGTCCTCCACATTCACATCTAAATTGTTAATATATATAAAACGAACATCAAGGACCCCAGCACCAACTGCTGTGGTATACAGTTGGTCACAAGCTTCCAATCACAAAAACAACTCTCCATCATCAACCCTTAGTCTCCTATTACCAACTCAATGTTGGATCTGGTTGAAAACAGGGTTCAATGGTTTAGAAATAGATAAATTATCTTCTCTAATGGGGAAAATCAGGACCAAAAGGGTGTAATGTTGGAATTAGTGCTAGTTTACTGGTCAAACACACCTTTTTTTTGCAGTGAGGTGCAGACTGATATTTAAGTCATTTCTGAGGACTCCTCATACAAATATGGAAATCTCAAAGCTCTCAGAGAGGTTCTCATTGCAGTCGTTCAGACTCTGGTCAGAGGCTGGACTAGTTGTGGAGCCCAATGATGCAGCACTGACTTCCTGAAGTTTTCCAGATTAATGCTGGGAAATCCGGATGTTGTATTACTAATACAGGATAAGTTACTCCATTTATTTCAATGACAAGAAACTGCTGTGAGGGATAATTTTACATGTATTTGAATTAGTTGAAGTAACTTTGAGGTATTCAATTGTTAATTACATTCAATTGTTTTAAGTCATTTCTATTGTTTGTTTCTTTAATTTAAAAAATCTTTGTTTCTGAATTATTGGTAATTTTCAATGATTCCTAATTAATTTTTTAAATAAATGTTTTTCAATGCTAGTCAACATCAGAGACAATCACAAATGTTCCAAGATCTTTAATGTTTTGACAACCAGCAAACCTTATGTCTTGGCTTTACCAGCTGTCAAGACGTTACTGGGATCAGGGCTTACTATTTATGACAGGAATCCCCAGTTCTGGGAAGGGCCTCACCAATCAAGTGCTGACTTTGTAGGGGAAGTTGCCATTGGAAAGACTGCCTGGATAAGTGTGGAGCTAGCAACTAGGGGAGCAGTGAGTGCAGGCAGCTCTCTGCTCACTGAGACATGTACTTGAGATATTGCCACGTTATTAGTATTTGCATGACACTGCACTGAACTGTTTGTGAATGAAATTCGGTGCATTCTTCTCATTATTGTATTTGAAGATTTTAATAAGTTCTCTGTCATAAAACAGTGTAGGAAAAAACAGCTTTTACAATTTCTGTAGTCAGTTAATGAGTTGCATTGTGTTAAAATCCTATCTTTCTGCTCTATGTTTTAGAAGTTATACCGATCTGGCTGGGAGAAATCGAAGAAGAAAGGCTATCACCTGAAGCCTGATGCCATTTCGATAAAGGCTGCAAAGGCTTCAAGAGACATAGCCAGTGATGTAAATATTTCTTAATAATCTAATCAGATATAGTTTATTACATACAGAATTTACACTTGGGAGACCCAATTTTCAGTATAGTCAATGATTCTTTACACATGATTGAATGATAACCTTCAAACTTCAACATAATTTGTCCAGAAAGCCACACCTTGTTGGCCACACCAAATGTATTATTTAGTAACAAATACATGACAAATGGTTCTGAATATTTTTTCCATTGACTCTGCTGGAACAGAATTTTGGAACATGAGAAGAATGTAATAGCAATATTATAGAGTGTGTTTAGCACTGCTGAATAGCAATGCGTTTCCAGGTAGTTTTGATTTGATTTCCATGTTTTTTGTTGTACTTCTCAATAGGTGTGGTAGACTTGAACATGCATGGGACTGTTTGTTTGTTCAGTTAAATAACTGCAATAAAGTAGAAAACTCAAGCAGTTCGGAGATTTAACCTTTGATTTTCAAAATTTAAATTCTTGCCATTGAGCCTCACCTTCTCACAGTAAAGCATCTTGGGAAACTTTGGCCATGCAACATACAATTTTCAGTCCATTATTTTCTATTTTAATAAAGGGAAATTCTGTGGTAACTACCAATTCCTGATGCATGAAACAATTCATGAGCAATTGAATCTGCCTCTTGCTCTGCAATGCAAAATGAGTTCAATCACTGAGGAAGCATTTCCAGGTGACTTGCACATCTTTGAACTCAGTATTCTTAGTATATCCTCTATGATTAACCTCACACGTAAACAACATGAGTGTCCTGCGGGACTAACATACGAACATACAAATTTGTAAAAAGAATCGATCATTCAGATCCTCAAGCCTCCTCTATGATATAATAAGATCATGGGTGATCTGAATGTAACCTCAACTCTGTTTTCCTTTCTACTTGTAATCGTTCATCTTCTTGTATACCAAGTATCTACCTACCTCTGATTAAGAATATTCAAAGAGTCTGCTTCCACTGCCCTTTGAGGAAGAGAGTTCCAGAAATTCACATCTCTCCCAGACAGAGAAAAAAGTGCCTAATCTCTGTCCTAAATGGGCATTCTTTTATTTTTAAACAGTGACCTCTGTTCCTAACTCTCCCACAGGAGGAAACTTCCTCTCTACATTTACCCTGTCAAGACCTCCCAGGATCTTGTATCAAGTTCCTTTTCACTATAAATTTCAGCAGATACAAACTTGGCACGTCTAATCTTTCTTTGAAAGAAAACCCTGCCCATTTCAGGCGTCAGTTTAGTAAACCTTCCCTGAAGTGCTTCCAACACATTCACATCCTCCTTTATGTAAGGAATCCACTGCAATACACATTGCTCCTGATGTGCTCTCTCCAGTGGCCCATATAATTGCAGCACAACCTACCTACTTTTGCATTCAATCTCCCCAACATTAAACAATAACATTCTGTTATCTTTTTTCATTACTTATTGTACCTGCATATTAACTATTTGTGAGTCATGTATTAGAATACCTATGTCCCTCTGTATCTGATCTCTGCAATATATCACCGTTTTGATAATATACTGTTATCCTTCTAAAATGGATAATTTCTCATTTTCCTACATTGTATCCATTTCCAGATCTTTACCCAGTCTCTTAATTAATCTATATCCCCTCATAGCCTCCTTATAGCCTCTTCACAACTTGGTCTTCTACCTATCTTTGTGTCTGACTCAAGAACACTGTTAATGTAATTAAATGTAATAATAGATTTGTCAAATGCAGTGCATTAAATTCTGTGTAAGACTTGTCTCCATTAACGTCATTCCTGTTTCTTTTTGGCAGTACAAATACAAACAAGCCTATGAAAAAGATAGAGGAAAGCACATTGGTTTCCGTAGTTTGCAGGATGATCCCAAGCTTGTCCACTTCATGCATGTTGCTAAACTACAGTCAGACCGCGAGTACAAGAAGGATTATGAAAAGTTCAAGACAAAGTACAACACACCATTGGACATGGTCAGCATCACAGCTGCTAAGCAGTCTCAAGCAGCAGTCAGCAACGCTGACTACAAAAGACTCATCCATCACTATGTTTCTCCTCCTGACTCAATGAACTTGTTACTAGCCAAAAACATGATGAACATACAGAGCGATGTAAGTTTGTAAAGTAAAACTTACTGTGCATTTATCAACTGCAATAATTCTACATCTTCTGTTAAATGTTAAAATGCGGATGTGTGAATTACTGTGTTATGAAGGCAAAGAAAATGCGAGCATGTCCAGCCAGAGTATCTCAGCTGACCAAGCTGTAAGTAATTGAACAGGAAAGATCAGTGAGGTTTGGGTTCAAGGCTATTGTAAAGCTTCTCATCTCAATCCTTTTGTCAGAAGAGTTGAGTTCAAACAACATTACTTGAGAACATAATGTAGGTAGCCAGTTCAGTGCACTACTAAGTTGAGGCTTGCATCATATGTAATTGGGAAAAGCATTACTTGCTATGTGATCATCAAACATGGCTTCTATGACCAGTGGGATTACTGACTGTCAAAGATGTCAGAAGATTATTAGTTCTTTCCAGTCCTTAAGTATGAATGATAGGTTCATTTTCACATTAAACAATACCTTTGTGGCAGGTTTTGCACCAATGGGGTAAATGGTTTTGTGGCTAAGTTTGTGGATGACACCAAGATAGGTGGAGGAGTAGAGAGTATTGAAGAGACAAGAAG
>JARFYF010000001.1:16848492-16861318 GCA_030265395.1 Rhina ancylostomus
AGTAACTGCATGGATCTAAAATTGACGATGTGGTAGCAAAGATTTATCAGGAACCATTGTTTTTCAAATTAAGGAGTGTACAGTTGCTTTCCCCAAGGGTCAGTCCTATGATCACGGATGTTCTTGATATATGTGAAAGACTTGGATTTGGGTTATAAGGCACAATTTCCAAATTTACAGATGACGTAAAAATGCAAGCATAGCAAGCTGTCAGGTGAATAATTATAGACTTTAAGAAGGTACAGACCAGTAAAATGGGCAAGCACTTGGCAAATAAAATTTAATGAAGAGAAACATTAAGTTTTAAATTTGATTGGTGAAGTAAGGAATGAGGACAGGCAATATTTAAAAAAAAGGGGGACAATTTTAATAAAGCCACAGGAATAAAGACCAGGGTAAGAAGTAGAGCAGGCTGAAAAATTCTTTAAATAATGTGGGATGTTGGGCTTGATAAAACATCTGTTCAGCCATTACTGGAGAACTGGCCAACTGTGGACACTGAATTTTAGGAAGGATGTGAAGGTTTCATTGTAGTAGAGAATATACTGGAATAACTCCAGGGTTTAGTTATATTGATAGCCTGAAGATGTCACAGTGTCACACGAGATCGCAGAGAACCCAAATACAGAACCCCAGTACGAGAATGGAGTCAGGATGCTTCCTCGGAACCGAACGCAGGCGGCAACCAGGAGGAACTCTGAGTCCCGACACAGAAACAGGATTTTCAAGGAGACAAGCGAAACCGGGACTGCTCTAGAGTTGACAGCTCCAAACAGCCAGGAGACAAAGGATACCCTGAGCTGGCCCAATACTCTGGCAGCTAGTGCTAGTGAAACCAGGGTTCTTATGCTAGTCTCCTGATGGGGCTCAGGTGTGTGTCATTATGTGATTGGTAGTGCATGGAATGCATGTGCTGCACAACAAGGCACCATCAATGGGGCCGATTCGAGGGTCAGCACGTGGAACCATGACAGAAGAAGCTGGGGTTTTTGCCCTTTGGAACAGAGGAGGTTGAGAGTGGAATCTGATAAATGTGTCAAACATGAAGGCTCACAACCGAGTAGACAGGGAAACTGTTCCCATTGGCAGTAGGGTCAAAAGGACATGGAATGAAGTTAATTGACAAAAGACCAAAGTTAATGTCTGGAAAAACTTTTGTGCAATAAGTACTTGAAATTCAGAATGCAATGAAGGCCAATAAGATCATAGTATTCTAAAGAGAACAGGATGAGTCCTTTTTAGGAAAGAAATTGCAGGCCTTTTTCATTTGTAATGAAACTGAAGGAGACCATTTCGCCTATTGGGTCTACACTGCTTCCCATGGAAGTGATCCCATTAGTCCCATTCCCTCTTTCCCTTCCTTGAACCCTTGTAACTTATTCTCTCTCCCACACAACCATTAAGTCCCCTTTTGATTTTTTTTTACCATTAACCCACATTAAAGGGTAATTCACATTAGCCAATTAACATTACAGCATGTCTTTGGGATGTCAGAGCACCTGTAGAAACCTACATGGTCATGTATGTGCAACTCCACTAGGACAGCATTCGAGGTCAGGATTGAACCCAGGTCACTGGAGTTATGGGGCAGCAACAGCCACTGCACTGTTCCAAGGGTGGGGAAGTGGGATTAGCTAAATTTTTCTTATATAGACCCAGCATGGACTCAGTTGACTGAATAGTCTCCTTCCATGCCATAACCTTTCTGTGATTCTATAATTATTATTCTCACTGTTTGGCCAGTAAACTTACCCCACAGTTTACTTGCACACCTTTTGCAGATGCCCCAGATTTGTACTTCGATCCAAATTCACGGAATGTCATTTGGGCAGATTCTATAATGGGTGATACCACCCAAATGACAAAGGCAAAAGTCAACCTTAAATGACACTGTAGTACCAAGTGAGAACTCCTCGCTAGATTGTGATGGTCATACTTTACTAACCAGGTTACTCTCATCAGCTTCTACATGATATGCTGTGCAGCAGGTAGGAGATTGAGGGATGACCTTATTGAGATGTATAAAATCATGAGGGACATAGATGGGGTGAACGCACATAGTCTTTTTCCCAGGGAAAGGGAATCAAAAACAAGAGGACATAGGCTTAAGGCGAGAGGGAAAGATTTAAAAGGGACCTGAGAGGCAACTTCTTAATGCAGAGGGTGGTGCATCTATGGAATGAACTGCCAAAGGAATTGGTTAAGGCAGGTATAATAACAACATATACAAGACACTTGGATGGGTACATGGGTTTAGGTGGATCTGGGCCAAATGTGGGCAAATAGGACTAGCTTAGATGGGTATCTTAGTCAGCATGGATGAGTTAGGCCAAAGGGCCTGTTTCTGTGCTGTATTAGTGTCCACTACTACTTTAACTACTACACATGTGGATGCTTTAAAATAATGAAAGGAATCAGTTGAAATATATCAGGTGAATAAGTATCCTTGCAGATAACTGAACAAACTTCACAATGAAAGATCCTTTCAACATAGATATGTCCTTGAATATTAAGGTATTATAATCTTATAATACTTTAGTGTCCACTAGAGTCTTAGAGTAATACAGCATGTACATGCAAATGAGTGTTTATATTTTTTAAACTTTAGTGGCTATCTACAATTATACATAATTTGTTATATTATACATCTTCAGGGTAAATTTAAGCATGCACTGAAAATAAATCTAAAGGTATATTAGCACTGACAGATTGCTCTTACATAATTAAAATGATCCCACCTTAACCTTGATAAGATCACAGCTGGACTACAATTCACAGTCCTGGTCTGCATATTATAAAGAGGATAAAGAAGATATGAAAAAGATTTGCAAGAATGATTCTGGAAGTGAATGCTCTTAAATATCTAGAAAGACTAAATAACTTGTGATTCTGACCTTTTGAAGCAAAAGTTTTGATGGTTAAAACCAAAAGTGGTCTATAAGACAATGAAATGGACCAGAGAAATGTAGGGAAAACATTAACTTATGCAGTAGCTGAAACTGAAAGAGAGAAACATAGTGGTCAATAAAGCAGTTAGAAAGTGAACTGGAAGTAATATAGCTGAAGTAATAGTTCTTCTCACCAGAAGTAACATAGCTAAATTTAAGAGGCCGGATAGGCATAGGCAGGAGTAAGTAATACGTCTGAATGATCCAGGGTGGGGTGAGGCATATGTGGAACAGTTAGATCATGAAGCCTACTTTTGTACTATATTCTCAATACAACCTCAAGTATTGTGCAGTACATACACACTTGCAATTGCTCACAGGGCAAAGCTTTCACTCTCAAGATTACCATTTGAGGAAATGGTTGAGTGTACACTGGGGAAGAAAAGAGGGTGGGCAGAAAAGGGACCATAGTCCACAATCAAACATCTGCTGCACAGAACGATGGTAACAAATCAGTCCACATATTTGAATGATGCATGGGAACTTGATAGTGACCAATTAATGCTTATATCTTCTAGTTTTAGCTACTACACATGTGGATGCTTTAAAATAATGAAAGGAAACAGTTGAAATATATCAGGTGAATAAGTATCCCTGCAGATAATTGAACAAACTCCACAACAATAGATCCTTTCAACATAGATATGTCCTTGAATCTTATGGTTATTAGAAAATAGGGAATCTAAATATAAAGCAGATTCACTGAATTATACTTGATAATTTTGTATCAATGGAGCAAAATATTTCACTTATACTTTCCTTTACTAATCTCTGTTCTGTCTCCAACAGATAAACTATCGGACTAAAGTGGACAGTCTTGCATTTACGCCTGTGACCGACAGAGTTGATTACGTTACGGCTAAACAGAGTGCGGCCAACCTAGACGATGTTAGTATAAGTTCTATCATTTTGGAAACAATATCTTAGAAACTGGAACCTGTTGTACTTTTATGCCTAATTGTTTCTGATAATTCTTCCCTTTCACTACTTAGATAAAATATCGTGAAGAATGGAATGCCTCCAAGACAAATTACACCCTAGTCGATACACCTACTATGGAATCAGCACGAGATGCTGCTAGAAATATAAGTGAAGTAAGTACCACACAGACATTTCCAAACTTTATTTTGGACTTCATTGTATTTGTACCTCAATCAATTCATAATCCTCATGTCCATTCCAGTAGGTTTAAGATCATCCACATTCCCTCATGAGTAATGATCAATAATTATATAAAAACTCTTCCAAATCTTCAAAATTTACAGTTTAGAAAGTGGTGGAAAATTGCAGGCTAAGTAGCAATGCAGAAGAAAGTTGAACATGTCAAAAGCTGATATTTTTCTCTTGTAATATTTACCCAGCAATTGTGATTTTGATATTAGAAACTAATGAAAACAACCAATCTTATCATTTAGAATTTAAAGCGCAGGCCAATGGCCTCTGGAAATTTTCTTCCATAGGAATCTCCTCTTCACCTAATTTGTGTGACCATATTCTCATTTGGGAAGCACAGTGGTGCAGCTAGCAACCCCTTTCTCTGGTACTGTCTATATGGAGCTTCCATGTTCACCCTGGGTACTCAGGTTTCCTCCCATATCCCATTAATGTGTGCGCTGGTAGATGAATTGTCTCCACAATGTTTGTGGTAGAATTGATAGGAATATGGGTAAGAGGGAAAGTTAATGAGGAATGGGTTTCTCCCTTATTAGATGTCCAGCTTGCCTTTAAATATATCAATGCAATTTTTACATTCCATAATTTAATGCTGATCATTCCTTTTGGGGGTATTCAGTACCAATCACTGCAAAGTTGGCAAGTTTTATGTTCTAAACATCTTTCTGGGAAAAGAAGTTTGTCTTGATTTCCTTAGTGAATTGAGATTTATATTCTTAGTCTCAAACTAACCTCAGCTGGTACTTCATGTTGAAAGCCATGTAGCTGTGATACATTGAATATACTGTATATAAACAGGTTATTCATCCCATCCAGTCCTTACTGACATTTATGCTGCACATCAGCCTCCTCCTGCCCTTCCTCATCTAAATCTATCCATGTAATCTTCTTTTCTCCTTCATAGGCTCATCTAGCCTCCTCTTAAATGCGTATAAATATATATATGTTATTTACCTCAACAACCTCCTATGGTCGTGATTTCTATATTCACACCACTCTTTGGATAAAGATGTTTCTTTTGAATTGCTTAATGGGTCTCTTATCTACCTATCTCATTCTGGTAGCCTCAAGTTATGCTCTATCCTGTAAATGGAAACATTCTCTCTGTAGCCGCTCTGTCAAAACCTTATGCACTGTGTCAGAATCAAGACAAGTTAAAGTCACTTTCTGTTAACTACATCTGAGAAATCATTAGTGGAGCTACATCATTGCACTATTGGTTCTCAAATCAAACACCGACAAGGTAACCCTTACTTTCCCAAAAATATATGGCACACATCAAATACATATAACGATGTGAGTATGGAAGACCGTGTGTTTCTTTGTGTTTCTTTATGTTTCACCTACTGTATAATAAGAAGAATCATAAATATTGCAGATCTATTTTTCATACTGTTTAATAGCTTAATGCCAAATAATTTTAATATAACATATTAATTCATTCCTAATGCCAAATGATGCTGCCAATAATATGTCCAATGTCATTTTTCTGCAAAGCCAGGATCCCAAGGAGGATCCTGACCAAAGTATTCTATCTTTATATGTGAACTATAGAATCTTTGGCTCAATACTTACATTCTGTTTCCTCCATTAGAAATTGTACAAAGATGGATGGGAGAAGATGAAAGCCATTGGTTACAAAATGCCAGCTGATGCTGTATCAATCCGTCATGCCAAGTCATCGCAAGGCATCCAAAGTGAGGTGGGTCTTGGTCGTAACTGTGCAAACAAGTTGCTTATACAGATTGTTCAGTCAAAACTCTATAATATATTTTAAAAAGGGGTAATGGTGACCTAACCAACCTGGGTCACTATAGTATGAAAGTTTCAGGCCAGTTTCATAATCTTGTTCCAACAATTGAGCGAGGTGTCCAATGGAATTGATTTTCTCTGTTAATAGATGTTACATTCTGAGATAATCCATGCATGAATATTCCCAAAGATGTGCAGGTTGGTGGGTCAATTTGCCTTTGTTCATTTCCCTTAGTGTGTGGATGAATAGTAGAAACTTGGGAGTTGATGGGAATAAATGGAATTGATGTAGATATTACTAATAGACCATCAATACCTGCTTCAGGAATATTAGATAGCTGTTTTTCATGATTATTCATTATATTGTAAAGCTATAATAAAAGTAAAGGCTTCCTCTATTTCTATATTTGCTTTAACACTCTAAGTTAACTTCATATTTATCATTTTTTTTACAGCTGAAATATAAAGCTGAATACGTCAAACAGCTTGGGCACCTTATTGGATGCCACAGCGTCAATGAAGACCCCAAAATGCTTTGGTGTATGCACGTAGGCAAGATGCGTAGTGACCTGGAGTACAAGAAGGAATTTGAGAAAGTCAAAGCCAAGATCACCATCCCAGCTGACATGTTGGACATCCTGATGGCCAAAAAATGCCAGACACAAGTCAGTGACGTTGACTACAGGCACTACCTGCATGAGTGGACTTGTCTTCCAGACCAGAATGATGTGATCCAGGCACGGAAGGCCTACGATTTGCAGAGTGATGTGAGTATTAGTAAACTTTTGTTTAGTTTTCCACTACACTGCACCCTTTCATTGCCATGCTGAAGATATTGATTCACACTGGACAACTGTATTTCTCTCTGACACTTTCTCCATGAGCATTTTTACAGCAGCCATTAATTCTTGATTTTCAGCTGCTATTTGGCATGTTAGTAGTATGCTCACAGAAAAAGATGACACAAACTAGCATGCCTTGCCATTTTTCTTTCATTATCAGTTATTACCCCATTAATCTAATGGCCAAACTGAGAATTAGCTGAAAAAAAGAGGTCAAGACTAGGGTACAACCATAAAATTATCAGAGCATACAAGGAGGCCATTTGGCCCATGGAGTCTATCAAGCAAGCTTGTTGTCTTATTCGTTCCCTCTTCCCCACAATCCAGAGAAGTATCTTCCTTCAAGTACTTCTCCAACTCCCTCTTGAAAGCCCTGATTTCACACTGGTGTCACACTGGTGTGTCTAATACAATTGCAGTACACAGTACTCAAGAAGACAGCTGTAGTGACTCTGGTTGAATATTGACATCTGGTGCTGTCTGTGTGGAGTTTGCATGTTTTCCCACTGACTGCAGAGGTTTCCTCCCGCATTGCAAAGATGGGTGGGTTGGTGGGTTAAGTGGACACTGTAAGTTGCTCCTAGTGTGTAGGTAATTGATAGAATTGAGAGGGTTAATGGGTACGTGGGAGAATAAAATGGGATTAGTGTAAAAGGGTTGTTGATGGTTGTTGTGGTCTTATTGGGCCAAAGGGCCTGTTTCCATTTCTATTCTGTCTGACCACATGGCTTTCCCCAGGTCTTCCTCCTGTATCTCGAATATTTGCAGGTTGATACATTAATTGGTCGCTGTAAATTGCCCCTAGTGTGCAGGTTTGGTGCATGTTGTTGGAATGTGGGGAAATTAAAATGGGATTAGTATAGGATTTATTTAAATAGGTGCCTGATGATTGTAGACTCGGTGGACCAAGGACTTGTTTCTGTGCTATGATTCTGTTTCCATCAATCTTACAGTCAGAGAGTTTAAGATCATAATTATTCCCTGCATTAAAAAAAAAGCTTTTCTTCATATTCCCTGGACCCTTCTTCATAGGTCCCTGGTCAGACCCCACTTGGAGTAATGTGCTCAGTTCTGGTTGCCTCACTACAGGAAAGATGTGGAGGTCATAGAGAGGGTGCAGAGGAGATTTACAAGGATGCTGCCCGGAATGCAGAGCATGCCTTACGAAAGCAGGTTGAGGGAACTCGGCCTTTTCTCCTTGGAGAGACGGAGGATGAGGGGGGACCTGATAGAGCTGTATAAGATGATGAGAGGTATTAATCGGGTAGATAGTCAGAGGCTTTTCCCCAGGGCTGAAATGCTGGCCACGAGAGGACACAGGTTTAAGGTGCTGGGGAGTAGATATAGAGATGTCAGAGGTAAGTTTTTTACTCAGAGAGTGGTGAGTGCGTGGAATGGGCTGCCAGAAACCATGGTGGAGGCGGATACGATAGGGTCTTTCAAGAGACTGCTAGATAGATACATGGAGCTGAGTAAAATAGAAAGCTATGGGTAAGCCTAGTAGTTTCTAGGTTACGGACATGTTCAGCACAGCCTTGTGGGCTGAAGGGCCTGAGTTGTGCTGTAGTTTTTCTATGTTCTATGTTCTATGGCAACTAATGCAGTATGAGTATTGGCCCTTTAAATAGCATCATTTCAGGAACAGTTAAAGCTGGTTTTTCTCTAAGTACACAAGAATGGTCACTCCTCAGACAAGTGGAGTTGAAAATTATGCTGGAGATGAATCCTGGGCATTATACGACTGTTGAAATAATCTGAGGAAGTTTCACACCCAATGTTACCAATGTGAACTGAAAATCCCACTGGAAGGTCAGGACTGAATTTCCTGCTCGCACTCAGAGATAAGGAAATAGATGCGATTTGGCTCTACTCCAGGTTAATCTATTTTCAACAGTGCAGCAACTTTTTACTTGTTAATTAAACCAGAATATATGCTAGAAATACTTAGCAGATCAGGCAGTATCTGTGAAAACAAAGTTAATGTTTCAGGTTGATGATTTTTCACAATTTCTGCTCATGTCTCCACTGATGCTACTCCTGAATCTAGTGCGTATCTCCAGAACTTTCTCTATCTATTCTGATTTCCAGAATCTACAACTTTCTCATTTCTTGGTCACTTTTTTATTTTCAGTGATGTAAGAAGCTATATCAGGCTCATTTATTCTGAACCACTTTGAAGAATCCTTACTCAGGCACACAGAGCTTAAACCAGAAAGTTTAGATAAGAATAGTTAATTCACTGCCAAATTATATACAATAAACAAAGTGAGAGAAAGGCTGGATTAAGAGAGAAACAAAAATGTCAGAAAAATGTTTTATCTTTTAAATTTCCAATGGTGGTTAAAATGTGAAGGAATCATACTCAACACATTAATTGTCTGTGTCTGAGACATTGTTTGAAAATTAATAAAACTGGAGGCTATTTGGCCCATTGAGCCCATGTCTGTTGAAGAAGAATTACCTAATGTTATCTGTCCTTCCAGCACAGGGTTTGTAGGACTGAAATTCACAGCTCCAAGACTGTTTCAATGTGGCGATGGTTTCTAGCTCTATCACTTTATCGTGCAGTAAGTTCCAGACCCCTGCCACTCTCATCTCCCTGCTAATCCTTTTCCCAATTACTTTAAATCCATGTGTCGTGGTTTTTGATCCCTCAACTCAAGGAAGTAAGCTCTTACTATTTACTCTATCTCAACTTTTGTTGTTTTCTCTACTTCAAGTCTTCTCTCAGCCTCCTCCATCTGAAGAAAACAAACCAACCTCATTTTCTCAGAGCTAAACTCTTTAAATTCAGGTAGCATCATTGTAATCCCATTCTCTTCAATCCATTACCTATGTCTTGATTAGGGCTATCAGATGATTAATCACAATGAAAATAGAGTAATCATAATGTTGATGGTGCTGTTAAACAATGAGATAACAGCCATATCTTTGATGGCTTTATAACACAGGAGGCCCTGTTGAAATGTAGGCCCTCACTATAACAATACAAGCATCTTGTAGTCCACAGCTTCTTTGGGTAAGCATCCACTTAATTCTGCAAATGAAATTTTGTTCTCGTTTTGTTAAAACTTCCCGTGTGGGAGCACATACTGTGCTTCATTGCTACTGTGTGTTTTCCTCCTTTTGTTTCCTGCCAAAGTGTGTGGGGTTTATTCCATGTCAATGAGGGTTGGTCTTGCTGGATAAAACTTTCACTGATTGGCTTTGAGTGTGAGTGGGTGGGTGGGTCAATTACAGGTCAAGCACAGCAGGTAAAACCAAGACTAAGTGCAGAACCTCTTGGGAACTGAAGTTCATAAAGGGAGCAGGTTCTACTTTTAGCTGCTCCTGACTTAATCTGCACAAACAGAGGCTGGCCATATGATGGAGGTGGGAACTATCTGTCAGAGCTCTGGGTCAATGATACCCCAGAGTCATCGAGTGTAGGACAAGGACTAGATCCTTCAGAGCTAGACAATAAAGAAAGGTGTCATTATTGCTAAGGTACTTCTGTGCATTAATTGTAAGTAATTGTCAGCCATAGCCCAAATCAAAGCTAAACTTGAATGCATAAAACACTAAATATGGAAAATTAAGTGAACAGTTAATGGGTAAATACAACCACTCTGTATAGTCGATGTATTTTGAGGCACATCTGTGGGTGAGTTTCTGGTCAATCAATGCTTCCCTGAGGTGCAGGGTAGCTTAGACAGCAACTTCCCAAATTCTGTGATCACTTACATACCTGCAGGAATTATTTTCTAGTTTACTATTCAGTGATGGTAAGTGCCAAGTGCCAATTTTGCAAATCTGAGCTGTTAATTCTTGTCTGGTAAAGCACATTACTTACACTTGCATTAAAAGAGGGGTGATGGGGTTTTTCAGGACAGCAGAATATTTGTGGAATGAAAGAAAGTAACAGAATTAAATCACAGGAAACATTATGCTGGCTGACAAAATGCAATATTATGTGGACATAAGATATTCAGCAAAGAAAACTATCTGGAAAAATGAGATATGATAATCTATAGGAGTCTGAGAAACCCTGATGAAGAGTAGATATTTTATATTCAAAAGTATTTCTTTTGTCAAGTATTTTAATTACTAAAACACTTCATATTACACATAATCAATAAATTCATAAATTGTTGACCAGGACACAGCATGCAAGAAGAAATGAGTTCAGACAAGGTCTCTACACCGTGTGGGTAAGGTAATAAAGAAAACAGTAATCAATATCACATAAATAACATGCTTTGTAAAGCTGTTTGATGTTAATCTACTTTTTGGCATTTGTTGTTCGATTTTTCTTTTACAAACTCATATGGTTGAATAGCTTTAATTTGCACACCCAGGGTGTGCCAATCAGCTGTATTGCAAGTATAGAATAAGGCAAAATATTTAAAGTGTATGATACTTAATGCCTTTAGGCTGTAGAAAGTTCTGTCAGGGACTTTGTTATTATAAGCCATATTGATTTACTAAAACTGGGAAACATCTGTTTCCTTATTAACTCAAGTTCTTTTTTTTACATTTATAGTAATAATTAACAGCATTTTATTTAGCTTGTCAACTCTGTTTATTACCTGCTTAAAATAACCTTATACTGAAGTAAAGCACAGATAACAAAATGTTACTGAAATAATTGCCTTCTCTATATAAAATTTTCTTCCCTTTCCAATTAGATGCACCTTTAGTAGTGTGGGAAAGGTTGCAGCTGAACCCTCTAAAGATAGTAATATAAATATTGTGTATTTTGTGATCCAGTCTGTTGCCTTTTATGACTATGTGATGTACACAGCTTTGCTTTCAGAATTGCAGCTTTCAGGAAACACTTAGCTAAAGCACATTCACCTGTTATGTCTGTAACTAGATAAATTCCCTACTGTTCATTTGTAAGGAACCATGTTCTTTAACTGTACCTTAAGTGGAATGATTTTTGTTTTCGTTCTTAATTTGACATTCCTGCCATATCTGCACAACTAATTTGGAACTTGACATACTTTCTCCAGGCACACCTCAGTTATCCTGATGAATAGCTTGGTTAGGTGGAGTGGGTAAATTCAAATTGCTACATTTGTATGCAGAGGCTGAACTGTGTCAAAGAAGCGATATAGACACCACCATGTTGCGGGGGGTGGGGCAAATACAAAAAGCCTTGTTCAAATTAAGTGTTGTTCAAATTAAGTGATTCTTAATGAGCATATGTGAACTTCACTTTAAATTTGACAATTTAAGATCCTGAGAGAATTCAGTGAGACCATATGCATTCAGAATGAATGAATAGGAGATTCAGAGGTACTGAGTCGACTTTATAAAGCACTGTAATGTAGCAGAAGTGGTATAGGAGAAGCAAGGTCCAAAGCCACAATTTTAAATTCTGCCATGGCTACAAACTAATGTTAAATTAAACTGATGATACTCTCTTGGGTGGCTTAACAAGCCATTTAATGTAAATTAACTTCCTTCAGGAGAACTAGGGATAGGAAATAAAAGCGACAGAGTGACCCGGTCAGCATGCTGATAGCAAATGTAAAGATAACTAATTCAGACCAAAAAGGTACAAATATTGGTTACTTGTGCGAAGCAATACCAACAGTTCAACTGTGGTGGCTCTCCAGAAGTAGCATAAAAAACTATAAATGCTTTGGGACATCCTGCTGTTATGAAAGGCACAAGCACAAATTGTTTCTTTCATTTTCATTGGCTTTCAGTGATCTACAACGGTATTGAACTGTCACTTTGAATATAAAATAGCCAGGCTGACTTTAAAATAAATGCTCCCCCACCAACAGATTTCAGATGAAACACTGGTATAAAAATAAATGCCGGCCCCTCCTTCAATATTGCAGCTAATCTCAAACATCAGCACTTCTACATCTTAGACAAGAGCAGGGCAGGAAATGAGCCTTAGTGTGTATATTACAAATGGGTTTACTTTTCTTCCAGTGAGCACTGTAAACACATTTTCAGTTGAAAATTTATATATAGAAAAGTCTCATGACTTTTCAAATCCCTTAACTAAGGGGCATGATCTTGCTTATTGTCAGTACGTACAAACAATTACTAATTGGATGTGGTTTCCTTGACCTCACGTCTCTCTGGTTTTATGCTGTTCCCATAGATTCA
>JARFYF010000001.1:16864963-16879496 GCA_030265395.1 Rhina ancylostomus
GCTACCAATGATCTTTACCTGTGAGCAAAACAGACGACACTGTGGCACAGAAATTTTCCGAGGAATTTGCCATCCTTTGAAAATTCTCTTTGCAGACAGGCAATGCTTGTTTATTGCTGTTATAGTTATTGATAGTGGTACAACTAACAAGAGCTGATAGAGAGAGACTTCATCTTTTACTAATATTTTGTTTCCATGTTGTAGTATGTATACAAGGATGACCTGAACTGGCTGAAGGGCATGGGATGTTATGTTTGGGACACTCCAGAAATACTACATGCCAAGAAGTCCTATGAACTACAGAGTGAGGTAAGGGATACATAACTTTTCAGCATATGTTTCACCGGTTTAAATGAAGTGAGCAAAGATGAAGTCAAAGTGCTTGCAACATAAATCAAGTCCCATTCTTGCAATCTGCTTAATTGTCTTCTATGCATTAGATAACCACTTAGGATATGCGCCAAGACCTGCTTACAAAGTAACTCATAAGAAAGACCATATTACTTTGCAATGTAAATGTCTGATCTTGTTACATAGTTTGGTAGCTAGTATGTATGACAAAAAGACAACTGCTAACGTAGTAATTCATAAAATTTTGAGCAGAAGCTAGCAATAGAATTGTTGACCTGAAACAAAGAAGAGAACTGGCAAGTCTAAATGCCTGATCACAACACCTGTGTCTCCTGAAGGAGGCTCTGAACCTCCCTGTAAACTATTATTATGTGTAGTTTTGTGGGTATATCAACAGTGTTGGTGGTAGATGAGGGGATGGTGTGAATATAAAGAGAAAATGAGCAGGGTGTAATATAGAATTGCAGTGCATTTGTATTGTCAGTTTCAGTATACACCACACATAAAAATCTTCAGTTTGACTGAAATGGTGTCCGGGCAAATACATTAGATTCATTGCAATTCAACATTGGGCAGCACATTGTAGTGGTATGTGGTCCTGAGACTGCCGTTGCAAAGTTCAGTAATGTCCAGGCCCTTGAGTATTACTGAACTGGTATTATGCCCTTATCTTTGCATGGTGCAGAGTTTGAGAAGGTTGGTTTCATTGTGGCTATAGGGAAGGGAGGGAGATTTAGTTCTGCTATCGGAGTATTTTCTCCCAGGGTGGGAGTGCAGGAATTGGTAGGCTGGAGATGGAATCACAGAGTCATATAACACCAAAGCAGGCCCTTTGGCCCAATTGGTCCATGAGGACGAAGATTTCCATCTGAACTGGTCCTTTGCATTCCTTTCAGTTTAATGACATCTTTGCTATAACAGGGTGACCAAAACCAAACACAGTATTCCAAATGTGGCCTCACCAACATCTTGTACATCCTAACTTCTATACTGAAAGCTCTGACTGATGAAGGCCAGCGTGCCAAAAGCTGCCTTCACCACCCTGCCTACCTCTGATGCCACTTTCAGGGAACCATGTACTTGTACTCCTAGGTTACTCTGTTCCACAACTCTCCCCAGGGCCCTGCCATTCACAGTGAGAGTCCTACCCACATTTGTCTTCCCAAAATGCCACATCTCGCATTTATCCAAGTTAAACCATTCCTCAGCCCACTTACGCATTTGATCAAAATCCTTCTGTAACTCCTGATAACCATCTTCATTGTCTATACTTTAGGGTCCTGTGGAGAGGAGTGGAACTGTGAAAGTTGTTGACTTCCATTGGGAGTTCAAGTGATCAGTGATTGGGGATTGGGTCACAGGAGACTTGAGGTCAGAACAGTCAAGTGATGAGATAGATGGGTTAGCAGAGTTGCCACCGAGGATGGGCAGGTCGAGAGGAATAGAAGGTAAATAATAGAAATTTCTCTCATGAGGTCCTAGAGTGTACAATGCTGTGAAATTTTGATTGCCCTATGAATGATCAACAATGTTCACTCTCAGGATATTATGTTCTAACTTCCTCAAAGTTGAGTTTATTGTCATATGCGCAAGTATATGTATGCCAGGTGCAATGAAAAACTTGTTTGTAGCAGCATCACAGGCACATAGCATCATACATAAATTAAACATAACTTTTACAAGAAGGAACACAATTTAGAACAAAAAAAACATCCATTTTAGTGCAAAGTGATCAAAGTAGTCATAATGCTGCTAAACTCTCGTCATTAGGGTTGTGCCAGTTGGTTCAAGAACCAAGTATTGAAGGGAAGTAGCTGTTCTTGAACCTGGTGGTGTGGAACTTATGGGTTCTGTACCTCCTGCCCTATGGTAGTTGGGAAAAGATGGCAAGGCCCGGATGGTGGGGATCTTTGATGATAGATGTTGCCTGAATGGGAAGGGATGTCTCCATGATGTATTGGGCAGTGCTTTGAAAGAGAAATGACATCATTTGATGCATATCTCACTGGGGAGTGCTCAGTCAAATTTCTAAAAGCATGCAAAATAATCCAAAAACAGTTGTTATTTCACTGTGAGAAAAGTTGCACAAGGCTGAAATAAACAGCTTACAATTACACATTTCTAAGCTGCTTAGCTCAACAGATTCCATTTGAAATTTGATTTATTACAGATTAAATACAGAACAGGTGGAAAGAAGAATTTTGAGAACTACACCGTGGTTACAGATACACCAGTCTATGTGACAGCTGTCCAGAATGCTATTCAGTTAAGTGATGTAAGTATCATTTTAACAGCCCAGTATCATTTTGTCAAGCAAAGATAGACTTAGATTGATAAGATCAGAATTCTCTTGCTACACTTTCAATTTATCATTTTAAATGAGATTTCCTAATTTAATTTTGCATTGGGTTACTGTTGGTCAGGTTAAGGGTGAACATGTAACAGGGCATTCCTCTTTCTACTATTTTAGTACATCTTCACCATTAATCACTAAAGGAGCGATCAAGCACCTTAGTACAAATGAAGTTTTAGCACATATTTTAGAACTACTCTAAATTTGGCATCGACTGAATGGAACTTTCATCAGTTTCGAAGTCTAGAGCTATTCATCTGGAGATGCAAGTTCATATCCCAGCTGAAGATTTAATTAAATAAATTTGGAAAGAAAGGCCAGAGTCAATAATGACAGCCATGAAGTTACAGGACTGTTGTTTGTAAACCCATCTGGTTGACAAATATATTCTTGGGATGGCAGTCTGTCAGCATTACCCACCCTGGCCTGTATGAGACTCAAGACCCATAGCAGCTAACCTGCAAATGGCCTAGGGAGGCACTTTTTCCGGTAGCGATTAGGAATGGACAATAAATGCTGGCCCTGCCAGCTAGATTCACATCAGGTGAATAACATATGTTTAAAAAGCCTACTTCCAAGCCAGCTTAGGCTCAGAATTGGATGTGGTTCACATTGTTCACAGCCTGCTATTTTGGATACAACTTTGGGCCTAAATGTTTGGGTGCTTTGACTTCTAAATCACAGCAACGTCTCCCCCTTGCACCCATGTGATGTTGAATCATTTAATTGCAGGCCTTCTGGAGGGAAACTCTCACATTTGCTAGGTCTTTTGTTCAGTCTTTAATCCCTGCAGTATTGGCTACATTCACATCCATCCAAAAGAAGTGAGTGGAAAGTGGCAAATGCCAACTTCCCAGGCATATCTCCATCTCCATAAATTAATGGCCATCTTGGGTATCAGTTACGGTCATTTCTTTAATATTTATTTTTGCTTGTCAGAGTACTGGGTTTACCTCACAATATGTCAACGATTGTAAACTTCAGCTAATCAAGAAGCTAACTGATTTTTCCAGGTTAAATACAAAGAAGACTATGAGAAAACCAAAGACAAATACACGACTATTTTGGACACCGTGGATTTCAACAGGACCAACGAACTTAAAAATATATATAGCAATGTAAGTTTTCTGCATGGGATTAAATTGGTAAATTGGTTTATTATTGTCACATAATAAGGTACAAGGTACAATGAAAAATTTTGTTTTGCTTGCCATCCATACAGATCATTTCATCACATCAGTGCATTGAGATAGTACAAAGGGAAAACAATAACAGAATGCAATATAAAGTGTTAGAGTTACAGAGAAAGTGCAGTGCAAGCAGACAATAAGATTCAAGGTCATAACGAGGTAGATTGTGAGGTCAAGAGTCCACCTTGTACTGGGGGACCATTCAATAGTCATAACTGTGGGATAGAAGCTATCTTTAAGCCTGGTGGGATCCTCAACAGGGTGTCTTCTACAGGAATAAAGGGGTAAAATGTGCACAGTTCACAGGCCAACAAAAGTGCAGTAATTAAATGTACTGAATGAGGGCACATTCAGCAATGCACATCAGGACTTCTCTTTTGAGGCTTAGACTTGCGACCAAATGGAGGCCAGTGCCCAAGCTAGAAGCTTCACCTTCAGAAAGCTCCAAAGCAGCAACTTCTTGCAGATGATGGTGAATCTTGAGAATTCCCAAGGGTGGATTATCAGGGGAATTAAAGTGGGAAAAAGATACATTTTTGTAATATAGGGAATTGGGGGCTATGGGGAACTGACACAGAAGAGGCCTGGGACAGAGAAGCCATATGTCTTCTATTTTCTTATCTTCTTGTGTTTGTTAGGAGAGGACTGGGACACAAAAGATATGGGGAAAATAAACTACTACACCATGCTCGGCATGTGAAATGGCTGAATCAAAATATGATCGTAAGATTATCAATAGACCAATCAAGTCCAATGCTCCAAGACAAAAGTTGCTGATCATACATTTAAATGAAACGTAAGCTGCAGGTTGGAAAACCTCACAGCCAAGTTTGTACTAGTAGATCACCTTTATCAAATCAAACTTGCCTCCACCATTATATAATATGCTGGTGAAATGGCTTTCAGACATTCTTAGCTGTTCCAAGAAATAAAATTTCTCAGCCACACCCCAGTCCAATGACTGACCCTTATACCAAATCTGCTCGAAATCCCTGTTATCATGAGTGATAAGACATAAAACCTACATCTGTCTGATGCCTCCTGTCAATTATAAGTATTCCCATGAATAACATAAAAGCAGTGATTTTACGTGTTGCAGTTGCCAGACTAGCCTCTCCACTTCAACACACCATCCCCCTATCTCCCACAGCAAGACATGATGGGTTAGATTTCTTCAAAATGTTGAATTATAGAAGTTAGGGTAGGATCATTTTGACTAAAGTTATTGAAAGCTATAGACTTTTTTGAAAGGTATCATGAATTATTTCAAGGAATCGTCTCTGCAATGTGACTTGAGCCCACAACATGCTAGTCTAGAGAGAAAGTGCTCCCCTCAGAGCCACAACTGATGGTTAAAATTACAGTCAAAGTTAGAAGGGGAAATGAAGAGCATGTAGGTTTCCAATTCAGTGCAGCACTTTGCTCACATTCATGAATTAATTACGTTATGCTCCTGTGTTTCATGTCATTAACAAAGCTTTAGTTAACATCAGCTATGCTAGCTGCTTTTATTAGTAATGCAAAGTGCTAAATAGTAGTTGGCTTATTTGCTAAATTAAAATGTCAAAATCCCTTAACCATGAATATTATAACAAATTTACAATGAATGTGCTGTTGCCACTCATTTTTGCTGTCTTATTGGATTTCCTCCAGTTATCAATATTCAACTTTACTTACTCATGATCACAGGAGCATTTGTAGCTCTCTTTTACTGTAATATTTATCAAGAACTTAGATTAGATTGAACCATACTCATCCACTTTTTGTTTTGCTAGAATGTCTACAAACAAGCCTGGGATACAGTGAAAGCGACCAGCTACACAATCCCCGGAGATTCCTTCTCAATAGCTTTGGCCAAGAATCAGAAAAATATACTTAGTCCGGTAAGAAGAGAATCATAACCACATATGCAAACCAAAATAGACAGATACTAAGCTGGTTGCTCAGAGTAAATGCTATTGGCAACAATCAAAAGGTACCATCATGTCTTTTTCTATTCATTTTTTTTGTTTGTTTGAGGATGCCAAAACTCTGTGTGCTCAAACTTTCAGATAAAGTACCGGGAACAATATGAGAAGTTCAAGGCTCTCTACACACTGCCACACTCTGTGGAGGAAGATCCACATACACTACACTGTCTGAAGACTGGAAAATTAATCCTTGATGTAAGTCAGTGTTCAGATTACACAATGTATTTAGAATGACAATGATGCATATTGTTCTCCAAATACAATTTTGAGGTTTTTTTTGATCAACATGATTTTCAACAGGTTTTGCAAAAAAGGTTATTCTTAGCTATTCCAGAGATTAAATATTCTGGGGACTGAACACTCCTGAATTATGTAGTGTCACCTCCTTAAAATAACATAGTACAGCAAAGTATGGGCCTTTCAGCCCACAATGTTGTGCCAACCTATATAAATCTTATCCCCATTCAACCTATCCCCCTCTTTACTTCACCTCCCATAACCCTCTATTTTTCTTTCATCCATGTGTCTCTTAAATGACCCTATCGTATCAGGCCCTACCACCACCCCCAGCAGCGCCTTCCAGGCACCCACCACTCTCTGTGTAAAAAAATCTACCTCTGACATCTCCCCTGAACCTTCCTCCACGCAACTTCAATGGGTGACCTCTAGTATTGGCCAATGCCACCCTGGGGAAAAGATGCTGGCTGTTTCTCTTTCTATGCCTCTCATAATCTTATATACCTTTATCGTCGCCTCTCATCCTACGTCACTCCAAAGAGAAATGCCCCAACTCACTCAAGCTCTCCTCATAAGACATGCTCTCCAACCCAGATAGCATCCTTGTAAATCTCCTCCGCACCCTTTCCAAAGCTTCCACATCCTTCCTACAATGTGGTGACCAGAACTGAACATAATATTCCAAGTGTGGTCTAAGCAGTGTCTCATAGGGCAGCAACATTACCTCTCAGCTCTTGAACTCAATCCCCCAGCTAACAAAGGCCAGCACACCATACAACTTCTTAACCGCCCTGTCCACTTGTGCAACAACTTTGAGGGATCTATGTACTTGGACCGCAAGATCTCTTTGTTCCTCAACTCTGCTAAGAACCCTGCCATTAACCATTTACTCTACCTTCAAGTCCGTTCTTCCAAAGTGTATCACTTCACATTTTTCCAGAATGAACTCCATCTGCCACTTCTCCACCCAGGTCTCCAAATCCCATTGCAACATACAACAAACTTCTTCACTATCTACTGCACCAGCAACCTTCGTGTCATCTGCAAACTTACCAACCCATCTTTCCACTTCCCCATCTAAGTTATTTATGAAAATCACAAAGAGCAGGGGTCCCAGAACAGATCTCTGCAGAACACCACTGGTCTCCAACCTCCAGGTCAAATAGTCCCCCTCCACAACTACCCTCTGCCTTCTGTGGGCAAGCCAATTTTGAATCCACACAGCCAAGTTTCCACGGATGCTGTACCTCGTGACTTTCTGAATGAGCCTACCATGGAGAACTTTGTCAAATGCCTTGCTATCACCACCACACTACCTTCATCAATTTGTCTTGTCACTTTCTCAAAAAACTCTATAAAGCTCATGAGGCACGACCTGCCCTTCACAAAGCCATGTTGACTATCCCTAATAAGAGTATGCTTCTCCAAATGCTCATAACTCCTGTCCCTAATAATCCTCTCCAATAGTTTGCCCACCACTGATGTAAGACTCATTGGTCTATAATTCCCAGGATTATCCCTTTGACCTTTCTTCAACAATGGAACAACCTTTGCCATCCTCCGGTACCACTCCAGTGGCCAGGAGGACTCAAAGATCATTGGTAATGCTCCAGCAATCTCTTTATTCACTTCCCATTGTACCCTAAAGTATAACCTGACCGACCCCAGGGGCTTATCTATCCTAACACTTTTTAGTAGCTCCAGCACTGCTTCTTTCTTAACCTCGACATGCTCCAACACATTTGCCTGTTCTATGCTAATCTCACATTTAGCTAAGTCTCCCTCCCTGGTGAACACTGAAGCAAAACATTCATTAAGGACCTCCCCCACCTCTTTCACCTCCAGACACATTTATCCCCTCCTTATCCCTGAGCAGTCCTACCCTCACCCTAGTCATCCTCTTGTTCCTCACATGTGCAGAATGCCTCAGGGTTTTCCTTAACTTTACTTGCCAAGGCCTTCTCATGTCCCCTTCTAGTTTTCCTGAGTCTCTTCTTAAACTCCTTCCTGGCTACCTTATAACTCTCAAGAGCCCTGTCTCATTTTTGCTTCCTAAACCTTAAATATGCTTCCTTCTTCCTCTTGACTGAACCTTCCACCTCTCTTGTTAGCCTTGATTCCTTCACCCTACCATCCTTGTCTCAGTGGGACAAACCTATTTAGAACCCTACGTAAGTGAAAAATTACCTATCTGAGCTCCATTGCATTTGTCTCCACAGATTTCACATTCCAAAGCAGCCTTCTGCTTAAAGTACTTAAATCTAAATCTAAATTGTCTGTGCATTTTCCTTCTTTTCAGCTTAAGCATCTATCTGCTGGTTGGAGTTTACAAGAATAAACATATAGAAACTTAAATACAGGAAAAATGCCCTAAGGTGCTTCATAGAAGAATTATCAAACATTGACATTGAGCCACGTAAGGCAGAGGACCAAATGCTTGATTAAAAAGACATGTTTTAAGAAGTACCTTAGAACCAGAAAGAGAGATGGAGGTTCTGGTGTACTGGTAAGGTCACACCTGGAGTACTGTCCTCAGTTTTGTTCCCCTTATTTATGCAAAAGAGACTCACTAGGCTAATTCCAGTGATGAGAGGGTGTCCTCTCACTAACAGCTAATAAAATTAAATCTCTATTTGGAGTTTAGAGGAATAAAGGATAATCTTATTGAAACATAAAAGATCATGGAGGGGTGGAATAACAGGATAGATGTTGAGATGTTTCCACTAGTGGAAGAGTTTCAAATGACGGACATAGTTACAACGTTATTGGGTAGTCATTTAAAATCAAACTGTGTAGGAGCTGAGTGGTGAACCTCTGAAATTCTCCACCCCAGAGAGTTGTGGAGGCTATGTGACTGAGGGTATTTAAAGAGGGTTGAGGGCTCTGAGGAGCTTGTACAGGAGAGGAGATGAGGCCTGGGGTAGATCAAGCATAATTATATTAAATGGCAGGACAGACTTGAGAAGCCAAGTGGCCTACTACTGCTCCTATTTTCTTGTGTTATGAGGGAGAAGGAGGGATGGAGGGAGACAAAGGTGAAAGCAATTCCATGGAAGGCACAAAGGTCATCGATGGTGGAGAGATTGGAGTGCTTGGGAATATTAAGTATACTAACAATGTCTAATTATCTATCCATTTATGAATTATCAATAGCGGAATATCTTCTTCAGCTTTATCCTCATGGAACACCTTTATACTTGTGGTTAGCTGTCTTGTACTAAATGTTTTGGCTGCTGTTTCTGCACCAAGACTGTTTGGTTGCACAGAACTGCTGTAATTCTGGCTGTTCCAGTGCACGTGTAGATTCATTGTTACCTGCTTGGATTATGCTCCTGGTTATATATACTGAGATATGATTTCCTTTCCCTACTGCTGCCACATAACCTCCAGATATTACTGTTGAGATGCCCATGAGAAGCTCCAGGGCTTTTCCTCCTAGAGTGTCTGGTCACCAGTTTATATCCCCCAGCTTTGTTTCTCTTCCTTGCTCCCATTACCACAGACACCATTTGCTATTTGCCACTCCTCAGGGCGCAGACCCTATATGTCAAATCCCAGGGAATTTCTGGCACAAGTATATACCACACCTTACACAAATAAAATTATTAAGACCGTAGAGTATGGACACCCACCATCAAACGTGCTTCCCTCCTGTACCCCTGTGCTACATATTAACAGTATGAGCCACCAAGGAAATTGGTGGTGACGACTGTAATAATACCAAATAATACTGTCAGTCAAATACACCCCTTCCCTGACATGGCCAAACACAAAAGCTTTTGTTGTCCAGGTTAGACACCTTTCCTGATGACAGCTCTAAAAATGTATTTGTGCCAGTGTAGGTGACATAGGGCTGATTCGCAAGAAATGTAAAACCAACACTCACAAAAATCTCACAGTAGGGGGTTTAACCTGTGAGATGCCAGTGACCCTACAGTGTGATTTATTTAAGAATAGCAACAAATGATTTGTTGGAGGAACTCAGCAGGTCAGGCAGCATTTGTGGGGGGAAGGAATCATCAATGTTTTATGTCAAAACCCTGCATCAGGACTGAGTATGGAGAAGGGAGATCGCCAGTATAAAGATGAAGTGGTGAGACAGGGGCCAGAGGTGATTGCTGATTGTGTCTCTATACTTAAGGGGAATTTGCCAGATTTGATCATCTGAGTCTGAATTGAACAAGCACCTAGAACATAGAACATGAACAGCACAGCACAGGAATAGGCCCATCGGCCCAAAATGTTGTGCTGGACTAATTAAACTAGTAATTAAATGCCGAACTAAACTAATCCCTTTCACCTACACAATGTCCATATCCCTCTATTCTCTGCACATTCATGTGCCTAAGAGCCTCATAAATGCCTCTATCATATCTGCCTCCACCACCACCCCTGGCAGCACATTCCAAGCACCCACCACTCTCTGTGTAAAAAACATTTTCCTCACATCTCCTTTGAACTTGCCCCCTCTCACCTGAAATGTATGCCCTCTAGTATTAGACATTTTGACCCTGGGAAAAAGATACCGGCTGTCTACTCCACCTATGCCTCTCATAATCTTACAAACCTCAACCAGATCTACTCAACCAAACCAGATCACATCCCCCACCAACTTGTCAAAGTGATAATAAATAGATCCCAATGGTCACTTTATAGTTTTTTTTAAATATAGTTGCAACAGATGAACTTTCAATGCTATGAATTAATTGCATGCTAAAATTTAACTTGAAACCTTTCTTTATTGTTTAACTTGATTGCAGGGAGCTGTTGTACTAAGCCCCATCCTCTGGGCAACAGGAGGCTATTAGTCAGAAGGTTAAAGTGCCTTCTTCTTTTGGCCTGCATTGCCATCTGTAAACTCAGTCATTGAATGCTAATGTTTATTTGATTCTTGGTGCTCACGTGGAGGAAGAACTAAAGCCCTGAGATTGAACACAATTATTTTAATACAAAACACTCTTTGGCTTCGATTACTTTGTTCCCCTCTGCACTCCTTGAGGCATTCACTCGCTGCCTAAGGTCTCATGTAAAAATGCTAAACTGTTAAGAGCACCAGGTCAGAATGTTTAACTGGTATCATTTTGATTCTTCCTGTCATGCTCGCACTGTTAGCAAATTTTTTTAATTACTCCTGTGTTTGCCGTATTTAGAATGAGTGTTCTCAAGAACAGTCACAATTAACGTTTGTCTGGAAGCTTGCTGAAAGGCAGGCTGGAAAATTTTCCTGGCTTAATCCTTGGTGAATGATTCCAACAGGATGGGGGCTGAAATTACACTGGGCCCAATGGGAGAAGAAGGTGATCAGAGGCCACCTCTTCGCTGGGGTCTATCATTGACAGGGTTACCTGGAAACCTTTGCAGCTAGCTGGATCATAGATCCTGTATGTTGTAGGCTTCAGTCTGCAGCTAAGCCTTGATATGGCATTACAGTTATACAGCATAGACCAACCAAAGGCATAGACCCTTTGACCAACCAGCCTATCTGAGTTTATCGCATTTGCCTGCATTTAGCCCATATCCCTCTAAGCCTTTCCTACCCATCAACCTGTATAAATGTCTTTTTAATGTTGTAATTGTACCCGCTTCTACCACTTCTGTGTACCAGTGTGGAGAAACAGAGGGATCTCGGGGTCCACGTCTTTAGATCCCTCAAGGATGCCACGCATGTGATAGGGTTGTTAAGAAGACGTATGGTGTGTTGGCCTTCATGAGTCAGGGTATTGGGTTCAAGAACCGCGAGGTAATGTTGCAGCTCTATAGAACACTGGTCAGACCACACTCGGAGTATTGTGTTCAGTTCTGGTCGCCTCATTACAGGAAGGATGTGGAAGCTTTAGAGAGGGTGCAGAGATTTACCAGGATACTTCCTGGATTGGAGAGCATGTCTTCTGAGAATAGGTTGAGCAAACTAGGGCTTTTCTCTTTGGAGCGAAGGAGGATGAGAGGTGACGAAGGAGGTGTACAAGATGATAAGAGATATAGATCGAGTGGACAGTCACAGACTTTTTCCCAGACCAACAATGGCTAACACAGGGGGCATAATTTAAAGCTCATTAGAGGAAGGTATATGGGGAATGTCAGAGTGAGGATTTTTGCACAGAGAGTGGTAGGTGCATATAGCGCACTGCCGGCAAAGGTGGTGAAGGCAGTTACATTAGGGACATTTAAGAGACTCTTTGATAGCCACATGAATGATCGAAAAATGAAAGGATATGTGAAAGGGAGGGCATAGATAGCTCTTAGAGCAGGAGAAAATGTCAGCACAACACTGTGGGCCAAAGGTCCTGTACTGTGCTGTAATGTTCTATGTTCTAGGTTAAAGTTTAGTGATTATAGCCATTGAAACTATTGTAAATCGTTTATTGTTATGGTTCTGTTAAAATAGTGTAAAACATTGTGTCAGGAGTGTGAAATTCTCTTTCCAGAAGATCTTTCCATAAAGACTTCCGCGTGGCTCAGTTCAGTCAGTCACTACATTTCGGAGCTCATCCAGAATACGTTGGTGACCAATACGTGCATCCACCTCAGTAGTCTGAGGGATTCAGTATTTTTAGGTGTAGCACACATCCTTGGATCTGTTCAGGCCAACGACCACAGGATCACAACGTATTAACAGCGGAGAGCTGAGCTGAGAGATATAAATGTGTTGTGTGTGTTTGTGCAAGGGACCAACTGTCAGACAGTATTGGGTAGTTGGTGAGACAGGGCCACCAGTTGTGGAAGGTGGTCACTGACGGTTCGGGACACCAGAAGGGTGCGTGCACTGACGGTTCGAGAGACCATAAAGCAGGATATTTGTTTGTGTGGGTTCAGAATAAATTTGAAACTTTGGGGTAACAAAGTTTGATGTGAAACAGAGTGCAGTCGGAAGCCTGCGCTCAGTGGCACAGAAGTGGAATATTGCAGAGGATGTCTTCTCTGGGGTTAAGCCTGTGTTTTGTTTTTGTACTTTCCTCGTCTTGTTTGATGCAGGAATTAGCACAGAAATACTTGCAAGAGAGAAATCAGTGTCAGGCACAACAAGAGGCAGGGGCAGGAAGGGGACAGGTACAGAGAAGTGTTTGATGGGATGCAAATAGAGAGCGAGAGACATGATAAGAAGCAGACTGAGGAACTGGAACAATATCAGGATCATTCAGTCAGGGAGCTGGATAGTCTGAGAGATAAATGGGGAAAGGCCCAGCGGGCTGGTGCTCACTGGGCAGCAGTCATGGGAATGGCCAAAGAGGAAGGTGAAGAGGTGGATTGGGAAGTACTGGTCCGGAAAGTTGGCATGTGGAACGTGCCAGCACACAGGAGAGATTGTCCCCAGCCTTGCCGAGCGGGATGGCACCAATTGAGGTCAAAAACAACAGGCCCAGAATCCTGCTGAGCTAGCCGGCCCCTGACACTTATTACTACAATTCACAAACCCTTAACTCCCAGCAGAAGCAAAGCAATTTGTCTGAGCCGCCCTCACTTAAAGTTGTGTGTTGGAATGCAGAATTCTGGCGCCAGCTCAGAGAAATGATTGAAGTTCACCGGATGTACCCCAAAGATACAAGGCATCTGCGGGACAGTATGGCCCAGGGGGTACATGGGAGGGGGCAGTGGGAGTGGCAGTAACGAGGAGAGATATCGGAATGTGAGGTAAACACAAAGTGTGAGAAATGACACAGCTGCCTGCAGAATCAGCAGGAACGAAGGTAAAGGCTCACCAGAGAAGGGAAGTGAGGAGCAGAAAGGGAATGAGTGGTCAGAGCTCAGGGCATAAGGAGCAGCAGAAGAACATAAGGTGACTGGAACTGCAAGTGTTGGGGAAGGAACTATTGGAGCCGATTCAGTAAATTGTCTGGAGAGGCAGAGAGACACGGCTCACTCACAACTCTCCTAACACAGCTCTCCAGCCCGAGGGTTTCTCGATCCACCGCATGGCCCAGACGGCAGTGTTGGGTAAGGGAAAAGGCGGCAGTGTCTGTTTTATGATAAATTTTCCTTTCTTCGGCGGCGAGGGAGGCTGGATTTATCACCGAACACCAACAAACTTCAACAAACGTTCTGTTGAAAGTATCCTGACCGTTTACATCATGGCCTGAGTGGCAATTCGAAAGTGTAGGAATGTAAAAATCTGCAGAGAATAGTGGACTCTGCCCAATACCTTGTGGACAAATCCCTCCCCACCATTGGTAGGGTCTGCCTCAAGAAGAAAACACCCATCATCAAAGATCCCCACTATCCGGGCCGGGCCATCTTCCTGCAGCTAACATCAAGCAGAATATACAGAAGCCACCAGGTTAGGGAACAGCTACTTCCTTTCAACCATTTGGTTCTTGAACCGAGCAGCACAGCCCTCAACAGGAAAATTCACGGACACTATGTGTCATGGTTCTGAGTTCTGGCCCTCAATTTGGCTCCATTAATGCCTTGTTGTCCAGCACATGGATTCCATGCTG
>JARFYF010000001.1:16907593-16925499 GCA_030265395.1 Rhina ancylostomus
AAAAAGATTTAAAAAAGAAATCAAGAGAAGGAAAGAAAGTTTAGATTAAGCAGGAAATATTAAAGGTACACAAGAAATAAGACAACATATTATATTTTAAATTTCTAATCACTGAACAACAAATAATTCCTTGCCAAAGAAAAAGAGACTCAGCAGTTTATCAGTAGGAGTGCTTACCTGGCTTGTCATCAAAACTAATCACAAAGTTGAAATCATTCTACATGATTAACTCTTGTTCTCAACTTTCTATGATGGGTTTTATGGGCAATTAATTTGCAAATCCAGCAATTTCTCAAAAGTAATGAGGAAATTAAAAGTGACAGAATTTTCATATGAAGCAACGGTAGAGCTATGTACATAAATCTATCAGTGGGAGCTTTGCAATTTGTGGCATCATTTAATCTACTGACTGCAGTGTCTGACTTGTTCATCAGTGACGTTGTCTGTTGTTAACACACTGTTAATTTTTCAGGGACATTTAGTCAAGTATATTCTGAAGTATGAAGTGTTCAAAACTCAGAAAGATTGTCTGAGATAGGTCAGCCCATTACAATGTGCTTCATATAATAAATCAAACCTGAGTTTTATTTTAGAGAAACAAAGGACTGCAGATGATGCTGGAGGAACTCAGCAGGCCAGGCAGCATCTGTGGAGAAAAGAAAGAGGTTAACGTCCTGACCCAAAACATTGACCGCCTGCTTTTCCCCACAGATGCTGCCGGGCCTGCTGAGTTCCTCCAGCATCATAGTGTTTTCATCTGAGTTTTATTTTAGTGGGCTATCCTGAATATGGAAGGTATTTTTAATGGATTGTTTATTGAGGTTTTTTAACACCAGCAAGAAGGTTAAATTCAGTTTCTCAGACTGAGAAGCAGTAACCAAATTGTATTGTACAAAATTAATACAGTGGAAAGTGTACATTTTTCTATATATTTACAAGTTGTATTGACCTGTCCAAATTACTGTTTGATGGTCTGCATAAAATCCCTCCTACACTTTTGTTCACCCTTTGTAATGCAATCTTCTATTCTCATCTGTGTCTTCCCAGTTTCTCCTTGAATTATTTATCATTACAGTTTGAACTTTTCTGTTTTAATTTTTCATTCAGTTCAGGGATAGTTTTGCAGTTTCTATTAGTTTTTGGCAGAATCTGTAAAAGGGTGCATCAAACTTTTGTTTTTTTAAAAAGGTACAACTAAATCAGAATTGCTAATGGTAACAATTGCAGTCTGGTTTAGGTTTTACCTTAATTATTCTTTCAATAAAAGTTGTTAATTTTCTTCCATCTAACCACAAGCACCTTTCTTTATTCCCCTTTTCCATTTTCACTTCATTTTTCACCTCCATCCACAATTAACCAATACATCCCACAAACAAGTAAGATCAGCCAGAGATCTATATCAACATTTTGAAAGTCACATGCAGATTCTCAAAGTAGAATGAGTGAAGGTGGTTGACATTTATTACTGGTATCATATTTTATCAGTAGCAAAATATGATTTTCCACATAGTCCTTCAAGGGAACTTTCTCAGGTTCTTTTTTTAAGAAAATTGAAAGATTCAAGAACTATTTCTATTGAATAAACAAAGCTTCAACATTGGTGAAAAGTCCATGCCAATAGCAGCAAGCCCCAATGCTTGTTTGCCTGCCAGTTATTCATTTAAAGTGAATTCTTGTCAAAGGACTCTTCAAAACATGACATTAAAATTCCTGTGACTAACAGAATTTTACTTTCTCTTCTTGGGCAGTTGAAATACAGAGAACAATATGAAAAGAGCAAAGCTCACATCAACGTTGGTGCTGATGCCTTTGAGATTAAGGCTGCCAAGAGTGCGTACAAGAACACAACTAATGTAGGTGTTATCAATATTTTAACTTAAGGAAGGTTTTCTGTACATATTGCATTTTCTGCAACCTCAGAAATCCAAAAGCACTTTACCACTAATGGAGTACTTCTGCAATAAAGCCACAGGGTGAAACGGAGGTTGCATGATGGAGCAGCAGTTAGTGTTGATGCCTCACTGCTCTAGGGACCTGGGTTTCGTCCACAAATATTGTATGTGAGGGTTTGCATGTTCTTCCCATGACACCATAGATTCCTGCCAACTGCAGCTGTTTCCTTCCACTTCCCAAAGAGGTACTGGTAGGTTATAGATTAGTTACTATAAATTACCACTAGTGCCTGCAAGTGGCCAAATAGAATTAAAAGAGGCACTGATGCAAGAGTATGAGAAAGGGTAAGTTGCACAGGGTACAAGAAAATAAGAGGGGTAATGGGATTAAGGCAATTGCTCTTCTGGGTGCCAATGAACCCAATGGGTTGAATGCATCCCTGTAATTAGAAGAAACAAGATTAATGTGCCATAATCCCATGAATAAAACTATGAATGTCTTTACATCAGCAGAGTCTGCAAAGATGTTCACATTTTCTGGACTTTGTTTTTGGGAGAGAAAAATTATTGCACTTTAGAATCACTTAAACAAAGCTTTGTGTTTTGGCAAGAACATTGTATTCTCTGGGTGAATAACCTAACAGCACCTGATATATTCAGGAAATGTTAAGCAAAGAGCTGAAAGGAATCCAGGTAGTGGAGAGTTTAGTCAGGCATGCTGTGCCCTATCCTGACAGTTTCTTGACTGGCAGGATAGGCCTAAATTGCCCACAATGCACTTGTTACATCCTAAAGTAAGATAGGTTATCTCTTCATTTTAGAAAACCTGGTGTGTAAGCCTTAATTTAGTTCATCTCCATAAAATCTGTGTATATTGTAATGTTATTGCAAAGTTTCACATTGAGACATACTAAAAATTCAGAATGTGACTTTGACGATGATGAAACTGCTGACACATAAATGCAAGAAAATAGGAGCAGGAGTAGGCTGCCTGGGCCCTGAAGCCTGCCCCATTCGATATGATTATCTGCCCCAGGCTTCAACACCTCCTCTCTGCTGGTTCAGATAGCTCCCAATTCCTTGATCTTTCAAAATTTTATCTACCTCCTGCCTCCAATGATCTCGCCTCCACAACCCTGTGTGGAAGGTGAATGAAGGCAGGATCTGTCAACACTCACAGGCAGTAATATTCACGTTGCTTAAGATTGTAAAGTACACAATAAGACAAGATAAGATGGATAAGATTATTAGTCACATGTATATCGAAACACACTGTGAAATGTATCCTCTGCATAGAGTGTTGGGGGGGGCAGCCGCAAGTGTCGGTACGCTCCCGGCACCAACATAGCATGCCCACAACTTCCTAACCTGTATGTGTTTGGAATGTGGGATGAAACCAGAGAAACCTATACAGACACAGGGAGAATGTACAAACTCCTTACAGGCAGCAGCAGGAATTGAACCCTGGTCGCTGGCACTGCAATAACATTATGCTAACCTCTACACTACCATGCCGCCCACAGTAGCAGTCTAGCCAACCATTAAGTATCATACCTTTTGTTTTAATTCACTCATGTGATGTGGGGCTCGCAGGCTGAGCCAGCATTTAACTGCCCTTGAGTAGGTGGTGGTGAGCTGCAGTTCTTGAAGTGTGGATACACCCACAATGCTGTTAGGGTGAGAGTTCCCCGATTTTGACATAGTGATGGTGAACAAATGGCGATACATTACTTGATTTATACTTCCAACTACTGCAATGTTTCCAGTGTTAAAATCACTAACTAGAGTAATAAATAAGCAGTTGTTTGTGGAAGGAGCATGGCCTGGAGTTTCACCATTGCCTCCAAAAACATATTACATGGACTTGCCTGTGAATATTTTGTTCCAATACCCACTGGTGAGAAATGCACTAGATTTGAATATGCTGGATCTGGTCCAGGCCTCAGTTTGCTTTTTCTGGGATCCCCATAGTCATACTTATGGCTGTCTGTCTGCCAATGTCCTGCCAGATTCACTACTGAGGCTGTTCTGCAGGGAGCTGCAGCTGGCAAGTGGTGACTGGGCCTCCCGAGCCAGGAGTGATCAGTTGTGGTGTCATACAGCATGGAAACAGACCGTTTGGTCTATCATGTCCATGCCAATGATCAAGGATGTCTCAATACCAATCCCATTTACCAGCACTTGGCCCATTGCCTTCAAGTGCTCATCTAGGTACTCCTTAAATGTTGTGAAACTACCTGCCTCCTCCACCCACTCAGGATATATGTTCCAGATTGCAACCACCCTTTGGATGAAAAAGATTTTCTTCAGGTCCCCTCTAAACCTTTTCGTCCTCACCTTAAACCTATGCCCTCTGGTTTTAGATATTTCTGTTATGGAGAAAAGTTTCTTGTTATCCACTGTATCCTCATAATTAAATATGGATCTATCAGGTCCCACAGCAGCATCCTCCAAGGGAAACAAATCCAGCCTATCCATTCTCTCCTCATAGCTGAAATGTTCCATCCCAGACGACAACCTGCTAAACATCCTCTGTACCTTCCCCAGTTCATTTTGTCCTGTTTCGTGGTGACCAGAACTGCACACCATATGCCAGCTGTTGCCTAACCAAAGGTTTGTAATGTTGTACCATGACCTTCATCCTCTTATATTCTGGGTCTGAGTTAATGAAGGCCTGCATTCCTTTACCACCCTTCTCTACCTGTGCTGCCACCTTTAGAGATCTATGGACTTGTACACCAAGGTCGGTCTGTTCCTCAGTACTCCCTCAGGCCCTACCATTCATGAAGTACGTCCTTTCCTTATTAGTCTTCCAAATGGATCGCCTTGCATTTATCAGGAATAAAATGCACCTGCATTGCTCCACCCAATTTACCAGGTGATCAATTTTGTTCCCTAACCTAAGACTATCCTCCTCACCATCAACAACAATACGAATCTGCATGTCATCGGAAAATTTACTCATCATACCTCCTACATTTAGATCCACATTGTTAATGTATTTGACAAAGATTAAGTGTCCCAGTACCAGTACACCATGGTTACAGGCTTCCAATCCAAAAGCAGCCCTCCACTGTCTTCTATTTCCAAGCCAACTATGGATCCATTTTCCCAACTTGCCTTGATCCCAGGAACTCTAACCTTTTGGTCTAGCCTTCCACGTGGAACCTTGTCAATGGCCTTCCTGAAATCCATGAAGACATTTAGAAACAGTTGAAAAACATGTAAGTATACTTTTTGTAAAATAATACAATCATTTGAAACCACATTTACACTATATAAATGACCGAAGCATTGCTGGTCCAGGGGTGGATGAAAGTCAGATGCACTGCCAATGAACCAGTGCGGAAGTCTGGAATGTATTGGGTACTGTAGTGAAGGAGTCATAAGGAATCACAGGGAAGGATCCAGGGTTGGGCAGGAAGGTAATGAATCAAATGTTAGGGAGAGGATTAGTTAGTAATGTTGGTGGATGGAGAGCATTGGTCACTAGTCAAGGTTGGGGTCACTGAGGGAGCAGGTGTTGGATTGGGTAGGCATTCGGAAATATGGAAGCTAACCTGAGCTGAGTAGCTTTATTTACTGTATCATGTACTTGTGTATCAATTTATTTTCATGACTTGATCTGCAGCTGGATTATAAGAAGAAATACGAGGCTACCAAGGCGAAATGGGTGTGGACTGTGGACAGACCTGACTTTGTGCAGGCACACAAGGCTTCACAACAACAGAGTGAGGTATGTGGAAGATTCAATGACTCCTCTTTTCAAAAATTTATCTAGTTCTGTCCCAGTGAGTTTGTCTCCTGATTCAGTCAAAAACTAGTTAATGGAAGAGATTGAGCTCAATAAAAAAAATTCTTAAAACAATTATTTTGTTTATCCCCATGATCTTGCAATAATAAAATATGGCTGTAGGTGAATATTGCATGGGAACACCAAAATAAAAACACCAATACATAATCCCAAAGATTTACGACTGGCTCAACACACACAAATGCTGGAGGAGCTCAGCAGGTCTAGCAGCATCTATGGAGGGAAATAAACATTTATGACTGGCTGCCCATTTTAAATGTTGAAGAATGACCAATGTAAGAGCCTATTGGTAAAAAACACTCACAAGTAATTTATATCAAGCTTTTCTGAGGATCAAAGATGTGCCTCAGGTGAAGTGCTGAGTCACTTCAGCTGCACAATAAACTCTTAAATGACACTGATGTTTATGTGGATTTGCTAATTCAATCTGTTTATTGTTTGTGATAGGTGGACTACAAATTCGACAGAGAATATTTGAAGGGTTGCAAGATCTCCGTGCCTGTTTTTGGGGACAAGAACATGACATTAGCTGTACAAAACACAGATCTGGCCAGTGGAGTAAGTGCTGATTTGCATAAATTGGCATACAAATCTTTCAAGGTTGGAACCAGTTCATAATTCAGCCAGATTGACAGGATTCAGTTCTTTCATTCTCTTTATGTGAACTAAGTTCAAAAGTCCCAGTTCTGAATCTGAATCCATTGCACAACACCACAATAATTAACATTAATTAAGAAAAATTAACATTATTGATTTAAGAATTGGAGAGAAAAAACACTTTGGAGTGTCAGGGTTGATTATCTGGGATAGGAACCAAAGCCTATTATGAAATGAGCAAAGCATACATTGCATCTAACTTATGCCATAGTTTCTATTGACACAAATGCATCAGCCAGTGTGTTGCATTACTTCACCTAGTGGATGGAGGTGGGGCTGGAGGGGGACTTGAAGCAAACTGAATGTGTTACAGTAAAATTCATTTGCTCAGGTTCAAACAAGTCTATTTAGAAAGCACACAGCAAATACAGTTCATGATCAAAGCAGTTGCATCTTCTTCTGATAAATGTTGGTGATTTCCCCAGCAAACTGTGGTCATTGGAGGATGGTTATATAAAAAAAAATTATGCCCAGGAAATACATTCCATCCATAGTGGTACAGTCTCTCAGCAGAACTTTTCCGATGAGTCAATTTTAGCTGAAAATGGAGATGCAGCCAATTCCTAGTATAGTGACGTGGCAATACCTAAACCTTGCCTTCCAAAATTAGAAATGTTTTACATCCTTTCCTTTCCCAAGAACAAAGCAAAATCTTTGCTTTAAATCTTTGTTTTTATGTTAAACATTCCTCTCACAGAAAGGACAGGGCAAATATAAAAACTATGAGATTCTGACTAAAATCTATCTTCATTCATTCATTCATTCATTCATTCATGCACTGGTAGCAAGGCCAGAATTTTTTGGTTATCCTAATTGCCTTTGAGAACATGATGGGGTGCCACCTTCTTGAATCACTTGTGTGCTGAGACCAATCCCCTGGTATGTAGAAGTTTGATACTCCTGAGTAGTCTATTGGGCAATTAAGGGTCAACCTCATTCCAGTAAGTCTGAAGTCTCTTGGATTCTTTTATGGCCAGGTGGATTAAATACAGCAGAATCACTTCCTTAAAGGCAATTGAGAACCAAATGTTTTTGTTATGACTACTCTGTAATTAAATGAAAACCATCAATTATACTAATTTTTTGTTCCAGACTCAACTAATTAACTGATTTTGAATTCCTCAGCAATCATAGTGAGATTTCCTTTAGCTTGATCATTAGTTCATGCTTCTCAATGAATATCCCTGTTATATTAGCATATTAATATGCACCAATACACCACTTCCTTATGATTCTATATTTCCATGATATATATTTTAAAATTAAAACTGCTTTCAAAATTTGTACACATGATCTTCTGTTCTCTATCAGGAACTCAAAACACCAAAAAGACTATTTTCCATGCTACACATAGCACTAATCCCCCACCACAACACTTGCCCAAATACACAAGTTCTAAAAGAAACAATTTGCTTTACACCTTACAAGCAGAGCAAGATTTCCCATACAATAACACTTCTGGCAAGGGGAGAAGTGTTATTATTTCAAGAGCTAAAGAAGGTGAATTTTAAGAATTCCTTTAGCCAATACGCAGCTTCAAAAGAAAGAGCAAGAGCCCATGATTTTAGTAAAGGCACAGCAAAGGGGAAGCATCCATGATCTCCTATACCATTAGCATCCAGCTTGCCAGAGGAAAGGAAAGATTTGAGGGCTGCATGAAAAGAACAGGGGAAAGGGATCAATTGGTGCAGGGGGTTGAGGGCATCCTTCTTTGCTGTATGATTCTGTAATTCTCTAAGAGTGTCTTTGATTCCAATATATTAATTGCTTGGTGCCATTCTCAGGTGAAATACAGACAAAAACATGAGAAGGAAAGAGGCATCTACCAACCAGTTCCAGACACGCCACAGATGCTCCATGCTAAATCTGTCTCTACCCTAATGTCCGAGGTATGTGGTTACTTATTATTGTGTTTCCATAAACCATGACAAGGTCACGTTGCTTTTAGTATGTCAATAGACCTACTTTGATCATGTTGGTTTGGAGAACGTACAGCTTTATAAAAAGATGGTGTTATGCATAATATACAACCCTGATGCTAACCAGATGTCTCCCATTAAAGCCACAAGGTGCAATAGTTGTGATTTGCTGGGCCAAGGAAGTAGGCTGGTGGGTATGTGGTATAAGAAGGAATAAGCATTTCAGGACAATTTCCGTCTTATAGTCTTAACTCATTCATGCCATGTGTGTACGGGATAAGATGCAAATGATCCTTTGTGATTGCTGTTGCAGTGCAAGTGTTTACTGACAACTATTATGGCACAAGAAACTAAAACAATTCTCCACAAGTGAGAAAGAGGCCCTGAGGGTGAAATTCCACCTGTCAATAACACACCAGAACCAGGCTCTAAAATAATAAATGAAAAATACCTTGCAGGCTTTGACACTAGATACCACCAAAGGGTCAGAGCATGAAAATGCTTCCTTCGATATCCTGTCTTAGCAGAAGTTCTGCTATGACTTATAATGAGGCAAGTAGAAGAATTCAAAGAAGAGTTTTGTTCACTCCTCTGGCCACATCCTTTGACAAAGCAGAGTGGAAAGAGGATGTGTGGTTTGCCTTGTCAATTGCCATTTCACACTCAGTGAATGGCCAGAAAATGGCAAGAGGTGTGTTGCACCCCAAACCTGGCCTTCCTCACAGTGATTCTCACTGTCATAAATTCAAGTACTATTCTTATAGTTTTCTCTAAAAGTGCTAGAATTAGTAAATTCTGATAAAGTACAACTTTCTCATTTTGAGGAAGTTAATGTTGAATCATTGTTATCTGTTAAACCCATCGAAATGATTCACTCATTTTCATCCAATGCAAGTAACCTTGCAATACCTTTATTTCAAGCACTCCTAGCTTATTCATTTATTCTTCCACTTTAGAAAAAATACAAAGAGGCTGTTAAGAAGGAACTTCCCCGTGCTGCTTACATGAAGCTACCTGAGACTCGTGGAACTTCACATGTAAAAGAGGTGTCCAGGTTACTCAGTGAGGTGAGTCCTGACCAAATGAGAAGTTTAGGCTGTCAGTAAGTCGTGGCCATGCTCAATTACCTTGGCATGTTATTTTCTTTCTCTCATCTGAGAAAAAAGTGGAGACACCACTAACTGTTCAATGCTCAACTATTGCATGTAAATAGCTAATTTATTTCCTATCCAGCCTTGTTACTTCCCTTTATGGCCTTGCAATGAGGAAGGAGGTAGTGAGGCTCAGGGAATCAAGACTATAGTTCTACAATGAAGTCTTTCAATGACCTCTTCTCCCTTCGTTCTGTTGCACAATGAAGAACTCATTGTCTTCAGTGGTTACTCTTCTTCAATGGGCTTTAAGATTCCTTAATGCATTGTCCAGCACTGTTGCATATTCCCAGATCCTGTTTCCTCCTTTGACTCCATACATTTCCATTTAATCTGTAATTCTGAAGACGGTACATTAGTATGTTCACCTACCTCTCACACCAAACCTTTCAAACTTAGCTAAAGCATCATAACATGAATTGCTTTGGCTCATTCATTCCAGTTTTAATTCTGCTTTAAGGAATGCAGGATTAGAAAAAGATTTCCATAAAAACATGTGTTTGAATAATTCATGCCAACAATGACAGTGTTTTACATACATATAGTTAATACATTTAGAATATAGAACAGTACAGCACAGGAACAGGTCCTCAGCCCACAATGTTTTGCCGAACAAATCAAACACCTAACTAAATTAAAACTTACACAAAGTCCTTATACCCCCATTCTCTGCGCATCCAGGTGCTTTTCTAAGGGCCTCTTAAACACCTCTATTGCACTTGCCTCTACTACCACCCCTGGCATCACATTCCAGGCACCCACCACTCTGTGTGTAAAAAAAACCCACCCCGCACAGCACCTTTGAACTTGCCGCCTCTCACCTTGAATTCATGCCCTCTGGTATTAGACATTTCAACCCTGAGAAAAAGATACCAGCTGTCTGTCACATCTCTCATAATCTTATTAACTTCTAAATTTATCCATTACTATCATATATTGAGGAAATTATATTGTGACATATCACATGGGTTACATTCTCTCACACACTGAGTGAAAGAAGGTTTGACGAGGGTGGCAATGTTCAACAGCCTTCCTCCATTTGTCCTTTGCACTCATTTGAGTGCACCACGTACCTCTGGACCTTGAAGCTGAGTTGCGGTTAGTTCACTCTGCTGGAAGATCAGCAAGCTTCAGGCAGATCACAGGGCCTCTTTCATCAAGTTCCAGCAGAATTTGATGTCTGCCTCAGTGCGTGTCCAATAGAGCTCAGAGTCCTATGATATCAAGCTATTGGTGATGAACAGGATCAGTACCAATGTATCTCTGACCATACCTTCCATGTAAGGGGGCAGTCCATCAGGAGGGCAGTAATTGTCTATTTCCTGTCACAGCTTGTAATAGTACTGAGATTCTGAAAGGATCTGTTGAAAGGACCGCCACAAGGTGGGCCGCCTTCATCACTGTCCAAACTGCGTTACAGTGACTGTTGGGCAAATCTGATGATGTGACTTATCGTCAAATGGTGTTGACAGTCTGAAAATGTCCATTTGAATCCATTCTCTCCTCCCCAGGTGGGAAACTGACCACATTGCAGACCGTTTATGGTTGATGACTTTGTGGTCAAAGAGATTCCTCTTCAGGAATATACAGAATTTGAGGTGAGGGTGGTGGTTGCTTTCCAGCTTGCTGGGATGTGACTGGCTAGGTTGGTCAGGTGCAGGATCTTCCCGAGTTTCAATGGCGCAGCTAAAATAAAATTGAGGGTTTTGTATGTGGGCTATAATTCTCCAACATCACAGACACGGTACAGCTCATCTGTAGGCAAATGTGTTGCATCATCTTGGCATCAGTTTAACATGGAAGAGAGTCAACAATGGGCATAGCAGGTGAGATGAGTAACATTTTTTAACATTCTTGAACTTTTAGTATTCTTCCATTTCTCCTGGAGTTTTGAATAAAAAAAACAGAGTGATAAGGATTCAAGAAAACATGATTTAATTATTGGTACTGATTTGTTTGACAACAGAAAGTGTACAAGGAGCAGTTTGAGAAAGATAAAGGCAAGTCCTCCTATTCCATTATGTTGGAGCCTCCTGAAGTGAAACATGCGATGAATGTAGCCAAGACTCAGAGCAATGTAAGTATTCAAATACATTGATTTCCTCATTTTCAGTGGCCTGTATTCCTGCTGAACGAAATGTAGTTACAGATGAGGGTGGAGATATGAGATCCCTATTAACAAGTTAAGGTCAAATATTCTTAGGCCAACGTGTTGGGTGAAGTTATCTTGTACTGATGTGTTCCCTCCAGATGACACAATCATCCTGCTAATCTTTGTTTCATCATAGGCAGCAAATGAACTAGCACAATTTAAGGAAGACATCTGTGTAACTAAGACAGATGTTAACAACCACATAGCCACATTTTACCACAAATGGGGAAGAAATTACTTCACCAGTGATTCTTCCCACTGGTAATCTAGACCCATTGTGCAGTCTTTAAATCAGACAATAAGTAGAAACTGGTCATATTTTGAAATAATAATTGATTTCAATATATGAAAGGTCACAGGTGTCAAAACTAATCCAGTCTATCAAAGCTTTGGTGAGCTCATCTGCTGCCTTTCAACATGATTCAGTGTCCATTTCCTTATCTTGTACTATTTACTCTCCCTTTCCTCTTCACAAGATCACAAGATAAGGGAACAGAAGAAGGCCATTCGGCCCATCGAGCCTGCTCCATGGAAATGGAAATAAGAGGGATAAGTGGCAGGGGGGAAGATAAAAAAACAATTAACCCCAATTTCCTGCCTTATCCCCATAACCTTGATACCTTGACTAATTAGATATCTGTCTATCTCCTCCTTGAATGCACCCAATGATCTGGCCTCCACTACTGTACATGGCAAGGAGTTCCACAAACTCACTACCCTCACTACTCTTCTTGGCATTGAAGTATTAACGGTATCATAACCACAAGTGGCTAATGCTTATTTTTCTCTGTATGTACACAAAACAAAATTTTAAAACAGAAGTATGAGCAGTTTGTGTAGAAATGATTTATCAGGCAGCAGTCTCATAGATTACTCTGGCAGTGATGAAAAAGTATTCTCCATTTTTCAGATTCAGTACAAGAAAGAGGCTAAATCCCAACTGGCTTACTCTTCAGTGGCAGATCGACCAGATATTATTAAAGCAACTGAAGCTGCCAGGTTAATAAGTGATGTAAGTACATTTCACAGCTTCGCACAATACACTATAAAATATTGCCCAGAATCTAGTACAGCCAATTACATGAGTTCCATATGTTCCGACAGATTGGATACAGAACAAAAGCACGCGAGGAGGCAAGTCGTGGTATAATCAGCATCGGACGCCCAGATATTGAACTTGCCAAAGAGGTGTCCAAACTTACCAGCCAGGTAAAAGAGAAATTTAAACAAGAAGCTGAGATATTTTATTAACCAGACAGGCATAACAGGACCATGAAGACTAAGATTCTAGACAAGATCAAAATGCATCAGCCTCAACTAGATCACATCAGATTGAATCAATCCATGATACTAGAAAGCTGTGTTCAACAGCTTCAAACTGTATTAATATGGTTTATTATTGTCCCATGTACTGGGATACTGTGAAAAACTTAGTTTTGCGAGTCATCCATACAGATCATTTCAAAAACATAAATACTTTGATGTAGTACAAGGGAAAAGCAGTAACAGAATGCAGGATATAGTGTTACAGTTATGGTGTTATGATTGTATCCATCACTGCATTATAATTCTATGACAAACTGCAAGGAACATAAAACCAAGTCCATGAAACTAAGAGAATACAAATTGAGTAGACTGACAAGGGGAAATCTTATAAATAATAAATATTAATTTTCTGGCATTCATTTGTACTTTCACCCCCTATACTCCTCTTTTGGTTTTAAATCTGTAATGTGTTTCTCACAGAAGCTTTTGCACCATCATTTCCACTTCTCTCCTGCTATTATTTGTTTGTATAGGATATTTGTCATCAATCTGTGTATTTTTCTTGGAGGCATTCCTGGACTTCATTTAGAAAATGGCTGTAACCAGGAGCACTGTAATACTAAATTTGTCCTGCTATTTGGCAATAATAAGCAGATTAGACCAGATTAACTACCTGGGTCTCTTGGAAAGAGAAGGCTGAGAGTTGATTTCATAGAGGCTTTTAAATTTAGAAAAGGTTTCAATCAAATCGGAGTGTGTATCCAGAAGAGCAAAACTGAACAGGGGCAATCAATAGAAGATGAGGAGTTCAGACAAAAAGGCAGAACGTGATCACCCTGAGAGTGGTTAGAATATGGAACTCACTACCACAGCGACAAGTTGGTATTGGTATTGGTTTATTATTGTCACTTGTACCGAGGTACAGTGAAAAACTTGTCTCGCATACCAATTGTACAGGTCAATTCATTACACAGTGCAGTTAGATTGGGTTAATACAGAGTGCATTGATGTCGTACAGGTAAAAACAATAACAGTACAGAGTAAAATGTCACAGCTAAAGAGAGAGTGCAGTGCAATAAGGTGAAAAGTCACAACAAGGTAGATCGTGAGGTCAGAGTCCATCTTATCGTATAAGGGAACCATTCAATAGTCTTATCACAGTGGGGTAGAAGCGAATGGTATAACTAATTATTCTAATTTAAACTAAGCATTGGTTAATTGACTAAAAACATGGGAGAAGAGAATAGAGGGTTAGTCTGATAGAATTAGATGATCAAAAAGATGAAAGCAGCCTTGAGTGGCAAATGAATATGCCAGCACAGACTTGTTTAGGCTGAATACCCTTTTCCTACGTTGCATAGTTCTATAGTGCATAGTGCATAGTTCTATGCACTATGACAGTGAGGAAGAGGAGAAACAAGCCGAAATTAGAGGTTCAGACAAAGATACTTAACAAGTATTGGTCAGTGATAATAATGAGCCACCAAGTGAAAGGCTCCTTTATTTGCCAGAGTGACCAGTGACAGAGAAAGGCAAAACAATGGGTTGGACTCCTTGGCTGTGGAGGAGGTAGTTCATGTAATTCTTTGTCTTCTTACATGGCTGATCCCTTGTGTTCAGGGGCCATTTTGCTCTGACATAACGTAATGGCGTCAGAATTTTAGATATAGTGGATAACAGAATAGTTTTCTGAAACAGAATCTTTCAGCTATTCCTTTTGGCAATAGAATATAGCTGTTATAGTCTGAAGTACCAGCTATATTTGAGGATTTCACATTCACATTCTGCAGCCAATATTAATGAGTCTTTACTGCAGCTGCTCACATGAGCTTATTATGTTTTTTGTCATTAATATTCTTTCTATTACAGAGGCACAGAGCACTCAGTGGCTGCTTTTAGAGAAAGTGCTAGACATTCAGAGGATATTTTAAACAAATTTGAAATAAAATTGAACCATGGCAATCCTCTCCCGTACACCACATCACCCCTGCCCACTTACTCCTGCTACCGATAATCAAATTAAAAACGTATCTTGACTGAACTGGATTCGTGTAGTAGGGCATCCCTGAAATTACATGCAGAGCCTTGGTAAATGCTCTGCATGTAATTCGCAACAACTTAGTACTTCCACCAAAACATGACAAGCTAGAAGTAGAAAGTTTTTAATGATGACATGTAAATAGAAATAATTCTTTATCTTGCAATATACCACATTTCTTCCCAAATTCTCAAGATTTAAAAAAAAAGTGGTGGGAACAAAATTTAAATACATCTGCTCATGGAGGAGTATTTTAAACAGATATATATTACATACACATGTGCACATCCTTAAGGTGCCTAATGATTATTGGGGAATTGGTATCCTTTATGCACCTACCCCCAAAGACGAAACATATGTTGGACAGCCAAATATTTCCAATCCACCCTGTTCATCTGGCATTCATTATTAATAATTTAGTGCATGCTGACACTGTTCACCCCCTTTAATGTCCTTGTTCAATCTTCCCTCTTCCTAAAACTAGCTGATCTTCTTCTTTCATTTCCATTTAAATTTGACCCCATTGTTTTACATTTCAAAGTAAAATTGCCAGTGGCCTTGAACGCAAGTGCAAAGAAGTCAAAACGTGGCTTCAGCCACACGAGGAGTATGGATACCACACTTTAGAAAAGATGTGAAAGTTTTGGAGAGGATTCAGAAATGAATTACCATGACGGTTCTGGGCATGTGGATAGCTTAGAGAGGCTGGGATTGTTCTCCTTGGAGCGGGGGTAGATTGAAGTATTTAAAATCAGGAAAGGTGCAGACAAAATCGATAGAGATGGGTTGGCAGATGGATCAAGAACTAGGGAAAAAGAATGAAGGTGATTAGCAAAACATGTATTTTTATTTTAACGTGAAAGGACTTTTATTTGAATGTGAAAGGACTTGCAGAGCTATTGGGAGAGTGACTGGTAGTGGGACCAACAGGATTTTACATGGAGCCAGTGTGGACGGTGAGCTGAAAGGCTTCTTTCTGTGATTCTCTTTGATTTCATTGGAATTCTATCCATATTACACTTCAAGATTTCAAGCTGAAATGTGAAATGGCATGCAGAGCAGAAAAAAAATGTACTCAGCCAAAGTAACCTTTGCCTCCAGCTTCAGTTTTATATTGTAGAAATACTTTTGGGAAGGTTGATGGAAAACTAAGAGCCATACGTGACACCAACTTTCAAAACATATATAGAAAAGAAAAGGTTTGTGGTGCCATGGGAGTAGAGTTCAGGAGTGAGTGTAATTCGGTAGCTCTTTCAAAGAGACTGCACCTGTCCAATAGACAGAATGGTCTCCTGTGTTGTGAACCACTTACACCTAAACTGCTGCAGCCTGAGACATTATTGCTTTATGTATTTGTAAGGATATTTTGCTGTGTCCTCTAATATATTAATCTGGTGATACAGCACTGACCAGTGTCACAGTGCTCTGGAAAGGAATTCCTGCAACCATTAAACAAAGGCTCCAATCACTGCATCTATAAGGAATCAATCACTGTATCTGAAAAGTGTCTGAGAAAAGCCAAAATTGATTATACCGAATATAAAAATGCCCTTCAGCAGCATTGGTTGTTCTCCAGTTTGCAATAGTTCATTTTAAAGCTGGGTTCTGAGTGAAACAAACAGGAAGGTACATACAAAGCAGTAATCTCACTCTGAAAGATGTTCTGTTAAAAGTGCTTTTGTTATAAGTATTTTTTCCTGTGGTAGAACTAGTCTGTATACTGCTCCTGACTGGTTGTTTACTGACTGGAGTGAAAACCATAACTGCTGCTGTCAATTTAATACTTTCTTTGTACCAAGCGCTATCTCATGCTTGCAATTACATCTGGGCTGCCCTTTAATAAATATTGACTGATGCTCTGATCATGCCCATCTTACTACACTTCTTAGGTGGAATATACCAAACAGAAACTCAGAGGCCACGGAGCTGCTTCATATGACACTCCTACGATGAGGGTTGCAAAGAAAGCAAATATACTCTCAAGCGACGTAAGACAAACTTTAGTATCAAGAGTCCCCGTACGGTGTACCTGCGGTCTGTATTGTACCCTGCCCAGTTAATAATTTTTTTCTGGGTTGTGTTTCCAAAATAGATTTACAACCCAAAGCTCCTTACACATGCACAATGAAGCTAGCTCAATCAAATACTAAATGGAAATAGATGTGATAAGAACAAGTAATGACCCATCTTTTGAGTTCAGTCATTTTTTTGCTGCTTAATTTACCCTGTATGATTCCACAGACACAATTCAGATGGCCATCTGGCCCCAGTATCCAACAAAGGACATACATTTTTTTTCTTTGAGCCTTGTTCTACATATACATCAATATTATCACTAGAGAATGCTCTATCAGGCAAGATTATTTTCCTCTTTCTTAAAGAACTCTCAAAACAAGCGAAGACCCCTCGTTATCTCTCCAGTAAACTGCCTGAAGTGCTAATCCATTTCTCACCTCTTCCTCAGCTTTCTTTTTCCCTTTTAACACTTCATCTTGCTTTTCCTTATTCTTGAATTATTTACATTTTCGTAAATTCTGATCTTTATTCTGCACAGTGGAATTCACAGATGCTGGGTGAGAATTTCTGAAATACCTCTTTTTTTATCTTTGACTCGATTCATTTTCTGACTCAATGCATTATATTTTAGGGTATACAGAAGCAAGGATACCTGTGTTTTTCACCATGAACTTTTTTTTCCCGATTCTCTTGAAATGTTGAGTATTTTTGAAGGATTTTGCTGTCTGTATTTTGTGCCTTGCAGCCAGAAGTGGAACATTGAACAATCTCTTGGCTATTCATGATGTTTAATTTTGACACACATTAAAAAAAGTAGAGTTAAATATGAACAGCTTGACATAGCCTGATCGTTAGTAATTCAGGCATAAGTTATAGTCCAGCATCAAAATGTCTGCCAAGCTTCTTGCAAATGTCTGAAAAGTTCTGGCAAGACTGTATTTTCCTCTTTTATTGATCATTTTTAAATGAATACGACTTTTTTTTACCCCTTTTTCGATTAA
>JARFYF010000001.1:17021783-17035982 GCA_030265395.1 Rhina ancylostomus
TTGCCACACACACATGACAAGTTTAGTTAGTTTTTGGGGGTTAATGTTTGGGGTTTAACATTTTTACTTCTAACATTTTTACTTTTATTTTACTTATTATCATAAGTAGTTGTTAATAAAGTAGTTTTTAACATTTTACATGTCTTGGTGTGTTTCTTTTGTTGCTGGTACGTAACAAATATTTAAATTATTATGCAAGCATTTCATTACAGGCATAATGTTTTTCTTCATTCATTATATTCTTCATATCAAATAAAACCTCAGGTAATTGGTACACCACCAGTTTAACCAAAAGGTGATGAGGGAATTCTTAGAATCAATAAATCAGAGACAGAGTTCAGTTACTTAAATGTGTAGATTGATTTTGGGAAAGTTTGTAGCGATTTGTTAAAAGCAAACAGTGCTTAATTGACTAGACAGTTTAATGAGGTAATCGCAGGGTTAGTGAGGGAAATGTGGTTGATATGGTGTTTAATGATTTTCAAAAAGAGTTTCTTAAAGTGAGACCAATAGATTGGTCATCGAGGGTGAAGCTCATGGACTAAATATTACAGATAGCAGATGAAAACAATAGCTTCTCATTTACAGAAGAGTCAAGAACCAGGAGGATATAGAATGAAAATGAATGCTGAGTCAAAAGTGACTGGAGGAAAAAAAAATCATTATGGGGCACATGATTAAGATTTGCAAAGCGCCACTGGGGAAGCAGCAGAGACAGATCTAATTCTGGTTTTCCAAAAGGAACTGGTTAAGTGCTTGAAAGGAAAAAAATTGCAGGGCTGTAGGAAAAAGTGTGAGAGAGTGGTACCAGTTAGATTGCTCTTTCAAAGAGCCAATATGGATCTGATGGGCCAAATGGCCTACTTCTGAGCTATAATCTTTGTGATTCTGTGGATAAAGCAATGATGAAAAGTTAGCGTGTACCACCAATATCCAGTTTCATTTCTTTAGGTCTTACACAGACTAGGTACCTTAAGAAAATTTTAAGAATGCTGTATGTATAATCCTTCACTACTGAAGGAATATGAAGCACAACAGGTTATACATTTCCCCCCCAAAAGTTTATTATACTTACCAAGGCTTTGTGTGCTGTGAAATCATCTGAATTGACCATCTGCTGCAATGCTTGCAGTAGCAGCGTTAGTATCTCTGATACTTGTCGTTCCTTCTTTGAGCCTTAAGTTAAAGTACAACTTAAAATTAGAAATACAGGCTTTCAGATTCCTTTGCATAAATCAAAGTTTCTAAGATTGTTCTGTTTAACTACCAGCACACTTAAGGAATTAGACATTTGAGAATGTGCCAATAGTAACCAGGAAGAAATACAAATTTAAATGGAGCTTGTCTTTAGTAAATGCATAAAACTCAACCAACCTGTCTCAATACCATTTTTCACATAACTGATCAGATGTTTCCAGATAAGGTTAAGCATGATATCTATAGAAAACAAAAATGAAAAGTTGACAAACTGTGGCAAACACATACTATACCCAAAATCCTACCATATCTGTGATGCCACCTTTGGTCAATGGTGATGACACCTTGTCCACCACCATGACACAAAGGTCCTTCTGTTCCTTAATACTCTCTCGGGCCCCATCATTCATGATATGTCCTTCCCTTATTAGACCTCCCAAAATGCATTACCACATACTTATCGGGATTAAATTCCATTTGCCATTGCTCCACCCAATTTGCCAGCTGATCAATATCGTTCTGTAGCCCAAGGCTATCCTCCCCATCACAAGCCATACTGAAGTTAATCTCGACTATATTGCTCTCTACAAATTGTGTTACATCTTCAAGAAAGTCAAATTAGTCATACAGTACCTCCCACCAACAAAGCCCTGCTGACTATCCCTGATGAATCCCTGCTTTTCCAAGTGTAGATTAATCTCATCCCTCTGAATTTTCCAATAACCTTCTGACCACTAACATTAGGCTTACTGGTCTGTAATTACCTGGCTTATCCTACTGCCTTTCTTAAATGAAAAAGGTACCAATACCAATTTTCAATATTTACCTCAAACACCCTGTCACTTAATCACATACCTGATGCTAGCAACAGTTTTGCAACATTGATCAAAAAGGTACACCAGCTTGCTTTCATTTACTGGATACAATTAAAATGTAATAAACTACATCAATTGATGCTATGAAATAACTTACCTTCACCCAATTTGCCAACAGAAATGAATGCATCTTTAACTGCATTGATCAGTGTACCAGCATGCTTGCAAAAGAACGAAGGACTGTTAATTAGCAGATGCTGTAGAGGATCTGTAGGGAACAGAGGTACATGTTAATGACAGAACATGAAAGTAGTAAAAAGAAAACATGTTATGGGGTAAAGATAATGTAACAAGTACATTGGAATGTACGAGTCTAAAGTTCTGCAAATTAATCTTTGAAATATTAGATCCATCCAATTTAAACTGGGATCAGTAATTTCCTGACAAAATTAAAGTTTTGAACAGCCAATTCAACAAGGTTTTGTCAAGCAAAATTATACCTCAGCTGTGATCCAATACACACCAAGCAGGATACATACCTAGGCTGAGTTGAAGATTGTTCTGTTTAACTAGGTCAGAAACTGCAGGACCCACAAGGAAGTGAAGTAATATTTCAATCCCCACAAGTTGCATAGCTTGCATTACTGGCATTGTAGAAAGGCTGGAATTCAATTGCATTCTTGATATTGTAGGACATGGCGAAGGAAAGGCTGAAGGGAATTTATGTACATAACCATCAGCAGGGTAAGACAATAAAAGGCAAAATGTGTACTGCAGAAGGACAGTTCACAAATCCTAACCTGGTTTCTGTGCAGAAGCTGGAGTTGTAGGTGTACAGATAGAACTTCTACAAGACGTTCCTGTTGAATGTGTAGTTCCATCAGCACCAAAAGCATTTTGTAGCAATGGGACACACACCTGCCATATTACAATAAGTTCCTTTTATATTACATATACATACTGGTAAACTATAGTTGATAATGCTAGATACTACCAATTATCTGCTGCATTACTTCACAGATGCAAACTACTTGGGCCATGACATTCCTTCACCTTACTCATATCCCACAACAATCCTGAACTGATGTGAATTCTATTTCAGGAGACAATCCATTGCCAGAAATGTTGTTATCTTTCCCACATCCCATGCACCCCCCTCCCATTTTCTTCAGAAAGGTCTAAATTAAACTTTCACTTTGAAAAATGAATTGGACAATTTAATAAATTTTTAAACAAACAAACCGATCCAAAATCAATTGAGATGCAATGGGATCAATTATGCAATTTCAGCAACAGATTATGAATTGAACCACTTGATGTTGGTTATGGTGAAGGTGAAGTATAGATGAGCAGCACAGCACAAATTTCATCACCCAGAGATTGATAATTACATCAGCATGACCAGCCAATTACAAAGTTACAATACGGCCTTATTTTGCACAACTGTTCCAGAATCACCTTATCATGAAGTAATGTTGAATATGCTTTGATTTAGTCAAATACATTTTCAAGTAAACATTTCCCCATGCAAGACCAATTAGCTATTTGAACAAGTCCTGGGTAATATCAACCTGCAAGCTTTCACAGATAAACTAACACTTAAAACTGAGTACAAGGAAACTCAAATCAAGCAGCCAAACATTCCAGAAAAGACAAAGTGCATTTTTATTTGCTTTGAATGCTACCTGTTGGCACTTCCTACCTGTTCAAAGTTAGCAGAAAGTTGTGGACCCAGCCGCAGAGCCAAATACCACCAAACCTCTAGCTTTGCTAGACCTAGCATCTCTGTTCTAACGTGAATAGAACTCAATGGCTGCATGAGCAAGCGGAGTCTTTTTGCACTGCAAAGGATATCTGCACAAAACAAAAAAGGAAAATATGATCAACTAAAGAGAGGATGATGGAGGGGAGAAAGTCAACAGCATTTGAAATAACCATCAGAAATAAAATTCTTGAAATTCTTTCATTTCTTCATATTTAAAAAAAATACGGCTCCCTATACCACACATATTGAAACTGGAAACTAAGTTTAAATTAATTAATAACAGCTGATAAAGGCACCTCAGGATCAAACAACTCAGAAGCTCTTTTTAAAAAGAGCTTCTATCAATATTTTCCACACAAAGTAAACTTAAGGCAGTGGGGAAATGAAAACTAATTATGACCCTACTGAATGCTATACTGGGAGAATTCAAGGCATTTGTGAACTGATGAGTCAAATTTCCTTTCTCATCCATATTCATCTTGCAGTCAGCTATCTTTTCAAGGACAAGAGCCCAAGCTCAGTTAAGAGCTATCCGAGCTGTTAGAAACCCAAGGGTTTGTCTCCTCCTAGTCTTCTTAGTAGCAAAGAAATATTACATCTCACTCAGTAATTGTAAAGAAAATAATTACTATACAAAGACAGGTATAGTGTATTTCCCTACAGTTAGAAAGTATACAAAGTAATATTTAACCTTCAATCTCAATTTCCTCAAAAATAAAGGAAGTCTTTACATACCAGGATTTAAAGCAAAATTGTCAATCAAGCTTTTCCAAGCAATGAAAGCTATTTTCTTCACAACTGGAGAACCACTACGAAAGCCCAACTCCTCCAAATGCAGGAGAGAATTAATAAAACTTCCTCCACGATGTAATGACTTGAAAGCAAGGGGAAACAGTTTATTTTGCCAAAGAGAAAGTAAATTTAACCATTTTAAAAACTTATGCAATAGGTCAATCACTTCATTAACAAAGATGTCACTTAGCAATTTATGATACAATTCTTGTTCTAAAAAGACAAAGATTTTTTATTTTTAAATTCTAGAAGTGGACTTATTTAAATATTTCCAGCATACTCTATTTCTAATTTCCAGCATCTGCAATTGTGTTTTCTATTATTCATCTGGAATAGGTGCAAGGATATTGCTGAATTTAGATTATAATTTGCAACATCAATAACAGAAGTTTATCAACCCAAAACATTAACTTGCATACCCTACCCCCCCATTCTATAGTCTATTACAACAGATTCATACACTCCATTTCATGCTTTTATCAAACTTATTTTTAAGTTATGTTCCTATATCCTTTTCTTATAATTCCCTTCCTACTTAGTGGGGAGAAACAAAAGCAACAACATTGACAATCTTACCTTTCCCAAAAGCTTCACGAAGAGGGGCCACAATTTTAGCACATAGGTTTCATTTTTTGACGCAAAGAGCTTCTGCAGCTCTGGAATAATTTTCTGGGAAAAAAAATAGTTTAGAATATTACTCCATTTAAAATCTTGTATGAGATGAAAGATCGATTCACATGTGTACACAAGGACAAATGCGTGCTCTGATTGTAGCTGTTGTTCAATAAATCAATTATAGTAAGCAAATTTATACACAGCAAGGCCAAAGTTTTTTTTTGAAATTCACTCCTTTTACCTGTCACTAGAAAGTTCAATATTTACTGCCATTTCTAATTGCCCTTAAAGTTGAAATGAGCCATCATCTCGTACCACAGCAGCCTTCCTGTGAAGGGACTTCCATAACACTGTTGGGAGAGGGAGTTCCAGGATTTGGAAATATACCATTGCTATAGTATCCAAGTCAATGGATGGTGTGCAACTTGGAGGAGAATTTGTGGACATTGGCAAGCAATTAGTAAGTCACTTTGTTGTTGAGGAGATGTCAATGTAACCGCCAATGTAACTCTAGCTTTGCTAAAGACACACCTAGGTCTGAAGTGCAAGTCTTCTATATTACAGCTGGGATGTACCTAATCACATAGTCTTTGTTATCTCCAGTAGTCTCAGTCTTTTCCTGAGATCACTGACTGAACTGAACTTATTGAAAATTAGCTTCTATGATGGAGGGGTTTTCAAGAAAAGGCCAAGATGGATCATCCACTCACCAATTTGACAATTTTATTATTGTTTTTAATTTTAACTATACTAGACCAAGGGATAAATATCAGCCAAGACACAGCAGAAAATGGCTTGGTGAGTGAAATATTACTTTGTATCCAATGCAGGTGGGATATGGGGACTCAGTTTTAGAAATAAATTGAGAGCAACCTTAACAACGCGGCACCTAACTATTGCATTTAGCAATCCAGATTACATGCTCAAGTTTCCAGTTATAGATTAGAACCCAGAATTACCAGTGAATAATAGCAGACAAGAGCCATATTCATGTGCCCCAGTATATCAAATGAAACAGCAGGATCACTGTAGACTGAAAAACAGCAACTTAACCGTATGCGTCACAAAAATGAAAAAAGTGTAACAAAATTATCTGAATTTCAACTTTTGGTACATCGCTGATTTTATTTTGAAAAATAACAACTTGGTAATATTCTGTGTGGAAGCCACAATTCTACTGTTCTTCTGGTACATTGCAAGAATAAGCGTTTTCCCCATGGAACTGTTTTCATACTTACTGACATCATTAAAGGCTCAATTACAAGTGCCACTTCCTGCTGCTTTTGGAGCAGAAGCGGTAGCCCTAATTCTATTGCCGTTGCTGCCCGCAACCGTACTTTGGGGGCAGAGTGAACTACAAGAGGAAGTAACAGCTTGACCCATCGAACAGCATCTTGTCCCATTTGTTCAGGCGTCTGCTCCAACAGCCTTAAAAACAAAAAGTTTCAGAACAGCTCTATTATTCATGGATTTTTTTTTAAAAACCATGTCTAAATGGCATAAAAATATATATAGGCACACATTAAAGTGTCTTCTAAAAATTTTATGTTTTTTTGTTTTTCTTGTGAATGCTGCTACGTGTCTGTGATACTGCTGCAAGTTTTTCATTGCACCTTGCATACATGTACAGCTGGATTAGTCCATTCAGTCCCTCAAGGCTGCTGCAGCAGTCAATAAGACCATGGCTGATCTACTTCAGCATTGCCTTTCTGTACTAGCATCATCTGTTGATTCCGTTAATACCCTAGAACCTCAGTCTTGAACACATTCAGCAACTGAGCTCATATAACGAGTTTGGGTAGAAAATTCCGAGGAATCAATACCCTTTGGGAAAAGAAGTTTCTTCTGCTTCATCTTGAATTGCTGACCTCTACTTCTGGACACCACAGCCAGAAAAACATCATCCCTGCAAAGTGTTCATTTCTCTTCTAAACTTGAGTATTGGAACAGCCTGCTTAATCTCTCCTCGTACAACAATCCTGCCATGAAACAGGTACACAGCAAACTATGTACTTTGCAATTCAAACTCAGGATTTAAAACTATGACAAGAGTTAAAAAAAGGAATTTTTGAAATCAACATTAAACTATTGGGAGAAAGTACCATTGAGATCATGATCTTATAAATATAATCAGCTTGTGAATATCTCAGAAGATAATTCTATTGTCACTTATTTTGATGAAATATTAAACTGACTATTTGAAACTGCATACAATAAATTTAGAACATTCAGGATTAAATATTGCATAACCTGGGTGTGCAAGGTTAATTTTATCAGTAAGATGTTTCTACATTCCTCCTCACATGCCGTACCTGCATATTTTATGCAGCAATGATTTTGCAATCTTATGAATGTCTACTCCCAATGCTCCCTGCTATTAGATTGAAGAATTCTCAGCTACAGAGGAACTGATGGTGTTAACATGCCTTCTCAAAACCAGGCCAGAAAGAGGTTTACAGCGCGAGAGAACTTTGCAATTTCAACCTAATGTGCTCTTTACGAGAAGTTTTGAAGTCTAAACGTGCAATCTTTATTGAAACACTGTTTACAAGATGGCAAAGTAAATGAACTTATGGGACTTTTACTAGACACATAGAAAACACTAGTGTTTCGATTCAAAACACCATTGCTTTATTTACCTAGCAGTGGGGAAAAAAATGACCATTTACTAATAAATCTCAAAAACTGTAAAACAGAGGTTTTTACTAGAATCACAATGCTGAATTGTATCTTAACTAAATCTTCAATATTGACAATTTGATGACCTTACTTTGCAAGATACATTTCAAAAGCTGAACACAATGACACTTTGATGCCATACTTACCTCACAATGAGATTCAGTGCTTCATGTTCAACAACCACTGACTGTTGATCTCTAGTTAATATTGTTTCCACTGCTATAAGAATATTTGGAACCTAAATATACCAAAAGTAATAGATGGGCAATGATTTTAAACACAAAAATTGTATAAGTTTTAAAATGAGCCATTATTGAACAAATGCTTAACTGAAACTTGGAGATTACATTCACACAAAAGATAATGTTGGTGTGAACCAGTTGAACAATTTCTTTGGCAAAAGCAACAAAGTCAATAAACTTGCTATGAGTTAAGAATCCTATTTCAAGCATAAAAACATATCATCTATGAGGCCCCTGTCTCACCAGTCCCCCTCTCCTCTTTATACTGGTCATCTTCTCTCCCCTCTCGGTCCTTGACCCAAAGTGCTGACAACGCCTTCCCTCCCACCCCAACAGACGCTGCTCAATTTGACGAGTTCTTCCAACAGTTTGTTTTTTTGCTCCAGATTCCAGCATCTGCAGTCCTGTGTCTCTTATTTCAAGCATGTTGGATGGTGCATTTCATTTTGGTTTAATTAATGAGAAAATTCAAAAGGTGATTGCATTACAAAACTATTGGATTCCCCCCACCACTGAATCTGGCATTCGAGTTAATTGTAGTGATTTATTGAAAATTCACTGATTTTCTCACTTCAGTTCAAGTTTGTTTGAAAATATTGAAATAAGCCAGAGTCCTTAATTTGAACAAAACAACTAGCTTTAAAACCAAGATAAAAGGGAAAGGGTAGGAGATTCTTCATTTCCAATTTCCTGCTAAATAATTTTTTAAAAATTTAAGACAAATAAAATCTCACTTGTGCAAGAGACTATCTGACCCATTAAATGTATGCCAGCTCTCAGAGCAATCCCATTCCCCTATAAAAAAATTCAGTAGCTATTCTCCTCCCTGTGCCCAGAAGCCCACCTTGATCTTCTGATCACCCACCCACATAAGGTATAAATTATATATTAATAAGCTACTATCAAGCACCACATTCTTGGGAGGAAACCAGAGTGCCAGAAGAAATCCATGCATTCACCGGAAGAACATGCAACCTGCATCCAGACAGCACTGAAGATTAGGACTGAACCCAAGTCACTTGTGGAGACAGCAACACTATCTGCTAAAGACACTAAATCATAACTAAATGTTTAAGTTTTCTCAGAGGAAGGTAATCTCATTTAATGTTTAGAGCTGGAGTTTTGAAGACATGGAACTATTTGCTTATTACCTGCAGTGAAACCCACCTCTTTTCCAACCACTTCCAGACTAAAGTTCTGCTTAGCTATTACCCAAAGTGCTCTTGTACACGTATTCTTGTCTGCTGAGGAGACTGCGATGTCACAGAGTGTCAAAAGCAACTGTTTAGCTTCAGGTGCTGCAGGGAAAATAGAAATTATGAAACAAGCCTATTGAGGGTATTCTAATATTAAGAACTACTATAAACAGTACGGCAAGATTACTATCTACACTAGGAAATTTAGCACTAGTAAATGGGATTTACTTAGCTCCTAGTTAATCATGCTATTCTACACAATTAAACAAATACATAAAATTTGTTCAGAAAATAATACATTAAGCTATTGTAAAAGTTAAGCACAAAGACAACTGTTATTGAGATGTACCTGACAATGCAGCACTAATATTACTGTGAAAGACACAGAATCCCAAGGCCTGTAGCGCTGCATTACAAAGTTCCAGATCTGAATTGGAAAGATGACCCTTCATAAGCAAAGAGAAAAAGGAAAATGTCAAGATCAACCAGCAAGCTTTTAAAAACAATAGTACAGTATATAAAAACTGAAGCTATTCTTAGAGAATAATTAGTAATATCAGTAAAATGTTGCTCAAAGAGTAGAAGCATTAAAATTAGATTTTTATCTAATAAACAATAAGTGTAATCGATTAATGTGTAGCAAGATAAAACTATCCTTCTGGTTTAAAGTCCAGGGGAATCAAAAAAAACAGCTTTAGCATTCCCCCCACCATGTCAAATTAAAATGTTTGAATCAGAATAAAGGCAACCCATTATATAACAAAAAAAAACTAAATTGGAGAGATAAAGATACAAGAACAGGGGATATTTTAAAATGTGTAAAATACTTTAAAATGTGCAAAAGCTAAATCACTCTACAAGTAACTCCACTGGGGTTAAAATGAGACCCAGAGTTTTGACAGAGAGGACATGGAGAGAATGATTCCTCTTGTGGGACATTCTAGACATGGAGATAACCATTTCAAAACAAGGGTCACCCATTTAGGGCAGCAATGAAGCAAAATTCTCCCCAGAGGGTTACAAGTCTTCAGAATTCTTGCTCAAAGAGCAGTGGTAGCAGTATCTTTGAATACTTTTAATGGAGCAGTAGATAGATACTTGATGAGCAGGGGGATGAAAGAAAAACTGGAAGTCAAGTTGAAATTAGTCAGATCAGTTACAATTTTATTATATGGCCAAGTAAGCTGAAGAGGACTAGTAGCTGTTCCTGCTCCCAGTTCAAATGACATGTTCTTTTCACACTCTAAAAGGAGTCTCTCCTCAACTAATTGATGTTAAAAGAGCTTACAAGTTAATTATCAGGGCAACCCAAGGGTACAGTTGGTTTTCTACAGACATTGAGTACAAGCCAGATGTTAATGTTATGACATTATTCTGCAGAACAAATCCTGCAATTATTCAAAAGTCATTCTGATAAAAGACAAGAAAACTGCAATACTGCTCATCATTCAAGGCATCCCACACAAAGGAAAATTGATCTATGAAATATTTGTCAAACTGTCATTCAATAAATGGATCAAGGGACATAACATACTGGAAGGAACTTTTACACTCCCTAATACTTACATAATTTGGCACTTGGGGGAAGAGTAGGCTCATATCCCTTGAATCATTTCTTCCCCCAGATGTGTCATCAGAATATATTAGCAGATTAAAAATGAAAATGCACACTTTTACATTGATACAACTCCATTAGCAACTGTCCTCCAGCTATATCCAAGTATCAGAAGGGCATTTATTTGATCTAACCATAAACATTTAAAGCATGGTTTTTAGGGATACGAGCCTTTCATAAGGAACTTTCAATGTCCAAAGTCCGAGAACAAACAACCTTTTCTTGTGTCCCTAGTTAATCTACTTTTCCATCCAGCCAAATGAAAGCAATTAGCAGTTAAGTGACTTCTTTCAATGCAACAGGTCACATTGTGCTGACAGCTAGCTGGTGGTTGTGCAAGTTATAGTGCTTGAGTCAGCACATTCCAGATTTCCACACCTGCATGTTGCAGCATCGAACACAACTGAAGTTGAGATGCAGCTCATTTTGCCATTGGACTCAAGTGAAATGAGGAGCAAATAAACTTGTATCTGGTCCCATTCCGCCATCCCAAGCACGATTCCATTCATTTGAAGGAATTTTTCTGCCCCATTCAAGATACAAAACCTATTTTTTTGTTTTAAACTATGTATTTAAGTTTTGAAGATAGTAACTTGGTGTTAAATTTTTATTAAAACTTAACTCAATTTCAGCTGTTTTCAAAAGCCTCCAATCAGGCATATTGTGGAATTGAGACAGATTATTGGGGAGCTGCACAGCCACAAAAGGTTAATGTGACAAGTCCAGCAAAAGCAGCAGGTCCAAATGAGCACAATCCAGCCTAATGCTCCCTCCCTACTGGAAGTCAATTCTAACAATTCTCTTTTCTTGGGGAAACTGACTAATCAAAAACTTGCCAAGAGCGAACAGATCCATCAGTTCTTCATGCAATCTTGAAGACTATCCTCTTGCTGTTTTACAAGTATAAATTTTAGCACTTCTACAACAAAGAAAACTACTTGATAGCATTTCATCTAAATCCACAAAAATAAGAACTTACTTTAAGTACTTCACAGAGCCGAGTAAACTGTTTGCCAACTGCACCAGCAAATTCCTTTCCATCTTCTCCGCTGAGACGACTTAAACGTTGAATGAATACAACATGATTATTTATTCAACAAAGATTGACTGGAATATTTTTGATTTAAATCTAGAAACCAAAATACTGCAGATGCTGGAAATGTTAACATTTCAGGTTGAAAACCATCTGTTTTTCCTCTTTTGAAAAATGCTGCCTAACCTGGCTGAGTGTTTTCCGTATTTAGATGTGAAGCTGCTTAAATACACAAAAGCAGAACTGCACCCATTTAATGCTTGCACATCCAGCAATCTTCTTGGCTCAAAAGGATTGGTACATTCTGTTGAAAAATAACAGAGCTGCAGTGGTTAGCCCTCTCTTACCACAGATGCTACCTGGCCTGTGGAGTGCTTCCAGCATCCATAGTATTTTGCTTATGTACCAATGAGGACCCAACTTTCGCTAACTGTGGTTACTGTGAGCCCCAATCTTCTGCTTTAAAGGATTTTAAGCTAGGTTGGGCTGGGGAGACAAAGGAGAAAATAAAAGCATAGAATCATTTTGGTCTCAAATCAACTGTGGCTCTAGACACGTTTCTTATAAAAGTCAATAAATGCCATTCTGAAAATGTAATTCAGCAAATATTATTTTTGATTATCTGCTTCGTTACTGACTGGACAAAATGAAAATATATATAGACTTATTTTTCATATAATACAATTTATTTGGTATCCTCAATGTTGTAGCAAGTATCAATAAATCCTTTGGACATGGTTAGCTTTAAAGAAACTATTAACAGACACATCAGACAAAGGGTGTCATCCCAATATTCTGAGACAATTCATATTGCTCTTGTACTGACCTGGAAATGGTAAGGTAGGCATCAACTTGCTCTGTAGATGATACTGATGAGTCTTCCAAGGTCTCCAACAGTGGCAGCAAACCAGAAGCTGCTGGATAAGGAGCAGCCATCATTCTGGAAGAAAAAAAGTAAATTTATCAGTCAGGCCTATTTTACATTTAGCATTCTCATTGTCTTTTCAAAAATACTCAAATTATAAATCAAGATTATCACCAAATCTCAAAATGTTCACATCAACACATTTCATAAACACCAAAACAGAAAACTACAACATGATTAGTTTGCCCTTACGTCTAACCTTTCTGCTCAAATGTGAACATAAAACAGGAGACTACACATTCTGAAAAAGACAATAAACCTGAAGAGATCCAATGTTAAAAGTCACCTCAGCAGATCACTTCCATGTTCTACTTGTAGCTAAATTCAATTGGTCTGCCCATTGAAACTAACTCCTCATTTTCATTGTTAGACCTTAAAAAGTTTAAGAATCCCAGTTAAAGCCTAATAATTCCTCCTCAAAGTTTGCTTACATTTTGGTTTTAAAATGAAGATGCACAGGTTTGTATTGATTCAGGATTGCACTGAGAACTCAAACTCCATTTTTTGGAGTCATTGACATCCAATGTAACTGGCAGAAGGAATGCACCACGTCAAAAAAAATCACCTACCCACCCCATTAAACATCTTCTGCCCCACCTGCAGCAGAGTCTGTTGTTCATCAGCAACTTCAAAATTATAGTGGAAATAAGTTATCCTTAATCCCAAGGGACTACCCAAGGAAAAAAGCAAATACATTGAGAGAGATACATAGAAAACAAGTAAACTACAGTTTTAATTGATATGGTTAGTTTTGGATAACGTGGCCACTAAAGACGTGAGCAGCTAGCAATGATAGATAAGGAGATAATGTTCAACACTGTTTCAAAGAAAGGGAGAATACAAAGGGCATTATTTAAGATTTATGAAGTTAGAGCTTTAAAAGGGAAAGGGTTTAAACAAAAACTTTGCACATCAGAGCTTCTTGGTCAGTGAATCAATAGCTTCTTGCTCTTATTCCTGGATCTTTAATTCCTGGATCTTCAATTGCCAGAGAGCCCAAAAAGATAGATAGCTCTTATTTTTGAATGTACTCAGTTATTGTGTATTCACAGTCCCCTGGAGTTGGACAACTTCTGCAACCCTTTTGTGAAGAATTTTCTCCTCACCAATCTTTATGACTGACTCCTTATCCTTAACAAAAACTACAGATGCTGGAAATCTGAAATAATAAAAAACAAATGCTCAGAATATTCAGCAGGTCAGGCAGCATCTGTGGAAAGGGAAACAGTTAATGCTTCGGGTTTGAGATCCTTGATCAGAACTTGCCTTTATAGGCACCCCTACCCAGAAAACCTACTTCACAGCAACTAATCAGTCAAACCACA
>JARFYF010000001.1:17707760-17718468 GCA_030265395.1 Rhina ancylostomus
TAACTAAATGCTTAACTAAACTAATCTCTCTTGCCTACAGAATGTCCATATCCCACCATTCTCTGAACATTCATGTGCCTACCTAAGAGCTTTTTAAATCCCTCTATCATATTTGCCTCCAATACCACTTCTGGCACCCATCACTTTCTGTGTAAAAAAATTGCCCCTCACATCTCCTTTGAACTTACCCCGTCTTACCTTAAATGCATGACTTCTGGTATTAGATATTTCGACCCTGGGAACAAGAAACTGGCTGTTTACTCTGTCTGCGCCCTTCATAATCTTATAAACCTCAATCAGGTCTTCCTTCAGCTTCCGTCACTCCAGAGAAAGAACCCAAGTTTGTCCGACCTCTCCTTTTAGCACGTGCCCTCTAGTTTCACATCTTCATGTTAATAGCTAAATCACTAATTGCCTTTTCCCAAATCGTCAGCATTCTCCTCTAACCCCCTCTTCCTCCACCCAATCCCCCAATCCACTAAACTAGTTTATTTGCATAGTTCTGCTCCAGCTTTTCCCTTGCCGACCTTCAGTTGTTAAGATTCTAGAATTCCCTATCAAAACTCCTCCAGTTCTGTTCCTTTATTTTCTCCTCTAAAGCACTCATTAATTCATTTCCCTTTGAGCACTTCTATTCTTAGTCTGATATCTGTTTTCCCATATACTTTCCTGTGGAATAGCTTGAGGATATTTGAACATGAAAGACACCGTATAAGTGATATCTTTATTGATGTGCCAGCTGTCAGATATGTTATTGTCATTGCAAAGAAAAGTGAAATCTATTTTATCACTGCTTTGGAACATGGAATTTTTTTTTTTGTCTTGTGACTCTTCTCTCTTAGTGAGCCATTTCCTAATAAACCAGGTGAGAAAAAGGCTTACTTTTATTTCTTCAGCATCATTCTAAAGTATTTCACAGCCAATGAAGTACTCTTGAAGGGTAACTATTCTTGTAATTTGGGAAAAGCAGCAGCCAAATTGTGCACAGTAGGCTCCCACAAACAGGAAAATGTGGGTGTAACCAGAAAATCAGGTTTAGAAATGTAACCGAGGGAAAAATGTTGGTTCCACAACTGAGTAAAATCTTCCCAATCAAAACTGTGGATTTTTTTAATCATCTTTTTAAGATATATTGTTTAAGGTCTCATTTGAAGATCATGTGAATTTTTAATGCTCCTGAGATCATGCCATTGCTACTCCCAAAATAACTCCTGGCAGGCGTCTAAGCATAGCAAGATGTGGTGATGGTGCAATGATTAAATTACTGGGCACATAATCCAGAGGCCTAGACTACCAATCCATAGACCTGAGTTCAAATCCACTGTGGCAGTTGAGCAATTAAAAAAAACCTTGTCATCATCAATGATGATCATAAACTGCTGCATTGTAGAAAAACAATCCATCTGATTCACTAGTCCCCTTCAGGAGATGAAATCTGCCATCCTTATTTGGCTGGTGTTTGTGAAATTTCAGACACACCACAGTAGTGATTTCATAATTGTCCTAAAATGGCTGCTAGTCATTCAGTTCAAGGGAATAAATGCCCAGATCCTGAAGAATGAATAAACTAATTGGCTAAGTTACTCTTGAATTTTTGTACCTAGGTGTCCTATCTCTGCTACATGAGTGAACTTTAACAGTTTTGCTGAAACTGACTAAACTAACTTAGTTCTGGCCTGTATTTCCAGCAGTCTATGACAAGTGCATTTTACGTTGTGGTACGTGACTGGGTTGGTACAGAATTCAGTTGTATCTAATGATGTTTACGGGCACATATAGAAAAATAAAGGCAAACTTTCTCACACTATGCTACAACTTTGTCTTTCCAATAGAAAATGGCTCATTTTTTAAAACAACTCTAATATGCCTTAAGCTAAGGCACATGTACATATATGGTAAGGCCTAGTGACTAGGAGCAGGAGTAGGTCAATCAGCTCTTCAACCCTTTACTACCTATCATTCATTAAAATCATAAGTACTCTTCTTTTTCAATTTCCTATTCCCCTACTTTCTCCATAACCCTTGTGTCTATCCACCTCCTTAAATATATTCAGCAATTTGGTCCCCAATTCCTTTTGTGGTAGAAAATTCCACAGTCTAATCATCCTCTGAGTGAAGAAATAGCTTCTCATCTCCATTCAAAATGTCTTACACTGCATTCTGTGAATGTGTCCCTTGTTCTAGATCCCCAGCTAGGGGAAACATGCTCCCTCCAACCAGTCTGTCTAGCCCTGTCAGATTTTGGTATATTTCATTGAGACTACATTTCATTCTTTTAAACTCCAGCAAGCACAAGCCTAACGCTAGTGAATCTAGACATGTGCATATATGACACAGGAATGTCTAATTACGATTTGACTGTGAAGCTCCAATGGAACAGTGATACTGTAATGTTTTGTGAAATGATCTTTCTCAGGGCTTCTCATTAAAGTGCAGATGTAGTGAAGATGGCATATGAAATGTTTTGAACACAAATGGTAAATGTCAGCAATTGTATGGAATTGTAATTTTTACCTATTTATAAAGATTTAGCTTGCAAAATAAATCCACATCACCTGCCTGAAGAAGCATGTAATAAATGTGTTTCTGGAAGCCATTTTTAATGTTTGCTTATTAGCAGCCTGAAGCTGCAACTATATAGCTACTAACTCCTGCTCTTTAAATCTCAAATTTTTTTGAATTAAAATTTTTGATTCTCATAAACTCATTTCATTTGCAGAATAGATGCAGTTCTGAGGTAAAGCTTTTCATCTGTTCAACCGCGACTCAAAATAATAACGTGGAGCTTAAAAGAGCTTATTGAATAAAAAATTGGCCATTGATGCAGCTTTTGGCTTTCTGAGACACAGACTAAATAATAATGATAATACACTGAAGGCTTTGATTGTGAAGACAATAGATGCCACCTTCATTCATTCACTCACATATATTTAATGCAGATGTACCCCTGCTATTTAAGGACCTTGAAATGTTACAGCATATTAATTAAGAAGATTATGCAATTAAGAAGACCATTGGTACAATGGGCTTTGCATAGCACTGGCAAAGACATGCCACAATGGCATTAGGGAGGATGGCAGAATATGGCCTCATTTCAGTTGCGCAGAGGTTTCTAAAATGTACGTCAATTGTACATTCTGTCAGTGTCCTGATTGTGATGTTAATGTAAGCACATAATTATTAAAAAGCTCCTACTTCTCATTTGCCTAATTGAAATGCAAAGTAATGGACACAGTTCTTTGGGACTCAAGAAGCCTTTTCAATTGTTGAAGTGGATAGAATAGAAAATCCTTCAAAAGACTGGATGAGTTGGCCTGAGTGCGATTTTAATTGCAGTCTGTGTTGCTGTTGATTTGATGAAATTTTTTTGTACCTAACTGTTTGGGTTTGGCTCCTTCTTTAAGTCTCTGATTGCTTTATGTTTTAATCTCTCCATTGTGGCTCCAATTAGAAATTCATGAACTTTGACTGGAATTTTTTTTTCAGATCATATTCTGAGTTGCATAATCAAACCAAGATAAATGAAACTGACACCTTGTTGTTTCAATAGTAGTATTTTATATCAAACAAATTGGTTCAGAGACATATTACTTAAAATATATAATCATGGAGACACAAGAGACTGCAGATGCTGGAATCTGTAGCAACAAGCAATCTGCTGGATGAACTCAGCGGGTCAAGCAACTTCTATAGGAGGAAAGGAATTGCTGATGGTTTGGGTTGAAACTCTGCGTCCTGATGCAGGGTTTTGACCTGAAACATCAACAACTCCTTTCCCCCCACAGATGCTGCTCGATCTGCTGAGTTCCTCCACCAGATTGTTTGTTGCTACATGGTTATTTTGTGTGTCTGGTGAGAAGGATCTACCTATGGGTCCCAGGTACCTCTCCATTACTTGGCTTAATTTTTTTCTTTAATACAATCATCCTAACTGATGTGCTGCCATGATCACTGTCCCTGAAAAACATAGCAGCATTTAATCATGAAGCATGTGTTATTTAATGGAGATGGTAGAAGTCGGCTTCACTTTCACATACCTTACCAAATTATTCTCACAGACACTGCACTGGTTTTAGCTCCTCAGGGGAGATGATAGGAGGATGAGTCATTGTCATGTCAAAGTTGTGTCACCCCAAGCAACCAACTGATGATTGATATTAGTAAAGGTCTTGGAGATCATTGCCCTGTAAGCTGCTTCTTCACTGGTGTAGGGATGATGCAAAGAAACATGATTTTGTAAACAAATAAGTAGAACATGCATTTTTATTTCCTTAGCAGAATTCAAATGAAAATAAAGTGCCACTTGGTTCCTTTCAATGGACAGTCAGGCTTAAAATATGCTAATGAAAGGCTAAGAAAGGAATCAAGTTAGAGAGCCAAGGGCTTAAGGGACAGTTAACTTTTAACCCATGTACTCATTTGTAATTATATGCTCAGTTGGAGCAATGGCACCTAAGTAAAGGTTAGGAACTAGAACTCTCAAATATGCCTGTATTGCAAACAAACTCACATTTGCATGGAACATAACAAAATTGCAATCCTTTTCTACCAGCCCAAAAGACAGATTACTGGACATTATTGTATGCAGTATAGGAAGAAATACAGTTTAGTGAACTACAGCTGGATAAACTAAAATTGTCTCTGACTGAATAATATTTGCAACATTCCTTTTAACTATGTGGGTGATTCTATGCCAGAGCCAGGGCATTCAAGGAGAGGAAACTGAAAACAATTCTTCACGCAGAAGGTGCAGGGAATGCGGTATTTTTCGTCAGATGCTTTTACGATTAATGATTTTAGATCTGAGATTGGTAACTTTTGCTAGTCAAGAGGTTTAATGGATATGGAGCACAGTAGAGAATTTTGATGGACGGAATGGCCTACTTCTTTGTACTTATTTATGAACTTCCTGCAGCGCATTAGAATTCAAGTGTGAATCTCTGATTCCTATTGATCTGAAAAGTTGTCATATTCATTTTCCATATTGCACATTCTTTCTCCAGCATGCTACTGATTTAAAATACATAAAATAAACATCTTGTGGTTTACAGGAAATATGCTACTTGAATTTCACAAAGTATGTCAGCTTGAATTTTTTTTTGAGTCAGTCCAATCAAAAAGCATCTATTCAACTGAAAATGTCAGACAGATTTTCCAGAAGTAGCAATTTCCCAGAAGTTGGAAAGTCAGATGACCAACATTTAAATAACACCCTAGATGCTGTGGGTCAACGTTGCTGGTTTAAGTTATCCCTGACTTCAGTGGCAATCCACAAGGGATGACTGAGATTATGCCTCTTTGTTTTAGATATTTCTGTAAAAGGGATTATTCTTTGTTTACCTATCCTCTCTGAAGCTAAATTTCTTCCAGGTAAATTTTGGGAAGATTGAAACCATCATCTTCATTTCCCAGTACAATCCTTAAACCCAAGCTGATATGCTGCACATTTCCCCTGGCAGCAGTCTAAGGTTAAACCATACTGTTCACAATCCTTGGTGTTATATTTGACCATGAATAAGTTTGATGACTTACTTGCTCCACCACTAAGACACTTACCCCTGCCTGTTCACTGGACCATCAACTCATGCCCAGCATTTGTTACATCTCAACTTGATATTTCTTATGTATTGTGAGGTAACTTTCTACCTTCCATCATCCTTATGTTTATAGTAATCCAGAGTTCTGCTGTCATTTCCTAGTTCAAACCAAATCATGTTTACTCATCAAATTTGTACTTGTTGACCTCTGGTTGGGCAACACCTTGACTGAAATGTACCCCCTCTTGTTTACAAATGCTCCCAAGGCCTCCTCATCTCTTAATCTCTCCCAGCCATAACATTCCCATTCTGTTTTTTTGAGCATCTCAGATTTTAATTATTCCATCATTGGTGGTTGCGCCTTCAGTTGTCAAGACGCCAAGCACAGCAGTTCCATCCTGATGAACTTTTCCACTTCCCTACCTATCTTTCTTTCTTTCAAGGCTCTCTATAAAATTTACTTCTTTGAGAAAACCTTAGGAGTTTACTGACAATTCTGGTTTGTTAGTGCTGGCATTACAAAAAGAAAACAGGGTTCTGCCTACATGGACAAATTTGTGTTGTTAGTTTTCCATTCCTCAGCAGATTATGACACTCCAGGGATGGTTCATGCAGCTATTGAGATAGAGCCAGAATTCAAAATCAATACAAAATAATGTTCGATTATAGAGAAGAGACTTTCCATTTTATTTATTTTTTGTTAATGTCAATATAGAATAGAGAGATGACTGCAACCTGTTATAAATCATGTACAGCTCCAATCTTCCGACTCCTATTTTGTTCAATAAACATTTGTGTTTGCTGTGGACTATGGCTCATTATCTGTGACAGGTATTTCTGAGATGGCACATTTAGGAAAAATATCCTTTATTTTCAATAAAGACAGAGCTAGAAACAGCTGTTGTTGTTATCATTGAACTAATATTGAACAGGTTTGAATGAGATTCCTCTAACCATTTGAGATGGGCACTAACCAGTTCATTATATTCAGAGAAGACACCAGCAAAAATAATGAACTGAGATTTATTATGTGAATTTCTCATAATCGTGTATAAGGCATCATCTACTAATATCTTCAAAAGTAAATTAATGATCTCCATTTCTGATTATGGCTTGTATACATCAGAACGTCGAAGGGCTGGTCGGCTTAATATTTCATTTTGAACAGCACATTCAATGCTTGCTTCATAATGAGAAATGGATGTGACATTTTCTCAATCAGCTTTCACTTTCTGAGATATTCCTCTGTATTGTCAGATAAACTATTTCCTTTAAAGACTTCAAGTCTGAATGATTTAAACACTATGAAGAAAATAGCTGCCTTCAGACACTGCATTGCATTATTTCTTCTATTTGTTTCTGATGCAGTGTGTTTTCTAACAAACCACATGTCATGTAGGAAAAGACATCTCGGAGGAAATTAAAATTATTCAGCATAATAAACCAATTGTCTTTTTGTATGTTATATTGTATCTACTTAATTTACATCAAAGGATGATAAAAGAGTAATTGTTCTTATTCTGCATAACTGCAATGCCTAGGGGTCTTTCTAAAAAACGTATGTGACTAAGATTAACCAACTAAACTTGCTTTTTGTCATTTTGACAGTCTGACATAGTCTCAAAACAATTATAGAAAGCCAACATATAGAGGTGTCTGTGACACTGTTGTCTGGGATTTCAGTCATCTATCACTATGTTTCTTATTTGGGCAAAAAGCTTTCATCAATACCGAGTGGCAGCTGGTCATCTTAAGATCAAACACTAATCTTCTGTCAGAAAGGACACCTTAATAAGTGCTCTGCTTTCTATTGCACAGATGGGGGAAAGCTTACCATTAGTCATGACTTGATTTGGATCTGAGAGCTGGATAATTGTGAAAATGATTTTGCCTGCAGCAGTAAAAGAGATACTCAGCTCACTTGTGCCAACAGGTAAGCATCAGTTGCAGACAATATGCCGAGGTGTGTGAACCAGACTTGAGAGACATGTATCCTGCAGCACTGAAGGTCAGTGAGGCCACACAAAACTTACTGGAGCAGACTTGGCCTCAGCCAATGTGGGTGAACTAACATATTAAGAACCTCTCAGTGGTGTACTTCTGCATGTTGTAGACATGTTCATTGGGGATCTGTCAGCATGTCATGTGTACAATTATATTACTTTGACCTTTTTCTTTTGTCTGCTTTTCACCTTTCTGAACTTCTGGGTGTCTGCCAGGCATAAATGCTGCAATCTAAGCAATAATGAGGTCTAAATGTATGCAGCCTCTGCTTTTCCTGCTTTAGAATGCACACTCTTTCCACAAGGAGATACAGTATATTTGTCCAGAGTATTGAGGAACAGATTAGCGAAATTCATGGCCGAGATACACAAAGTATACCGAGAGGTACTTGGCATTGGAATTGGTTTATTATTGTCATATGTACTAAGGTGAAGAACTTGTCTTACATACCATTCATATAGATCAATTCATCACACAGTGCATTAATGTAGTACAAGGTAAAACAATAGCAGAATGCAGAATAAAGTGTAACAGTTACAGAAAAAGTGCAGTACAGGTAGACAATAGGGTGCAAGGTCATAACGAGGTAGATTGTGAGGTCAAGAGTTCATCTTATCGTACTACTGAACCATTCAATAGTCTTATAACAGTGGGATTGAAGCTGCCCTTGAGCCTGGTGGTACGTGGTTTCATGCTTTTGCATCTTCTGCCTGATGGGAGAGAGGATTGGGGTTATTTAAAGGAGATACATTTTTGAAAGATTGGGGTTACGGGAAACTGGTACAGGAGAGGTGAGTCCTGAGGCAGATCAGCCAGGATCATATTGAATGGTAGGGCAGGACTGAGGGGCTGAATGGCCTACTCCTGCTTCTATTTTCTTCTGTTCTTATCTGGTTCACTAATGTTCCTCGGGAAAGAAAACCTGCTGCCCTTTCTCGGACTGGCCTCTATGTGACTCCAGGCTCACCATTGTCATCGACTGTTAAATGCTCTTGGAAATGGCCAAGCCAGCTACTCTTTTACCTTCATCAGCATGACTGCCAAGGTTCCAGATGACTAACCAGCATCCTCTGAGGGCAATTCATGATGGATCTTAAACACTGACCTTGCAGCAACACCCTCATCCCGAAGAGGGAAAAGAAATAGAGAAAGTATGAATCTCGGTTGGTGAGCATGGGGTGGTGGTAGGATGGGTTATGGTACAACTGAGGATGGTTGAGGATAAGAAGATGGGAGTACCATACCATTCATTCAGGCTCAGCAGTTAAACAAGGCAGAAGGTTCAAAAGCCTGAAAGCACGTACCACCAGGTTCAAGGGCAGCTTCTATCCTGCTGTTATAACACTATTGAACGGTTCCCTAGTACAATATGATGGACTCTTAACCTCACAATCTACCTCATCGTGGCCTTGCACCTTATTGTCTGCCTGCACTGCACTTTCTCTGTAGCTGTAACATTCTGCACTCTGTTATTGTTTTCCCTTGTACTACCTCGATGTACTGATATGATGAAATGATCTGTATGGATGGCATGCAAAACAAAGATTTTTCACTGTACCTCAGTACACATGACAATAATAAAACAATTTACCAATTTTGCTTCTGGATCTGTTCTTCATCTACGGCCGTCCTTCAAGGTCTTGCTTCCACTTGGTTTCAGTTGGTTCTGAGGTTGCTGAATCCAATGGGAGATCTACAGGTGGGGCAGCTGCTGCTTGACTGGACTGGAACTGGGGTGGTTTGAGCTATGATATGCCCTGTCTACTGCTTGCACATGGATTCCAAGTGACCTCTTTGGCAAGCCTTCCCAGATGCTTCTCCTCCATGTTGAGTAATTGCAAGCCGGGTACCCAGCCAATTTTGCAGCTTCTTAAGAAAGCTTTGAGAAGAGCCTTGCAGCTGTTCTGTGGAGGTCATGTCATGGCTCTGAATGGAGGACTCATTTCAGAGCCTGGAGATGAGGTCGACTGATATTGTAGCCCACCCAATAGGGCTAGTTAACTGCCGGTCAGCTCACCTAACCACATGTTGTCTCTTGCCTTTTCAGAACAAGATCTTTATTCACCGAGGGAAGGAGTACGAGAGACGAGAGGATGTTGAACAGTTCCTCCTGAACCAGTTCCCAAACGCAGAGATAATGAAGACCACATCTCAGCCTGGAGATGAGATCAAGAATGCTCCAGGGCAGTGTATCCTTTTAGCCTTTGGTCGGATGAGTTAACTGTTCAAGAGAATGGGGTTGGGCAGGTAAGAGGTAGCAGGCAAGGAAAGCAGGCAGAAAAGTAAAGGCGACAGGCTTCAACTGATTGGTCCATGTTAACTTCCAATTCCCTATTCTCCTGCAATGTTCAAGTTTCTCGCCACTTGGAAAATGGTCACCGCTTACACTCAAGCCTCGCATTTAGCTCCATCTGCCATCTTTTTTCTGACTCACTGAATAGCTGTCTACCTCTATTTGCAACTTCCTATCACTCTCCTTCCAATTTGACCATCTAATTTTCACCAACACAGAATTGGTAATTAGTGTATTATTGTCACATGTGCCAAGGTACAGTGAAAAACATAGTCTAGCATGCTGCCCATGCAGATCAATTCATCACATCAGTACATTGAGCTGGTTCAAAGGAAAACAATAACTAAACGCAGAATAAAATGTAACAGCTGCAGAGAAAGTGCAGTGCAGGCAGACAATAGGGTGCAAGGTCATAACAAGGTAGATTGTGAGGTCAAAAATCTGTCTTATTGTACTAGGGAACCGTTCAATAGTCTTATAACTGTGGAATAGAAGCTGCCCTTGAGCCTGGTGGTACGTGCTATCAGGCTCCTGTATCTTCTGCCCGATGGGAGTGGGGAGAAGAGAGAATGTCCGGGGTGGGGTCTTTGATTATCCTGGCTGCTTTACCAAGGCAGCGAGAGGTATAGACAGAGTCCATGGAGGGGAGGCAGGTTTCCGTGATGTGCTGGGCTGTGTCCACAACTCTCTGCAATTTCTTGCGGTCACCGGCAGAGCAGTTGCCGTACTAAGCAATGATGCATCCAGATAGGATGCTTCCTGTGGTGCATTGATAAAAATTGGTGACGGTCAATGGGGAAACTTAGCTATTGTCACATTCACATTTGTGGGAGCCTGCAACCACGAGTAGACCATTACACCACTCATTGCATTG
>JARFYF010000001.1:17734348-17749436 GCA_030265395.1 Rhina ancylostomus
AGTCACATATAGAGCTGAGAAGGCAGTGATAGCTGATTTTCCTCCCTGAAGGACTTTAGTGAACCAAATTGGATTTTTAGGACTTTCTAGTGGCTTCATTGTCTCCTTCACCATTACCAGTTCCTAATTCTAGGTTTATTTAATTAGTTGAATCTTAATTTCTTGGCTTCCATGGCAGGAATTACAACTTGTGGCTCAGAATGAATAGCCCTGGCCAATGGACATTGTGTCATTAAGTTAGCCATTAATAATAATTCAGTAGTTAAATACTGTAGAGGCTGGAAATCTGAAATTAAAACAGAAAATATTGTAAGTACTCAGCAGGTCAGGCAAGATCTATGAATGATTCAGGTTGATGGCCTTTATTCAGAATAATTAAATCAATTAGAAGTGAAGTAAGTTAAAGTTGCAAAGGGAAAGGGAAGGAAGAAGAGGCAGAAGGGATGAAGAAGGGAAGGAGAAAGAGGAGCGGGAGGTGAGAATGAGGGAGAAGGAGAGATGGGGCTGGGAGGGGTGAAGGGTTGGGCAGAGAGCAAAAGGGAAGTTCTCTGAGAAGATGGAAACCAGGAGAGACTGAAGTGATGGTGCTAGCTTAAAAGATTGCAAAGGTAAAAGGATAATGAAAGGTGTGTCCTGAGGTGTAAATCAAAGGAGGTGGATGAAATCTCAAATACCAAAAGAGGACAGAGACAGAGAGAGAGAGAGCTAAAAAATGAATGTTGAAAGTGTGTGGCACATGACTGGAATGGTTGCTTATTCATAGCTGCTGAAACTAGTATCCCAATGAACCTATCCCAGGCTAATCTTTGTACTCCTTGCAACAGACTTATTGAGCTGCATTTTACCTGTTCACTAGGAATTACATCCAAAACATTAAACCAGAAAATTAGCTTTTGTTTTAACATGTTAGGAAAGGTATTTCTTTCTTTCTTGACTGAATGGCTGTGCCTTTTCAGCACTTTAATCACATCTCCAAAAGTAGATATAAACATTTTCCACCAATTATTTCTATGAGCCTTCTGGATGACATTTCAATTCTATATGAGTTCATGGCTTTATGAAATGAATTTGTTGCTTTCAGCCCATAGAAAGATCCCTTCCCACTGGACCACAGATTCTAAGCCACTTGCTTCACCTTTGATAATTGTTTGAATTCCAGCATAATAGTTTTATATAGGTATCTATCCAGATGCATCATGGCTTGCTGTGGCAACTGCTCTGTCCAAGACCGCAAGAAACTGCAGAGTTGTGAACACAGCTCAGCACATCACAGAAGCCAGCCTCCCCTCCATGGGCTCCATCTACACTTCTTGCTGTCTCGATAAAGCAGCCAACAAAATGAAAGACTCCACCCACCCCAGACATTCAATCTTCTTCCCCATCCTGAAATACAAAAGCCTGAAAGCACGTACCACCAGGCTCAAGGACAACTTCTATCCTGCTGTTGTAAGACTATTGAACGGTCCCCTAGTACGATAAGATGGACTCTTGACCTCATAATCTACCTCCTTATGACTTTGCACCTTATTGTCTGCCTGTAATGCACTTTCTCTGTAACACTTTACTGTGTATCCTGTTATTGTTTTCCCTTGTACTATCTCAAAGCACTGTTGTAATGAAAAGATCTGTATGGATGATGTGCAAAAACAAGTTTTTCACTGTACCTCCATACATGTAACAATAATAAACCAATTTACCAATAAACCAATTTACAAATTTACTGATGGGCAATAAAAAGTGTTTATGACTGCTTTATCATTAACTGTGAGGGAAAAAGTTGAGGATTTACCACTTGACATTTAAAATAAAAAGATATATACAAGAAAAGGGATTAAGCTCCTTTAATTCATCCTGAGAGATGCTGCTATCTCTTGTCATAGTGTTTTATTGTATCTCTACAAGCTGGATAGTGTAGTATAGTTTTTACCCCAATACCCTATCCAAATGCTGTAGGCTGTATTAGCTTGTGGGAAGATTGCCTTGACAATGGTTCTAACTATGTCTGCACTGTCTCAGTAGAAGCAAAAGGAATGGAGAACAGCACATTGGGTCAGTGAGGCTTGTTGCTGTAAGACTGAGGCTAAATCAGAGGTTCAGGATTGTCTGAAGTGTACCTGTCAAATGAAGAATCTGCTACTTCACGTTATCACCTTTCACTCTGAGAGCACAGTTCATCAAAAAATAAACATAAAAGGAGATAGAGTGAGTAATTCTTGGATGCCTTAAGCTACTTAGAAGGGCCTAAGCAACACCAAAAAAAGCATGATAAATGTAAAAATCTGCACAAAGAGCCTGAAAGTGGTCTATATATGTTTGCTCTGACACAAAGCATTAGTACATTTGCAATTATGCAGTAAGGAAATAACAGCCTCAATACCAGTAATTTTTTCATTTAACCTCTCTCTTATATAGATCACTGTGGACCAGGAGGACTTATAGTCCATTCCTATTTCCCATAAGGTGTACATAGAAACAAGCTGGTCACATTTAGCCCAGGCTGGTGGGCATATCAAGTCCATCCAAGAAGAATATTCATCATACAGCTGGATTTTAACAACAATCCAGCAAGTACATTGATATTTCTCAAGTGACAGCCCATAGATTCCTAGACTTAAAAACACTGCAATTTTTATAATTTGTCATGGTATCATTTGAACTCACAACACTTGGAATGTTAATGTAATATCACAACCATTATAACACAGAATTATTAAAAAATGATCACACTTGCATACATCAAATAAAACAAAAGAAGTGATCCCTGAGATGGGACGCTAATTTCCTGATGAGCTGAAACCATTGAGCATTGTCCTTGTTTTTGATGTACCGACTTTGAACAGTCCCATCATTTTGCAAGTGCACTCTCAGTAACTGTTCAAATACAGTATAATTGGCTAAAAATAGAATATAGATGTAATTTCCTTTTCCTTTGGCTCACTGCTGTTGATTCGTGTCTTTGGATTAAGATAAGGATGTTTTCTTGCTTGGGAGTTTTATGGGATGCTAAGTTCCTGGAAAAAGCATGAATCAACTGCAGTATTGTTGAGCAGCAAGTTTCTCACCAGCAACACGTTTTTTCCATTCCTAATGTGTGCATCCACCCAATTAATACATAAATAAACACATTGCTACAGTGACACTGCTTTATCCTTCACTGTCTTGTTTAACTTCCTTTAAACACACACAAAGGATTTCACAGAAATACTAATAATTTATACACCCCCCATTTTAAAAGAAATCAGATATTCATACTGGATATTGCGTTTCCACAATGATTACTTCCATGATAAATCCTGGGGTTCCCCCAGATTTTTATATTTATTCTCAGGATGTAATTGTTCTTTGGAAGTCCACCCACATTGCTTGGCTTGAAGTAGCTGAATAAGTAGATAAGAAACGTAAGTAAGAAAAAAAAGCCATATAGCTCCTCAAGCTTGCTTCATCTTTCAATAAAATCATGCCTGCTCCAATCGCTGGCCCCAAAGTCCCTTCCCTGTATGATCACACCACCTTTGACTCCTCCACAGTCCAACATTCCATTCTCAGCCTTGCATCAACATCCACATCTCTCTAGGGCAGAGATTTCTAAAAATTCACTACCTTCTGAGAAACAGAACTCTTTCTTATCCCAAACGTAAATGATCACCCTCTGCCTATTCCAATGAACACTATCTCTAAAGCAAGTACATCTTCCTTAAAGGCAGAAACCAAAATTGTATGATTATTCCAGGGGTGATGTCATCAAAGTATTATCGTATTGTAGCAAGATTTCCTGACTCATGCTCCACCCCCCTTCCATAAAAAGTCAACATCCCAGTAGCCTTTTTAATTCCTCTCCCCACCTGGTAACTTATTGTGTTTCCTCTTTGAAGACTCCCAGGTCTCCATGAACACCAACACTTAAGAGTTTCACACATTTTAAATAATATTCTGCTTCATTATCCTTTCTATTGGAGTAGGTACCTTCCACTCCTGGTCAGTATATTTCATTAGCCAACTTTATGCGCACTTACTGAACTTACCTATATCCCTTTGCAGAAGAAATTGGATTAGAAATAAACTAACAGGGATTATTTTTAATGTATAAATCATTCATTAAAAACAATTTACACATGTGTTAAACTGTCTGTATCCATTGAAGTGTCTGTATCCATTTCCTGTTGATCTCCCAGCCAAGAGGAAATTGGACTAGGTACTTCCTGTCATGGGATTCCTTCTCCTGTCACATTACAAACATGTGGTTGCATGATCAATCTGCATGCTGGTGCTCATTGATTACTGATGGACAGAAACTGGCTTTAAAGGCTGTGACCAATTGTTTTTAATTCTCAATAAAATAATGAATTCACCAAGCTGGAAGTAGTGAATCATGTGTGATTTAAGTTGTTCCCTCCAGGACATTGTTTTTTATTTAGCTTATTGCTTCTCCACCAGCTATTTTAATGCATTGAAAGTCTTATTGCCAGCCGTCCTGAGCACTGATCGAGATCACTTCACAGCCCTGAAGCACGGTCCTGGTGCTACCATTACTTGCAGTGGTGTAGTGCCACCTGCAGCAGAGGCTTGGATCAGCCTGCTCCAACTGACCGGGGGGCTGGGGTCTCCACCTGGGAATCAGAGGCCTCTATGGAGGGAGCTCTTTAATAGCCCTGACTTACTTCCCAGGAATCAGCATGTCAATGATCTGCCATCTGCCCACTTCATCGTGCAGCTCAGATTTTCACATTTCTTAAAGAATATCCCAAATTTGCAAACTTTTTGGTGAGTGTTGATCTGTTGTTAGTGTTAAATGAAGCATCAGCTTAATGCACAAAAATGGGTGAAATCCAGTCTCTAACTGAATTTTGTCTTCTTTGCAATTTACCCACTCACCTATCTTCACCTAAATCCCTTCATTTATATCATGAACATAGATCGTAAATAGCTGGGGCCCCAGCAATGATCCCCAAGCATCCCGCCAATTGCGGTTTGACAACCAGAAAATAACCCATTTATCTTTATTCTATTTTCTCTGTCAGTTAATCACACCTATGCTATGCTAATATATTATCCTTAACCTCAAGTTTCCTCATCTTGCAGAGTAACCATGTGACACCATGTTGAATGCCTTTTTGTATTACATCCACTGGCTCTCCTTTATCTGCTTTGTTGGTTGCAATGGCAAAGCTATATTTGATTTTACTTTCATGAAGACATGCTGATTATCTTTAATCATGCTCTGTTTTTCCAAATATTCTGTTACCAGGCTTGGAGTACAAATAAAGACCAGCTGTGGTGACATGGAACCAGTCACATATGGAACAGACAAGGTAATGATGGGAGGTTTTCTTCATTAATGAACCAATCTTGTTTAAGGGACAGTCTCAAAGCATCACACTAACTTTTGCTGAAAGTATATTTTATTTCCCGATTTGTTTTATAATTGAGAGTTGAAATATAACCAATTAAGTGTTATTGGTGAAAGATACATTCCCCAAAAACTGATGAATGAGGCAATTAAGAGAGCAAGGTTTTCAATATAAAGTCATTAGAGGTAAAGGAGGGGACTGGAGTTATAGAGTCACAACAGAACCAGGACCCTTAGCCCACCATGTCCAAGCCACCCATTGTACCCATCTACACTAATCCTATTTACCTATGTTGTATGCCTTAAATTAGTTAAATTTAAAATAGAGATGAAGAAAAAAGGTCTCAGAAGTGGCAATGACGTAGTCTGTTCTGCATAAACAATACTAGATTAGCAATGAGGCAACAATCAAGAGGCATCTGCTGGATTGGTAGAATTATGGAGGAGGTTGATAAGATGGAGTGGGGATATTATTTCCCTTAGTGTGAGAGCAGATCTATGTGACACAAACATAAGTTAGAAATCTGGGAGGAACTTCATTACCCAGAATGGTGAGAGTATAGATATTGCTGCCACATGGAGTGGCTAATGCAGATAGCATTGACATATTTTAAAAGAAGCTTGATGTTTACTTGTGGGAGACAGGAGTAAATAAAGGGATGTGGGACCAGGATGGAAAGAAGTAATTAAAGTGATAAAGACGTTGAATAATTATCCAGATAGAATACTTGAGGTAAAATCCCAGGATTAATTTTGGAAGTAATTGGATATAACAACTTGGGGGATTGCTTGGGTCTCTGTGGATCGACAGATCAACTGGATTGGATAATGTTCTTCATTCATAATTATATGCTGTTCTTCTGTAATGCCTTTACTGGCAGTTTCACATCCTATTGCTAAAAACACAGAGCAAATAATTATTGAGCTCTTTTGTGAGTTTGCAGGGTTAATTCTTACTGGGTGATTCAGCAGCTTGACTGCATTCATGAAATATTTTCACTTGAGCACGGTATTGTAGAATGATTTGAAGATATTGGCGACTATATTGTACTGCTCATGTTCTTCAGCTTGTGGATCAAACTATCAGTCATTGAGGTCATCTCCAAACTCCTAGAAGAAAAACACTATGATGCTAGAGGAACTCAGCAGGCCAGGCAGCCTCTGTGGAGAAAAGCAGGCAGTCAATGTTTCAGGTCAGGACCCTTCAGGACTCTGCTGCCTGGCCTGCTGAGTTCCTCCAGCATCATAGTGTTTTTCATCTAGATACCAGCAGCTGCAGTCCTTTGTTACTCCAAACTCCTAGACCTGAGACTCAGCACCTCCCTTTACAAATGAATCCTTGACTTCCTGACTATCAGACTGCGGTACATGAGACAGTAATAAACCAATTTACTAATTTATCAATGCAGTATAGGTGGAATTAGTCTATTCAGTACAAATAGTCATGGATTTTAAATGTAAATTAATGGAAGTCATTTTTCCATGAATTTTAACAATGGTTTAAAAAATGCAATGAAAATAGATCAAATCCACAAATCAAACTACTGCCAGATCAAAAGAAAAAAATTGTGAGTTTCTGCCAATTAAGTAGTGTGCAGCTATTAAAGGAACCTTTTCAAAGTGGGTGATGTATTCAGGGTACCTTTAAGAACTGATTTGTATTATGGGGCATGACTAATACATTAACATGGAATAAAATCATAAAATGATTACAACACAGAAGGAAGCCATTCACCTCATTCTTTTTGTGCCAGTTCTCTACTAGTTCCAACCCTGGCCATTCCTCTGTCGCCTTGCAATTCTTCCTCACAGTATATTTATCCAAGGCCAGAATGGAAGCTGTCTCCATCATATCTGCTTTCCAGATTCCAACCACATGCTGCACTACCAAGTTTTTTCTTTATGTCACTCTTAATACCCTTGTTGTGTATCTGTGATCTCTAATCCTCAAACTCTTCTCCAACAGTAAAACCTCCCAGTATTGCACTCTCTCCAGACACTACTTTGTCAATTTTTTTCTCTAAATAGTCTCAGTTTCTCCAGTCTACCCTGGTTGTTGTAGAACCTCATCCAGAAACCATTCACATGAATGGTTTCTGGACTCTTTCTAGTCCCTTCACATCCTCTTTCTAGTAGTAAAATCCTCTTTCTAGTAGTAGAATTGAACACAATACTCCAGACTATCAATTAATATCCGGACTATCAATGTCCCTTTTATGCCATGTGCTGCGACTTTACTCATAAGCCTGTTACATTGAATCTTATCAGAGGCCTTCCAGGTCCACCACATTGACTGCATCAACCTCATTAACTCTCTCCATTATCTCATCAAAAAATTCTATCAATTGGTTAAGCATAATTTGCCTTAACAAATCCATCCTGGATTGCCTTAATTAATCCATTTTCCTTCCTATGACTAATAATCCTGCCCTGAATCAATATTTCTAAAAGCTTTCCTATCACGTCTGACTGATACTTGCTGGACTTGTCCTTATTCCTTATTTTTGAACAGGTAATATTTGCTACTCTCCAATCCAGTCCTCTACATTGTGTTACCCATACGTTACTTTTCATGTAAGTGTAATTGCCTAGAATAAATGATGTTCTGTTTATGTCAGAATCAGAATCAGAATCTGTTTTATTATCACTAACTTAAATGACATGAAATTTGTTGTTTTGTGGCAGCAGTAAAGTGCAAAGATATATTACTATAAATTACAAACATAAATAAATAGTGCAGAAAGAAGGAATAACAAGGTGGTGTTCATGGGTTCATGGAGCGCTCAGAAATCTGATGGCGGAGGGGGACCAGCTGTTTCTGAATCATTGAGTGTGGGTTTTCAGGCTCCTGTACCTCCTCCCCAATGGCAGTAATGAGAAGAGGGCATATCCCGGATGGTGAAGGTCCTTAGTGATAGATGCCGCCTTCTTGAGGTACCACCTCTTGAAGATGTCCTTGATGGTGGGGAGGGTTGTGCCCATGATGGAGCTGACTATGCCTACTTCTAAATCTACCTCTATTTATTTGCTTAGACACACAGCGACACAAAAGAAACCTACAGACATTTCAGTGACAGAGTTTGGGATGTTGCAGCTTGAGGAAATAGCAGGACAATGATCTCGTGTGAGGTTCTCCTGTCAGGTAGAGGAGGGTTTTGGGTATGTTCGAGAGTTTGAAAGATATGAATAGACTCAGCAATTTGCCCTATGTGGAACTAGTGGAAATGTTCTTGAAGGCAAATAACACCTTGCTCCTGGGAGGACACAGAATACTTGGGAAAAGGGAAGGAACAATGATGCCGATGGCAGGGCTGGAATTATCTCAGATGTTGGTGAATCTTCGAGCACCATGTACTGTACATGAGATCTTGCACCAGTCTTTTTAGATTGAATTTATAATTATGTATTGATGCAACTAGTTTCCCAATCGTACAAGCTAATATGTGCAATGGAGTAATTGTATGGGTTTATTTCTTTTATATAGGGAAAGTAGTGCGCTGTGTGCATGTTTAGGTTATCAACAAGAATTAGATTGTATCATTTTGTTCTCTATATCCAGTATCTGCTGCTCAGTTGAGAGTTACTACCGTGAATAAAATATTTCCTCTGTGTGGCTCTATCTCTGTATAAAAGTAAAACAATAACAACAGATGCCAGAAATCTTAAATAAAAATAGAAAATGCCTGCAGGTAGGTGAGGCAGGATCAGCACAGAGAGAAACAGAGATATTGTTTCAGGTCAATGACGCTTCATCTGATAAAAGTTTTAATGAAAGATGATTGACTCAAAAACTGTGTTTCTTTCTTCACTGATGCTACCTCAGCTGCTGAGTAGCTCCAGCATCTTTAATTTTATTTCTACCTGTCTATTTGCTTATGCAAGCAGAAGCAAAAATAAAACTGACATTACAAACAAGGTAGCAATTTAAAAAGTGTTGTTTCCTTGGAAAGGCTAGGTTACATTAATGAAACTAGTAAATAATTCAATTTAATATATTCTTCCATGAATTAAAATTAGGCTACTCTCAGAAAGAGGACAAAACACACAAAGTAAAAATGTTTTCCCTTCCTACCATCCTCCTGGTTAATGTACAGTCTCTGGAAAATAAAACTGAAGACCTCATTACCAGAGGGACATCAGGTACTGTTGTGTACTCTGCTTCACAGAGATGTGGCTCACCCCCAGCACTATGGACACAGTGCTCCAGCCTGAGTGCTTCACCACCCACCACATGGATCAGACGACGGCATCAGGTAAAGGCAGAGGCAGCGGCGTTTGCTTCACGATTAACTCTTTGTGGTGTACAGACATAGCGGTTCTGTCACAGTCCTGCTCTCTCGACCTGGAACATCTGGTGGTCAAGTGTCATCTGTTTTATCTGCCAAGGGAGTTCTCCGCTGTCATCCTGGGAGTGGTGTACATTCCACCCCTGGCAGATGTCAAGCTGACGTTGGGAGAGTTGAGCACCGTGATCAACAGTCATGAGACAGCGCACTCTGATGCCTTCCCAATCATCACAGGGGACTTCAACCAGGCCAGCTTGAAAAAGTCCCTGACAAACTACTGCCAACATGTCACTGCAGAACCAAAGGACCCAACACTCTCGATCACTGTTCATCAAGAACACTTACAGTGCCATCTTGCACCTGCACTTTGGCAAGTCCAATCAAACCAGCTGTACTTCTACTCCCGACATATAGGCAGAGACTGAGGACCGCAGCACCAGTGGTGAGGACTGTGAATATGGTCAAGGGAGGTGGAGGAGCATTTACAGGACTGCTTTGAATTGGTGGACTGGTCCATATTCAGGAATTCATCTTCAGATCTGAATGAATATGCCATGGTCATCACTGACTTCATCAAGACCTGCGTGGATGAATATGTGCCATTGAGAACATATCAAATTTTCCCAAACCAGAAGCCCTGGATGAACCAGGAGATTCACAGTCTGCTGAGGGCTGGATCTGTGGTGTTCAAGTCCTGTGATCCAGAACCCTACAAGAAGTCCAGGTATGACCTACAGAAGGCCATTGTGAGAGCAAAAAGGCAATTCCATGTGAAGTTAGAGACATAGTCAGACGCACAACAGCTGTGGCAGGGTTTGTATGCCGTTACTTCCTATAAGGCAAAACCTAACAGCAGAAATGACAGTGATACTTCTCTCACCGATAAGCTCAATGCCTTTTATGCCTGCTTTGAAAGGGAGAATAACACTACACCTGTGTGAATCCCCACAGCATCTGGCGACCCAGTGATCTCTGTCTTGGAGGATGACTTGAAACATCCTTCAAGAGGGTGAACCTTCACAAGGCATCAGGCCCCAATGGCATACCTGGCAGGGTACCGAGAATCTGTGCTGACCAACTGGCTGGAGTGTTCAAGGACATCTTCAACATTTCACTGCTGTAGCTGGAGGTTCCCATCTGCTTGAAAAGGGCATCAGTCATACCAGTGCACAAGAAGAACAGGGGGAGCTGCCTCAACGACTGAGAGGTTGGTCATGGCTGGAATTAACTCTTGCCAGAGCGAGGACCTGGACCTGCTGCAATCTGCCTACTGCCAGAACAGGTCTACAGTGGATGCAATCTCACTGGCTTGCTATTTGGCTTTAGAGCACCTAGACAGCAGGAAAACATAAGTCAAGCTGCTGTTTATTGATTACAGCTTGGCTTTCAACACCATCATTCCCTCAGTGCTAATCAACAATCTTCAAAACCTGGGCCTCTGTACCTCCCTCTGCAACTGGATCCTTGACCTCTTTATCAGAAGACTGTAGTCAGTGCAGATTGGTAGTAACATCTCCTCCTCGCTGACAATCAACACAGGCGCACCTTAAGGATGCGTGCTTAGCCCACTGCCCTACCCTCTCTGCACTCATGACTGTGTGGCTAGGTACAGTTCAAATGCCATCTATAAATTTGCTGATGACACCACTGTTGTTGGCAAAAACTCAGATGGCGGTGAGGAGGTGTACACGAGTGATATAGATCAGCTGGTTGACCGGTGTTGCAACAACAACCTCACACTCAATGCCAACAAGACCAAGGAATTGATTGTGGACTTCAGGAAGGGAAAATTGGAAAAATACACACCAGGCTTCATTGAGGGGTCAGCAGTGGAAAGGGTGAGCAGCTTCAAGTTCCTGGTCGTCAACATCTCAGAGGATCTAACCTGGGCCCAACACATTGATGCAATCATGAGGAAAGCACAACCAGTGGCTACTTCATTAGGAGCTTGAGGAGATTTGCTAAGTCACCAAAGACCCTTGTAAATTTCTACAGATGGACTGTGGAGAACATTCTGACTGGTTGCATCACTGCCTGGTTATTGAGGCTCCAATGTGCAGGATCAAAAGAGAGTGCAGAAGTGTTGTAGAGTTAGCCAGCTCCACCACGAACACAACCTTCCCCATCGAGGACATCTTCAAGTGGTGATGCCTCAAGAAGGCGGCATCCATCATTAGGGATTCTCACCACCCAGGACATGCCCTCTTCACATTACTTCCATCAGGGAGGAGGTACAGCAGCCTGAAGACCCACACTTAATGTTTTAGGAATAACTTCTTCCCCATCCACCATCAGATTTCTGAATGGTCCATGAACCCATGGACACTGCCTTATTATTCCTCTTTTGCACTATTTATTTATTTTTGTAACTGATAGTAATTTTTATGTCTTTATGTCTTGCACTGTACTACTGCCGCAAAACAATAAATTTCATGACATATGTCAGCGATTATAAACCTGATTCTGATTGTAATAAATTCAGTTTCAGGTACTCTAAAAAACTGTACCCGGTTCTGACTGATAGATACATCAATAAATATATTTTAATGCAAAGAAACACTAAATAATCTAAATTCTAAAATGTTTTGTACTGCTTCATGGAAGATTTCAGTTTTGTTATTATGCAAATTATTTTGGACAGAAACTTAAACCATAACTTCACTTTGGAAAGATAATGTAATTTTAATGCAATTTGCCTTCAAAATCTTTACATTCATCACAGCCAGAAACACTCTTCAATGCCACTAAGAATTAATGTACTCTCAATGATGATGGACTTCACTCCAACCTGTAGAAAAGTTTCCAAATACAAATTTTTAAAAAATCTATTCTCTCAAAAATTGTTATGCACAGTTCTCCTTGTAACGGTACAGACTGAAATGACTTGGCTGACTAAAAATAGAATCAATTACGGAAAAGTGACCTTTATTCAGCAGTATCTGAATAAAACTTTACTGATACTGCTGAATAAAACTAAAGTTCACACTGGTTTTCACTTTTGAAACCATATGAGTTACTAGTTCAGATGAGTTACTAGTTCAGATGGAGAACATTTAGATCTTATAAATGAGCATGAGCTCTGTAACAGGGTTGATCTGTGCTGTTTGTATTGCACTTATACAAATAGATCACATTCCATTCCTACTGATTGTTGTAAAACTCTTTTTAACAATAAATAGTTATCCTTTTCTCAGCATATGTAGAGTATTCCATCATATTCTTGACTAGTGGACTGTAAATGGTGGAAGGGTATCAGGTATAAGTGTATCAAATGACCATAAATTTCCTGTCATTTACTTAGGCTCACCATATATCTCTTCATTCCTCTACCTCAACTAGTTTCACACCTTCCGAGTTATGTAATGTTCCAGTTCTTCTGACAAAGGTAAACTACCTTTGTATTTGCTTCCATTGAACTTCATATGCCAATTGTTTATCCATTCTGCAATGTTATTAACATCCTTCTGTCATTTGTTTTACTTTGCCAATATTGAGCAGAAGGGCACAAATTTGACATCATCTGCAAATTTTGAAATTGTACTCCAAAGTCTACATACATTGTTACTAGCAGTGATCTAGGCACTGATCCTTGTAGAATGCCACTGTCCGTTTCCTTCCACTGTGAAGAGCTGCCTTTACTCCCACTCCCTTCTTTCTAACTTAACGTCAGTCGGCAATTTATTTAACTACGTGTTCTCTAACTTTTGCATTCCCTGTCCTTCTTCATTAGTCTATTTTGCTCTGCTTTATCAAAGGTTTTGAAAATCTAGATAAACTTCTACCATACTACCATTGTCTTATCTCTCTGTTACCTGTTCCACAAATACAACAAATATGCAAATATTCAATTTAAATGGGAGCTTGATGGCCAGTGAGTCAGGGTAGGTGTCTTAGCACCTTTCAATGCTATTTTGTCAGTGTAACCAGCACTTGCACTGGATAAGGCCCTGTGATGGTAAAGTCCTGAGGCATGTTAATAAGATGGGAGCTGACTTCCCAGTGGAAGACTGAAAGAAGCAGTGTGGTCCAGGTGCAAGCTACTGGCAGTCTCAGGACAGGAACATTTGACTTACTATTCCATTTTGATTTTTCATTTTACTGCAAAATGTACACTGGTTTTAGGCAACCGAGGGTGATTTTCAATTGATTGCACTGTATTCTGGCATGAAGAGTGATAAAAACATTAAGTCAAATAAGTTATTTCCCAAGGCAAAAAAAAACTAAAGTTATTTCCAAAGCAATGTACCTTAATGTCATCAGCTTCAATGTTGTATACATTATGACAACATTAAGCATTATTGATTGAAGTTTGCAATTGCCTCCGACCAGTAACAGGGCTCTGAAGCAGCCTGTGAATGGAGGTTAGCAGCTTCTAGGATATGAAATCTTGGGCTCCAGTTAATGTGAATGTCAAAGGTGTCATACTTGAAGAAAAGAGGCATTTTAATTGAAGTTGAATAATGGACTATGGCAGTAGGCTGCACACCATCTGCTATCTGTGTGGAACAGCCTGCTTGAGGCTTCTGGATAAAACCAATTGCCTTTATCAGTGACACACTGTCTTCATCCATGGGATGCATTCAGGCCAATAGCACAGAGCCATTTAATTTCAGGTGCCAACAACACATGCTGAATGATAAAAGGCATTACGCAGACATCTGTTCTGGAAACACAGAGGGAACATGCATGTTTAACTTAAAGTTGTTTTGCAGTGTAACACCTCATCAGCCAAGTCATGTGTAAAGGACTAAACATCATTAATTGAATGGAAACTAATTGGACTCTGAAACAAATGCAGATCTTTCATAGCTTGTTAAAACTGCCATGATTTCATTGAATAACACCTGCTATTATTGTCAGTCTTATTAATGAGCCAGTAATGTGATATAAATGGAGAACTGGAGACATCATCAAAGACAGCCCAGTTAACGATCAGAACAGAATGTAACCTGACAATACCTGTTTTCTCCTTCTTGGTGTGATTTAAAAGAGTGCCGTCATTGAAGCTGCAGGAAACAAAGAGAAAATCTGAAACTGTGCGCAGAAGGAAGATCATAATACCAACTTCCATTGCCCATCTAGATTTGTTAATGCGATTAAACCTCCAGTGGCATTGCTCACTGTGGCCAAAGAGATATGCTGCTTCATAAGGAGTATACCATGTAATGAATTGTGTTGCTAAATTGTCACCTACAGGGTTGTTATATTGTATAATAAATAGATTAGATTAGAATTAGAAACAAAGTCATATATTGCTCATATTTTAAAAGGGTGATAAAGAGGAAAAGACAAGAGACTCCAAATGCTAAAATCTACAGCAACACACAAAATGTCATGGTTCTGAGTTCTGGCCCTCAATTCGGCTCCATTTATGCCTGGTTGTCCAGCACATGGATTCCATGCTGGACTGATTAGATAACAATACACACCTGAGCCCCATCAGGGACCTAGCATA
>JARFYF010000001.1:17986533-17996601 GCA_030265395.1 Rhina ancylostomus
CAGCATGGAATCCATGTGCTGGACAACAAGGCATTAATGGAGCCAAATTGAGGACCAGAATTCAGAACCATGACAATGCACTTGTCCAAGTGTCTTTTAAATGTTGTTATTGTACCTGCCTCAATCACAGCTCATTCAAATTGCTAAATGCCATCAAAATTTGGCATTAGTCTAAGAGTCATAACAAATGTTTGCTTAGCCTTATATTTGTGAGGATAATGTGAATGAAATAGAGCTCCTGCTTCTCAGTAAAAATATTTCTTGCCCATTCTGTTTCATGAATGACCAATATTATGCATGGTTATCTTGTTTTCCACATTCACTTGAGCAGGCAAACAGAGTCTTGGTTAAGTATCTTATTCTAAAGAGAAGCATCAAAATTAATCCTATCTGGAATACATTATTAAACATGAGACTATTGTATTGTGCTAAATGCACCATGTAGTAATATTTGATGAGTGTGGCCGGCCACTGAAAGTTGGGTTCATTGACTTCAGTGGAACTGAATTCCAGAGCAGACTTCAACTTACATCTTACATCATATCTTACCATATTTCTTTATTATCAGAAAAAAATGCAGATGCTGAAATTCCAAAATAAATACAGAAAATGCAGGAAACTCTCAGCAAGTCAATCATTGTCCATGGAAAAAGAAACAGAATTAATATTTCAGGTTGAAGTCCCTTCTAAAGAATGGAATTTTTCTGTTTTCATTAGCCTATTGGTAATTGGTTTATTATTGTCTCATGTATCGAGATGCAGTGGAAAGTTTTTAATCCAGACAGATCATTCCTGACATAAGCACATCAAGATAGTACAAAAGGGGAATAAAACACAAAATGCAGAATATAGTGTTACAGTTACAGAGGAAGTGTAGTGCAGGTAGACAAATAAAGTGCAAGGGCCATGACGAGGTAGAATGAGAGATCAGAAGTTCATCTTTATCATATAGGAGGTGTTCAAGAGTCTTATAACAGCGGGATAGAAGCTGTCCTTGAGCCTGGTGGTATGTGTTCTCAAGCTTTTGTATCTTCTGCCCAATGGAAGGGGGGAGAAGAGAGGATGACCAGCTGGGAGGGGTCCTTGATTATGTTGGCTGCTATTCTGAGAGAGTGAAAAGTATAGAGTCAATGGAGGAGAGGATGGTTTTCGTGATGGTTCATTTTACAGGTTCAGTACACATAATAGATGATATTAACATGCATTATCAGTTGGGCAGCTTTGAATATCACTGATGAAATAAAACTTCAGGATTCATTTTCTTCTGTCTCTTCAAAACAGGCAATGTATTAAAAGGACAGCGGCAAGATCAGTGAGCTCCCAGCACATCGAAGGATCTCGTCTTAAGCAGTGGATTTTAGACATTAGGGTCACCTTGCATTACTTATATTGTTAGTTCTGTTACAAATCAACCACCTGAGTAATTTGTTACCAAAAATTAAAGCATAGGCATTCTGTTTTCAGTTATTTTCTTTTACATATAGTTATATTTTCTAAATATAACTCTAAATATAAAGTTTATATTTTCTGTCAAGCTAGTGGTTTATAAATTGGAATAGTTATTAATTTCATTCTAAAGTGCAAGTTCATGGTCATGGTATGTCTATAAGAGGATATCAGTATCTGAATAATTACCTATTATCCCAACAGACTTCAAAGCACTCTTTGCGATAAAAATTAAAAATTGGCATAGCATGTGAAATGGTCTGCTGAAAACACTTTCTCCAATAATCAGCCAAAACCCAACATTGATAATTCAAAACAAATTGGAAGAGGCACTTCTAATGGCTTAAGGCCATTTACTCTGGCAGAGTAAAACAAAATTCATTGGGAATTATCTCACAAGCACAAAGTAGGATTGAAACTGAATATACTTAACTGGCAAGCACTGTGGGAAATGACAATGATATGTACCAGGATCAAGTACTTTTTTCCCCCTAAGAATTAATACATCAACTGAACTACTCCTTGGAATGGAAATCCCTTCAGCTTTGTTAATTCAAATTTATTGAGGTTTTTTTTCTCCCTCGTCATAATTTTATTGTGATATCTTTACTCAGATATTGTGACATAACCTAGTGGCATCACTATGATATAACCACCACTTCTTTCCTCACTTCCACCACCTCCCCAACCAATAAAAACTGCTTATCACACTACATTGAATATTCATGAATTTAGACAATTGCTATAGTTTCTTGGAAACATTCATAGCAGTACATCTGTTTCTCAGGTCATGCTGGGCTACAACGTCTTCAATGGGCAAACATTTATGGCTGCCAGCTGAAATTTCCATTGGCGACATGTGCCAACCTGCAAGGCAGACAGTTGAATATAATCTTCAAAGCAAAGCTTTTCCAGCTCAGAAGCGAAGTTATTTAGCAGTCTTGGGATTACATTTCTGGCATCTACCCCAATGCTTGGAAAGCAAAAGATATATTGATGATAAATATATCAATTTATCATGAAATATATTGTCATGCTAATATATTTGAGACAAATTGTCAAGGAATTTCATCATGACAAAATAATTATGTATATCAAGGAATACTCAAAATTTAAGCCAGTTGACTCTGGTAAGAGAACAGGATAGTTAGCTCCAAGAAGTACTTCAGACATAAACATTGCTAATTGCAATTATTTGTACAGCCAAGTCAGTCTTCATGGCCTTGCCCATTATACAGTTTGCCCACTGCTCACATTACATTTTAAAATTACTTTTTTTTGGAATTTCATGCTGTACTATGCTTTTGATCTGAACCTTGCGATTTGAGTTTTGTCTACGGAATCATATTTTGTTGGACTCATTCCCTCGCAAGGCAGCACATGTAATTTGAGAAATGACATGCTTTTAAAAATATCATACTAGGGAAGAGAAAGCCTGGTAAAATTCATAGATTTTAAGGAGCATCCTCAGGAAAAAATGAATATTGGTGAAGATTAGAGATTGAGGGTAGGAATTACAGAGTTGTAGGCCAAGGCAACCAAAGGCCTTGCCACCAGATTGGGTGAAATCAGAGTTCTTGGAGGGTTGTGGACTGCAGGAGATTCAGAGAGAAGGCGGTGGAAGCTACAGATGGATCTGAACACAGGGAGTGACTTTTGAAAGTGCGATAACAGGGTAATACGTAAATTACATTCGTCCCCTGTCCTCAGCATATCAGATCTCCACCACTTGACTCAATAGTGAGACCAAAGACAAAGATGGAGGTCAGATATCCCAGCATCTGACCTCCATCTCATTCCGGACATCCATGCTTGACCAAACATGAGGAAAAAACTGAGGTAAAAAAAAGTGGTACTGGAGGAACTCAGTGGGTCAGGCAGCATCTGTGGAGGGAGATGGACAGTCAGTGTTTCAGATCAAGAACTTTCATCTGGACTGGAAAATCTGAGACTAGCTGAATCATAAATACTTGACAGTCAGTGATTCCCTATGGAATTGCCATTTATTGGTCAGCTTAATTCAGCCTCATGTGTTCATGAGATGATGTGATAAACCTATTCTCTATAATTGGTAAATTGGTTTATTATTGTCACATGTACAGTGAGAAACTTTGTTTTCCATGTCATCCATACAGATCATTTCACTACAACAGTGCATAGAGATAGTACAAGGGAAAACAATAACAGAATGCAGAATAAATTGTTGCAGTTACAGAGAAAGTAATATAATGCAGGCAGACAATAAGGTACAAGGCCACAATGAGGAGATTCTGAGGTCACGAGTCCATCTTATCATACCAAAGAACCATAACAGAGGGATAGAAGCTGTCCTTGAGCCTGGTGGTATGTGCTTTCAGGCTTTTGTATCTTCTGCCCAATGGGAGGAGGGAGAAGAGAGAATGTCCTGAGTGGGTGGGGTCTTTGATTATATTGGCTGCTTTACCGAGGCACTGTGAAGTGGAGACAGTTTCTGTGATGTGCCGAGCTATGTCCAGAACTCTCTGCAGTTTCTTGTGGTCTTGGGCAAAACTGTTGCCATACCAACTGTTAATTATAATTGTTTAATTTGTTGTGCATTTAATCTATGACACAATTTGTTTGACAATGTACTTTCATAATCTTATTGTAGTTTATGCTTTCATTATAAATTTCACTATTGCTATCAAACGCAGTCTTCAGCTTTCTGTCCATTTTGATTCCTGATATCATGAAATTGTCTGGTGAGTTTTTCATCATAATTCGCTGAGAGAGAAAAAGATAGTTATTTTCCAATTTTGACATGCTGAATCAATATGATGGTGACACAAGAAAAGGGTGTAAATAGCAAACTTAATCTGTGTCTTAGTTTTCCTGTTCTGATCCTGTTATAAAGGTTTGTGATTATATTGCAATCCAAGTTCAGCTGTTTGTTGCTGCTGCAAGCCATAGCCTTGTTTAACTCCTTGTGTCCAACTAACTTCAACTAAGTAGCACCCACAGAGTTCAACGTTTAGTATCCTGACTGTATTGTGATAATTAAATAATTTGATTTTAATGAAGATGTGATAAACAGTAGCAAACGGTGATAGTAATAGATTTTAAGGACACAAGGGCAGAAATTTAATTTAGAGATGTGCAACGTGATACATTTTGGAAGTAAAAATACAAGGCACAAAATGGGAGGAACCCAAAAATGGCACACAAGCACAACCAGAAGCCAGGTGTCAATGCATATAAATCTTTGAAGGTGGCAGAACAGTTTGAGAAAATTGTTAATAAACCATATGGTAGCATTATGGACTTCATATATTAAGTACAAATGCAAGGAGGTAACATTGGAACCTTATTGAAAACACTGCCCAGGCCACAATTAGAGTATTCATCTAATTTTGGTCACTACATTTTAGAAGGATGTGTAAGTGCAAAGAAGGTTCATTACATGGGTCCATGGAACAGGGATTTTAATTACAAAGGCCAGGTTGTTCTTCTTGAAGCAGAGATGTTCAAAAGATGATTGAGTAATAGGATACAAAATTGCAGGGATTTTGGTAAACTAAGTATAAAGAGACTCTTCCTATTGGTGAAAGGTCAAAGATGAGAGAATACAGATTTTAAATAATTGACAAGATAGCCAGGGATGAACTAAGGAAGAACTTCTTTATGCAGTGAATAACTGTGATCTGGAATCCTCTCTCAGAAAGTGTGATAGAATGTGCTTTCCAAAATGGAACTAAATAAATATTTTAGGTCAAAAATTTACAGGGCTATCAAGGAGTGGAGGAATGAAGACGACAAGATTATTCTACAAAGAGCCATAATTTTGTATGCAGATACTTTGACAGCTTCCTTATAACTGGAATGTCTGACTACCATCTCAAACCTGAATATGGCAGGATAAAAAAGTATAAGTATAAGCTTTATTCAATCTCATATGACATGCACACAACAAATAATGGCAATGTTTCTGTTTCAATGTCAAACAATATTTCACTTTGTAGGATAAAGTTGGGACAATCCATGTTTGTAAAAATAAAAAACTGTAATAGTGAACTGTTCTGTGTGATTGCCATTGGGCTTCTGACCATGAATACCAGAGGTGAATTGCATTAGATATGTGAGTGTCAAACATTTTCTTTATTCCTCTATATGTAAAATGTAGAAAGCTCAAATTTCTCAGAGCTCCAAACTTCTAATCATTGTTGCCTATCATCAAAATGGCACCAAAAATACAAGTGGGAACAAGTTGCTTGACATAATATTTCAAATAGGAACTAAGTTAATTATTGTTCATTTAGAGGCATACTATTGAACTTCAACTAGGCACAAAAACAAAAAGCTCAAAATGCTCAGGAAGTCTGAAATAAAAACAATAAGTGCTGCAGATTCTCAAAAGTCAGACAACATTAGCAGAGAGTGAAAAACAGAGTGGATGCTTCTGCTCAGAAACCTTTGGTCCAATGGTAAAATGAAAACTTTCCTGTCTCCACCCTCGTAGAGACCTTCCATTTTCTTCTCCACCAATCTCCATAACCCTAACCCAACTTTTCTCTGCAATTTTTAGCTTTATTTGTAACTTTTGCTATTTCTGATGAAAATCAATCACAAATTCTGATACAGAAGATATTCATGGAAACTATCACTGACTAAGAGCAAAGATGGATATAAGCAATCATTCCTGTATCCTAGTGACTATTTTCTCCCAGATAAATAAATATGCATTTGATGTGTCTAATCAGTGTTTTTATTGTTCTTAGTGAAGCTATCTCCTTTTCAGATTATATTTACATTTATTGGCATTTATAAATGGAAGATTTTTGGTTAATCCTTACTGCAACTGAACCCGATTTATCTATATCGTATCAATGTTTAGTCTTCATTTCATTTAGGAACTTCTCAAAGCTATGAGACTTGTACATTAAATTCTCACATTTCCCATTAGTTATTTTCTTCTTTTTCAATTGTTGTACTGGGAATGATTGAGAGAAACTAACGGGGAAAATTCTTGTCCCAGAGTCTTGGAATGAGCAAAACATTACACAGACAAACAGTCATAATCTGAGGACACAAGACACTGAAGATGCTAGAATCTGGAACAACAAGCAATCTGCTGGAAGAACTCAATGGGTCAAGCAGCATCTGTCACAAGGAAAGGAATTGTCAACATTCTGAGTCAAAAACCTGCTTCAAGACCATAATCTTACCCTAATTGCTACTCTTACTGAACCATTAACTCATTTGGTCTCACCTCTTCAGAGATATTCACTTGGTTCTGCCAATCCCTCCCCAGATCTTCCACTACTGTCAAATAACTAGATTTCTCTCTTTCCCAGTTGTCGTGAAGGGTCTTGGACATAAAACGTTAACTGTTTTTCTCTCCACAGATGCAGCCTACTGCCTAACCTACTGAGTGTTTCCAGCATCTTCTGGTTTTATTTCAGAATTATAGCATCTGCAGTTTTCTTTATTTACACAAACAATAAGGCCATTTGTTTTAATCTTTCCATGTATTTTGTCTCCATTACCTCACCAAGGCCTCCATCCAATCTTTTGGTCTTTCTTTCTGTCAAAAACTTCTGCCATAAATTCCTATTCATCTACTTAACTTTTGCACCATTTAATATTTCTTAAGCTTTCTTAATTTGTGAAGTATCGGTGTGGAGGTCAGTTATGCAAGGAATTATTTTTAATTTTTGCTGCTTGATGCCATAAGTAACAGTGTAATGGCAATTGCATAATTGGGACAGATATCAAATGGAAAAAAAAGCTGGAAAAATGCTTCAGTTCCTGACAGGATAACACCATTAAAGACATATGTAGTGGCTTCTGCTTCACTTATTGTTTGAAGTTGTGACATTGTGAAAATAGCCATCTTCCTGAAACAAAGTAAAGCAATGTGTCAATAAAAGAAGATCCAAAAGCAGATTAGCACACTCTGAAATGAACTACATGATGTTTATGGGAAAAGGGGAGAAAAAAGATTTGGACTTAATGCTTTATTTCTAACCATTTTGTGAGCAGTTCCCTAGGAATATGATTGGTAAGAAATTGGGTTTTGTTATTTAACAAACATTTGGCATTCACCTTTAAAAGGGTCATATGGGACTAGTAAGTAACTTATTGGCAATTGGTCAAACAATTTAGCTCTGAATGGACGTTTATGTTGCTTATTCTTCAATAATACACATGAAATTGTTGTTTCTCAAATAAACTATTTCTTCACATCTTTCACAGGATGTCTGTGTAGCTTTGACATGACAAAATTGAAAATATAGATTGTTTGACCAGACTCAAATCTCAAGGTGACAAGGATATAAAATAGATGAACAAAAGTAGAACAAAAGTAAAACAAAAATAAAGATGAAAGGTTATTTTCTGATCCTTTCACCTCTTCATTGCTAGGGGTCACATACTTGAACCCTTCAACTTTTTGTTTCAGAGTCATTAGCTTCTTCCCTGAAAGGACAGATGCCATAAATAAGGATCGTGTGAAATACTGTTCTAAATTATAACAAAATTGCCAAGAACAATGTTTCATTGGTCATAAAATCTAAAACTGTCATAGAGTTTGGTTGTTGAACAAAATTACTCCGTTATGTTGCAAAGCTTTTTCAAATTAAAATAGCTTCCATTTTACAGTGTTAAATCAAGGACGAATCAATTATTTTTCAGGTAATTGCGTAAAACAGTGTTATCAATTCAGCTATCCATAATGCATTCCTAGATTTCTGAAGTCATCCATCATTAATCAGAGGTGTATTAATGACCTGGCCTCTATTAGTTTGGTCCATGGGCTATGTAGCCAAGAACATCCCTTTCTGTCCTCTACAGGGATGTGATGGCTCATTACTTGCTCCCAGCTTCGCTGCCCACAGGAGCTCTGTATTGATATTGTGATATGCTTTTTCTAATTGTAATATCTAGTTGGGCTTGCCCATTCTGATGTGTGTGTGTGTGTGTGTGTGTGTGTGTGTGTGTGTGTGTGTGCATGTGTGTCTGTGTGTGTGTTTGTGTGTCTGTGTGTGTGCTCTGTGTGTGTGTGGGGGTGTGTGTGTGTGCGTGCTTGTGCGTGTGGGGAGGTGTGCTGTGTGTGGGTCTGGGTGTGGGTGTGTTCGGGCATGTGTACTTGTGTGTGTGTATGTGAGTGAGTGAGAGAGAGAGAATTTGTTAACTAAATGATATTAAGAGCTTGAATGAAAGCTTGAATCATAAAATGTCAAAAGGATCGAGGCAAGGTAAAATGTAAAAACAAAGGTAAAACATAGTTATTGAAATGAATTACCATTATTTGGAAACATCAATCGGTCTGATAGAGAAATCTGGGATATTGCCTTGACTAATCACTGCTTAGCTTGTTGGTGTTAAAGGATTAAATGCAGAGTAACTCCTCTGGTAAGTGGATTCAGGAAGTGAGAGTGAGAAAGTATCCCTGGTATGTAATTCCAGTTACGATCTTATTCATGGTTGCAACACAACCACTACGGATGAAGTGGGTAAATATATCTTGTATGTTTTAAACTTTGGTGCATGTGTGCTCATGAACATGTCTATATGATGCTAAATTCACTGATTAACATATATGTAGTCATGTGTTGTAGCTTCACAAAATTGACACCTTATTTTTAGATGCAGTTGGAGATGAATCTGACATACATTTTAAAGTCCTCAGGATTGCTCCCTTAGCATTCATGGAGTGAACAATATGCCAGCGTATGAGGTTACAGATTGGAGTGGAAGATAATTTTCATGGTCCCAAAGGTTTTCTAATTGTGAGCTGCTAGATCTGTTTTGAACTTAAATCAATTAATATGTCCTTGGGTGAAAATGGAACTTTGTCTCCACAAGGACTTTGCAGTAGCCATTCCCACCAATATGATCATGGGCCATAGATGGGTGAGGATATAATGTCAAATTGTTTCTTCATGCATTTGGTTCTCTCACAACCTGATGATGCCAGCCTGATGCTTAATGTCATTTTGGGCTTGGTCATTCAATGACCGACATTGAAGTTCTTACCTGTTACACAATTTGTGCCAGTGCTGCCCTCAGTGCTTCTTCCAAGTAATGTCCAACATGGATGAGTACTCATTGACTGAGGGAAGATGACAGGATTTATGGGCATTTAAAGAAGTATAGGATGATCAGGGACTGTCAGCATGGCTTTGTGAGGGGCAGGTCGTTCCTCACAAGCCTGATTGAATTCTTTGAGGATGTGACAAAGCACATCGATGAATGTAAAGCAGTGGATGTGGTGTACATGGATTTTGGTAAGGCGTTTTATAAGGTTCCTCATGGAAGGCTTATTCAGAAGGTCAGGAGGCATGGGATCCAGGGAAACCTGGCTGTGTGGATTCAGAATTGGCTCACCCATAAAGACAGAGAGTGATTGTAGATGGAGCATATTCTGCCTGGAGGTCGGTGACCTGTGGTGTTCTGCAGGGATCTGTTCTAGGAGCCCTGCTGTTTGTGATTTTTGTGAATGACGTGGATGAGGATGTGGAAGGGTGGGTTAGTAAGTTTTCTGATGATACAAAGGTTGGTGGTGTTGTGGATAGTGTAGAAGGTTGCGGTAGATTACAACAGGATATTGATAGAATGCAGAGCTGGGCTGAGAAGTGGCAGATGGAGTTCAACCCAGATAAGTGT
>JARFYF010000001.1:18396391-18408263 GCA_030265395.1 Rhina ancylostomus
GAGATATTAGGTCGATTAGGCCATTATTCACTGGGATTTAGAAGAATGCATGGGATCTCACTGAAGCATGCAAAATTCTGACAGGGTTAGACCAACTGAATATGGGGTGAATGTTTTCCCTCACTGGGGGTTCAAGAACAAGAGTCACACTCAGGATGTGGAGTAGGACATTTAGGGCTGAGATGAGGAGAAATGGTGAAGCTGTGGAGTTCTTTACCACAGAAGAGGATGGAGGCCATGTTGCTAAATTTACTTAAGGGATTTCTCAAGACATTTTAAAAAATAATCAAGGGACATGGAGAGAGGACAGGATTGTGCTATTGTGGTAGACGTCCATATTGAATGGCAAAGCAGGTTTAACAGATCAAATGGCATGCTCTCATTTACTGTGTTTTCCTGCTGATTCTACACTGCCTTAAATATAGAAAGTACAGTGCATTGTCTGTATTTCCTTTTGAAGTTGCTGAACTGTGTAGAAATAGGTGGTTTTGAAAGGGTTGTTGTGACATGCTATTAATAGAATTTGACTTTGAAAATAGATGTGCTGTACGTTGGCAAAAGAACACTGAGTAGATGTCCTTGATGATTTTTTAAAATTAATTTTTGAGGTCCTTTACTAATTTTTTAGTCCCAATCACCCTCGAAGGTGGCAATAGGCCACTTTCATAAACTGCTCGGGCCTTTGTTGTCTCCCACTGCACAAATGCTGTTGGAAGTCCAGAATTACAAGTCAGAAACTTAAAAAGGCTGGTAAATAAATGTCCAAGTCAGAATGATGTGTGACCTGACTACAGGTTATCTATGTTGATTCCCTTAGGAGGAAAAAAAATGGTCGAAGATTTAAAAAAATCTAATATTACCTGGCAGTCAGTACTTTCCCTGTATTATGCTTTATCTCAAAATCTGTTCAACGGATAGTTTGCAGGTGCAGTTGCATAGCTGAATTACCTTAGTAGGTTTCTTTTTAAATAGCCATGAAGTTTAGACCTAAGAAACACTGAACTCTTGGTCAGCTCAGTATCCAATATGGTCATTGATTAATGTCCCAGTTCTGCTATGCAGTTGCAAAAGGCTTAGGAGATGTATTTTTAATGAAATGTGCTTTTGAGATGAGTTGATGCTAATATTTTGTGTTGTCTCATACCAAGAGATACCACAGAATCAAATAAATAAGAAAAAAAGCACTGAAGGGTTTTTTGTTATCTTCCGCAAATGTTATATTTCTACAGGAAGTGTAGATCCACTGCAATGGCTATACAAGTGTTGAAGCATTGCTTCTATTTCTATTTAAAAATACAAGCAAAGATAAAGAAATTTAAAGCCAGGAAAATGTATGACTTTGAAGTGTGAAGTATGCAGTGAGATCTGATATGATCTGAGCCAAGAGAGAATAACAACCACTGTAAAAGCTGTATGTTGGAGAAGTAAGCTCTGAAATATTTTAAATGAAGCAATAAAAACAAACTACTGAAGGTTGCAACACCAAAGAAAAAATGGAGGGCAAATAATAAAAATTGGCATCAGGTTGGCCTGGAGAAGGACATTTTAAAGATACTGGAGTATTTTAAAGAAAAAGTTACATAGAAATGCACTTCAATCAATACCATACAGATAGCTTATCTTCATAGAAACCAACAGGGCAACTAGAAATTGAAGCTGAGAAACATTTGCTCCATAATTCCAGAGCAGGACAAAGGCTGTTGTGTTTTTATAAAAGAATAACACAGCTAAGTTGTTTAACTGGAAATGCCTTTACAGTGCTGTAGGTGCTGATTAATGTAATAGAGTTGTGGGCTGTATTAGAATGGCAATTCCATAAGGAAGCTTGACTGACAGGGCATCAATTTTAATACTGGATTGATTGCACTTTCGACAATACTTAACCCCATGTCCTGCACACCTGAGGCCATGTAATCTTGAGGTCAAACAGTATCAAAGGCTGGGTGTAATTGGACTAGTTCAAAGAGATGGAATTTAGTCATCATTTTGAAGTCAGGTATTTTGTCGTTTTTGTATATTTTGTGTGTTTTATTTCCCTGTTAAGTAGCAAAACAATGCATTTTTGAAATGTACAAATAGGGTTTGTTGAAGCAGAGATTTCTGTATAGTGGCACTGAGAGATTTAAAACAGACAAATTTTTGGGAGTGGAGAAAAGATGCATCATTTTACACAAGTCCACATTAGCTGATCACTAGTGGTTCTGAGAAGGCATTGTCTTCCTCCTCAGACAGTTGAAGTAGTTGTGCTGATGATACCATAAACTCATTAGGTAGAGAATTCAGGATTTTGAACTGATGGTTAAGGAATTTTGATTCTTTCAAAATCAAGATGACTTCTTGCTGATGGTCTTCCCCTCTCTTGTCCTTCTTGGGGAACACCAGTAGGTGGTGCTGGAAGAAAGAATTTGAGTATTGCTGATAAATGCTGTTGGGTGCAGTGACAAAAGGACTCCTTGAATGAATCAGATGCCAGTAATTTTTTTAAGTAGATTTTTTTGTCTTAATTTTTTGGGCTTTGGCTCTCATTGGCACCGCCACAGTTTATTCCCAATCTTTAATTACCCTCAAGAAAGAGGCAGCTATCATCCTGAACCTGAGCAACCCTTTCAGTGAAGAAATATCCTTAGCAGTCTTAGGTGGGGCGTTCCTGGATTTAGACCCAGGAACAATGAAGGAACAGCAATGGGTTTTCAGGTCAGGATGGTGCTTTGGAGGAGAACCTGTATTTGTCTTTGTACCAATATGGAAGTTATGATGGAACATTACTTGTGCTGATAACATTGGGATTTTGCAGATTATTTATAGCCAAAGTAAATGCAGCCAAAACAGTGAAAGTGGTTTCACTTTTTAATTCCTACTTTTTTTAATAGATTTGAATGGTTTTTAATTATAGGATCTATTAACAAAAACAGTTTCCATGTTATTTTCAGGTTTGAACTAAAGAAAATGAGGTATACTAAAGCTGAAAATGTAATTTTATTACATTGGACACATCTGAAAACTTAAATCAGACCAATTATGTTTCAATAAGAGACATTCTGTAATATGTTATTGATAAAATTCATGAGAGTGACAAAGGGTATTAAATTATTGGTAGTTTTATAATGTGGGGTCCTGTTCATGAGGACCATTACAGCACCGTATCTGTGTATTCTGTCTTTGGCTCTAATGAGTCGGTTTCAAGGTGGAAATAAGAGCCAAGATTAGTTGCATGGGTTTAAGTACAGCACTAATTCTCCTTTAATTTGTTCCACTGTTTTCACCTATCCTACCTCAGATCTCCTCAAATGGCAAGTTGACTAAATGGTGACTCAGTGCAACTAGATATTCTACTTCTCACAAAAATATGAACACTGAAGTCCTTGGTTGCCCCCTATCATAGATTACAATCAGTGACAGTCAATCTTGAGTACAAATTTTATCAGATATAAATCTAACTAAAGATACTTTTAGCATTGAGTTAATGTTCTCTGGTGGACAATTATTGAAAATAATGTTATTAGTCATTCATTTATATATCATTTGCATTGAGCACTCGATGAGAAACCTCGCCGATTCAGACTGTTCTGCTTTTTTCAACATTGCAATTACTGCTATCTAGGATTTGGAAGTTAAATGCCAGCCATTTTTGCTGTGAAGTAATTGTAAATTCATTAAATTAACTTTTTAGGCTTTAATTCTGTTATACTCTTGTCTTAATTTGATCTTTTGAGGCCTTAGGGATCTAATGTCCATTTCAGTTTCAACCTCATCTTTCATTTATTAAATTAAAATTTGAAATTGAATATAGTTTGATTTCAAGCTAAGCAAGGGTTTATTTTTTCAGTTCATTAATGGTGCCAAGGAAATCTGCTATGCACTACGCTCAGAGGGTTACTGGGCTGACTTTATTGATCCATCTTCAGGACTCGCTGTAAGTATCCTCTGCAATTATTGTTTAATTTCTCATTTATAGAGATGTTTAAATGAAAAAAGAAAATATTGGGAGATGCTTGTGTTGAAAAATGAAACTTGAAATTGGCAGAAGAGAGAAAAAGTGTTGAATTCAATGTTACCAGTTCTGACTTGCAGAGAGAGGGGGAAAAAGGGGACAGACAGAACAAAAAGGAAGGGTTTTGAAAGGAGACCAGAAGAGAATGAATGAAACAAGTTGTGCTGCTGACTAAAAAAGAGTGGTAAAGGCTTGTGAATAATAAAAAGTGTATCTGGGGAGGTGTAAATAGGAGATGATGAATGAAATCTATCATTCAGAGCAGAAAACTGAATGCTAAGAATGTGAGATACTGGGCTGAAATTGTTGAACTTTGGAACACTTCAGTGTGCTATAACACTAAATTCAACACTTTTTTTTCTCTTTCCTTCGGGTGATTTTTGGCTTTTTATTCTTCATCATCATCCAATTATACCTCCCCCAGATTCATCTTCTATTATCCATTGGCCTTTACAACTCTTTCAGTTGGGCAGCACTACTGCTCATCTCCAACCTAGCACAGACTTTTCCTTTTGTTCTCTTTCCTCCTATTTCCCTCTCCCTCCCACCCCCTCTTCCTTTATTTTAAAATTTGCTTTCCCAATTCTGATGAAAGGTTATTAACCTGAATTGTTGACTTTGTCTCAGTACAGAATTTTGCCCGATCTGCTGAGTATTTGCAGTATTTCCTCTTTTTATTTTATTATGCCCAAGTAACACGTGACCTATATCAAAATCTTAATATATCATACCTTTAAAATGTAGGAATTCATCCAAAAAAGGGCATCTCAATTCCACAGCTAGTACTGCTGCTGTCTCTCAGCACCAGAGACTCGGGTTCAATCCTGACCTCTGGTGCTGTTTCTCTGAATTTTGCATGTTCTTCCTGTGACTGCATGGGTTTCCTCTGGGTGCTCCAGTTTCCTTCCATATCCCAAAGACGTGCCGGTTGGTAGGTTAAGTGGTTACTGTAAATTGCCACTAATGTATAGTTCAGTGGTAGAATCTGAAGGGAATTGATGAAAGTGTGGGGACAGTGACAAATGGAATTAATGTAGGATTAGTGTAAATGGGTGGCTGATGGTCCGTGCAGACCTGAGGGGCCAAAGGGCCTATTTCCGTGCTGTATGACTGAGTCTAATCTTACCCTCCAAGGCAACGATTAACTGGACGGATTTCTGGAAATGACAGGACTGAAGTATGAGGAGAATTTGGATTGATTAGGCCAATATTAACCAAAGTTTGAGAATAAGAGTTCTTGGCAGAAACCTACAAAATTCTGTTAGGACTGGACAGGCTAGATGCAGAAAGGACATTCCTGATTGAAGGAGAGTCCTGAGCAAAGGTTGACAGCCTCAGGATATGCCATTTAGTACCAAAATCAGGAGAAATTTCTTCACCCACAGGGTGGTGAATGTGGAATTCTCAACCACACAAAGCAGTGGAGGCCGAGTTAAAGAAGGAGGTCAATATTTTAATGCTAGAAGGATCCAGGGATATGTGGAGAAGGTGGGAACTGAAATGGATAATTGTGTTGAATGGTGCAGAATATTAAAGGGTGAAATGGCATACTCCTGCTCCTATTTTCTATGTTTCTGAACTTTAGCTAGATTGTGACTAACACAATTGTGAAGTGGTTGTGTCCATTGAGGATATTGTGGTGTAGTGGTGATTTGCAAATCTGATCAATGGCCCAGAAGTCTGTTTGCTGATTTGCTGGTTTAGCAGGCAGATTTCTGGACCATTGATTAGAGATGCAAGTCTAGATCCCATCACTGGAGCTGGGGGCATTTCAATTCAAATAATCATGCTAACTGAAGATGTACCAACTCTTAACTATCTGCTCAGTTCAGAGGGAATTGGGAAAGGACAGTAAATGCTGATGTTGCCAATAACATCCATATTTTGTTAACAAGTTAAAGCAAAAGATGTGCATACTAGAAGGCCTGATGAACAAGACATGCTTAACCCAGCGAATTCAAAGTAACAACTCTGTACTTGAAGTACATCCTTTATAGCTGCTTGGTTTCCACTGGCACACTGTTCAGTAAACCAGTTGGTGCTTTTGGATTACTGACACATTGCAATTTTATAATGAAGTATTACAGTACTTTCTGGTAACCTGTAACTAAGAGTTCAAACCAGTATAGAGAGTACAGCACTAGACTGTGGAGGTGTCTTCCTTTGGATGCGAGAATACATGATGATGAAACAACTGCACTTTCATGTGTACATAAAATTTGCATAATGCTTTTCGAAAAGTGAGATGGAGTTCAGCCAGTGGCTTGGCCAATGTTTATTGCTAAAATTTAGGGTGCTCTGCTAATGTTGTTTGTGAATCCTTGATTTGTGCAAACTAAATAGTTTTCCATCACTTGCAACAATATTTTAGCTATAAAATTCTTTGAAGCATCCTGTGGTTGTAACATAGAAATACAACTTTCTTTTTAAAGATTGTGAGTTAGTCTCTTTAGCTTAAGCACTGTTCAATTTCTTGATGTTCAGTATTTTAAATCAGAAGTATTCTGAACAATTGATGTGCATTATGTTTTGTAAAGCACAAATGGTCCTGATCTTAATAAATTCATTGAGTTTCACTCAATGCCTTACTTGGCATTTGTACTATCTAAATGTCACTGCCACTTAACACATTGCTCGTGGTAATGTTGGCTTTTGTTTCCTGGTGTCTGATGCTACTAATGTTCAGGCTATTAGAACTATATAATGGGCTCCCTCAGAATAATGCAGTTTCACTTTTATGGTCACGATCAGGTTATCCTATCAAAAGTTCAGATATACATCAATAGTTTGAATATTTAGGAAACCTTTTGAAGAATGTACTTTAATTGCATATTGGGGAACAATTGTTTATTGAGGATTATTGGACAGTAAATGTTTTATTCAATAAACATACAAATAAACTGCATCAATATTTTTCTTTTATTTCTTCCAGTATTTTGGACCATACACAAATAATACCCTATTTGAAACGGATGAGCGCTATCGACATCTGGGTTTTCGCATTGATGACCTTGGCTGTTGTAAAGTTATTCATCATGTGCTCTGGGGGACACATGTATTTGTTGGAAGCCTTTTCACAAATGCACCCACAGATTGCCTTGTTATGAAAAAGTTACAAGGGAACAAATAACCTTGATGTCAGACTCTGTTTTACTACTGAAAAAAAAATCAAAAGCCAAGTTTAAAAACTATTTTAATAATGCATTTTTGAGTGCTCATGCACTTTACCAGGAAAACTATAAGGTGTTAAATATATCAGTGATATTTATTTTTAGTTTACATTTAATGAAATTGTAAAAGACTGTGATCATGAGAAATGTCTCTGGGATATTCACATTTGCATTCTATATAAAGAAAATATCACTAAAGAAGCCAGTCTCAGCAGCGTCCCAAATATATTTTAAGAACTGTTTGTTTATTGATGCCTTGTGTTCTGTGGTTTGATCCAATTCCATTCTGGCAGCTTATTAAATTTCTGTCAGCCAACATCTTACATTTCCCAAAGCTTCACAGTGTGGGTGCTATTGAGTTTTCACAAAACTTTTATCTGACTTTATCACAACAGTTACCTGTTGTGACTTAGTTTATCCCAAAATGCTTTAAAACCTGTGAAGTTTTTTTCTACATCACAAAAATCCATCTACAAACAAAATAATCAAGATTGTATAACTCATTCTTGGTTAATTGTAGAATAAATACTGTACAGGAATGATTTGTTGATGTTTGGAAAAGTTTTTTTCTGAGGGGTTAGATGCAACTTTCCTTTGAAATCACCTCTGACAGATAGCAACTCCCAACACTGCATGTCATAGGGTCATACAGCAAGAAAAGAGGCCATTTGGCCTATCATACCCATGCTGACCTGTGGGCAACCATCCCTATTAATCCCATCTTCTAGCACTTGGCTCATAGCCTTCTATGCTTGAATGATTCAAGTGTTCGTCAAGCCACAACTCTGCTTCTACCACTCTTTCAGCAGTGTATTCCAGGTACTCACTACCCTCTGGGTGAAAGAGGTCCTCCTTGGATCCCCTCTAGATCTTATGTCCCTTAACATAAATCTATGTTGTTGAGTTTTTTCTACCTCTGATGTGAGGAAAAGTTTGCTGCAGTCTGCTCTGTTTATATCCTCATAATTTTATTTACCTCAGTCATGTCCCTCTTAACCACCTCTGCTCCAGGGAAAACACTCTCCTCATAATTGAAAGTTTCTATCTCAGGCAACGTCATGACAAATCTCCTCTACACCCTCTCCAGCACATCATATGTTTCCCTCAGCTTGGTACTGTAGATGATGGCATTATGGCTGTCAAGCAAGTTAACCATCTCACATAGCATGCCATAAAATACAGAAAAACACTTGCAGGTTTGCTCGTGAAAAGTTTAAATGCAAAGTAAATGAAGAATTATTGGACACAACACATGTGCATCAAACTCTGATTTTAGTGTTGATTGACAGAAGCACAGCTCTCACTGGGAGGCTGCAGCAGTCACTTGCATGGAGCATCAAGTACCAGAAAATAAGAACCAATATTTCCATGAGCAATGTGTTAAGTGGCAGTAACATCTAGATAGTACAAATGTTAAGTAAGACATTGAGTGAAACTCAGTGAACTTATTAAGATCAAAGCCATTTTTGCTTTACAAAATATAATTTTGCTGACAGTAGATTGGAGACTATCAAACATTGTAGCATTAAATATTATTGACATTGCTGTTTAATTGGATTCTTTTTATGACACAAAGAAGCATTTTAATATCTGCAGATTTGCTTTCAAAATTTGTTTAAATAAATTGTCAAAAGTACCTTTTTCTTTGGGAAAGAAACATACATGGAATACCTCCATAGAGGCAAAAACATTTCTATCAAACACCGAACTTTTCAGGGTTTTCCATGTGAAAAATACCCAAGGTACACACATGCTTCCCTTTATAATGTTTAGTTCAATCTTGACAAATTAATTTTGCCCAGCTATCAACAAGGGTGACTTGGAAATAAAAACAAAATATTGGAGCAAGTCAGGTAGCATTTATGGAGACTGAAAAACTGAGTTAATGTATTGCATCAGAAGTGGTATGTTTGAGTTGTTCAGTATTTCTAGTCACATCCTGAAATCCATACTTAATGCTATCCATTGACACTTGCTTGTTCTTGATTCCTCTCCACAACTGTCTTAAAGCTGCCCTGGTCAGTTGTTCCACTTCATTCTTTTTGAAGTAGAACAATTGCAAACATGAACAGTTCTTAAATTCTAATCCTCCACTAGATCATTCTTCCTCTTTATTTTCCTGTGACTCACATCTCTGGCTCCAGAAATGCTGGAAGAACTCAGCCAGCTGGGCAGTATCTGTGGAAAGAGGAACCAATCAACATTCCAGGTCAGCGACCTTTCCTTAGCACCATTTTTCATTTTGAAGAGCATCTTGTCTCTATTACATTATTATGTTTATTAGGCAGGTATATTTATACAAAAAAAATACAGAAGTACACCCTACACAGACTACTCCACTTTAAAAGATTAGTCTGATGGCTTATTTATCACTGAATTCTATTTATTAATGGTGGAGTTATGAGTGTCCATCTGTGACTATGATGTGAAATTGATATTTATCAGTGTTTACTGACACAAACCACATCCTGACAAGCCAATGTACTTGCACAGTGTTGGCCTTCATTTCCTTTGTGCTAATGTGTGATACCCTTAATTTTTTATCTGGAAAAAAAAGGTCTTAAAATCTTTAATTCACAATAAATAAAATGAGTTTTGACCACTCTTACATTGGGCTGGGGATAGAGTCGGGAAGTGTTTAATATTATAAAAAGAATTATAAAAATCCTGAACAAAATTTTAAAAAATCCTAAAATATTGTTGTGGATTAGTGTGCTGGGCTTTCACCTGTAGGGTACAGATTTACTTCAAACCTAGGGTTATGGAATTAAAGTCTCTTCTGTTTGTTGATTATAAAGATTCTTTGTGAAACAAGTTTCAACAGTTGCAGCTTGGTCCTCACTGCATGTAGGTCTACCTCACAGAAATGCCCTGTGCATTCATTCAAAGGAGTCTTGAATCCTAACACCTGGGAAGCAACATACCATCCTCTCTCAAGTTTTCAAGCATAATCCAAGCTTGTCACTTTAATTCTCTCCCTCTCATTCTGCTCTGACCTCTGGGTCTCAAACCTCCTACACTGTAACAGTGCTATCTAAAAGGAACTTAAACAGCACCTGATTTTTTTTTTTGACTAGGCACATTACAGACTTGTGGGCCCAATAATTTCAGAGTATGGTCACTATCCCAATTATTTCACACCACATCTGCCAACAATGATTCTGCTGCTTCCATTTATACCCACCCAACCACATCAAATCTATGCCAGCTCCTAGGATAGCAATCCTGTCAGTCTCATTCCCTTGCTCTTCCTCTGAAGTGCCAGTCCTATGCCCTATTGATTCTGTTCCATCAGCCCTGCAGCAATTCCAGATTTTTAAATTCTGGAGATATTTAGAAAAGATTTTCACACCCTTCTTGCATGTTTGCCCTAAACTTTCAATCTTCTTCCCTTGGCATTTAAGTGATCCATTGATGGGAATAGATTCCATTTACTTAGCCTCTCCAAATCTGTCTTGATCTTCCACACCACCATCAAATCTCCCTCCACCTTCTCTCAGAGTGGTGAATCTTTGGATTTCTTATCCCAGAAAACTGTGGAGGCTCAGCCGTTGTTTGCTTCCAAAACTGAAATTGAGAGATTTTGTGATGTTGCAGGAATTAAGGGAAATGGGTATAGAGAAGGAAAATGATAGAAGATCAACCATGATCTTGTTCAATAGCAGAGCAGGCTCAAGGGGCCAAATGATCTTTCTTGTTCCTATTGCTTATATTCTTATGTAAGGGAAACAATCTAATTTTGTTGTTAAAATTCCTCATAGTTGGAACCATTCTGGTAAATATTTTGGAGTCAGAGCATTGTACAACGTAGAAACAGGATTATCAACCCACCACATCCATGCTCACCTTTATGCCCATCTACACTAATCCCATTTGCCTGTGTCCTTCTATTCCTTGACTTTTCAAGCGACTGTCTAGATGATTCTTAAACATAATGATTGTACCTGATTCCACCACCTCTGGCAGCAAGTCCCAGATATCAGCCACTCTCCCTGTAAAAATAACTTTCCCATCGAATCCCCTTTAAAACTGCTTCCTCTCAGCTTAAACCTATGCCCTATTGTTTTTGATATTCCTACCAGTGGAACAGGATTATGACTATATCCTATCTTTGCCTATCATTATTTTATAAACCTCTATCAGGTCACCCCTCAGCCACCCTTGCTCCTGGGAAAACAACCCCTATTTATCCATTCTCTCCCCACAGCAAAAGTTCTCGAATTCAGGCAACACCCTGGTGAATCTCATATTCATTTTTTCCAGTGCAATCATATCCTTCCTATAGTGTGGCAACCAGAACTTTGAACCAATATTTTGTTAAGTTACAACATAATGTCCCAACTGTTATATTCTATGCTTTCTTCATCACCCTATTGACCTGCGTTAGGAACTAGTGACTTGAACCCAAAGGCCCCTGTGTTCATCAACCTTCTGCAAGGCCCTACTATTTATACATACTACCCCGTTTGAATTCCCAAAATGCATCACCTTGCACCTGTCAGGATTAAATTCCATCTGCTGATGCTCCACCCAACTTTCCATCTGATCAATATCGTGCTGTATCCTTATACAACTTGCTATCCACAACACCACCACCTTTCGAGTCATACACAAACCTACTAACCTTACCTCTAACACTCACATCCAAGTTGTTTATATCACAAACAACAAGGGTCCCACCCCCAGTCCCTGTGGTGCACCCCTAGTCACA
>JARFYF010000001.1:18685118-18698341 GCA_030265395.1 Rhina ancylostomus
ATTAGATAGATCTTAGAGCAGGACAAAATGTCAGCAAAACATTGTGGGCCAAAGGGACTGTATTGTGCTGTAATGTTCCATGTCTGTGATTCTTCTGCAAGTAAGTTTATCATTGCACCTGTGCATACACGTACTTGTGCATATGACAATCAACTCACTTTGACTTTGGTCCCACGACTTTGCTATTTCCAGTGTTCTCAAACATATCTTGATGTTATTAATCTGCTACTGCCTTCCTACTCCACTGCCGTGCACCTCCCCTACCTGGCAGTACCTGCCTGTCATCTTACACCTCCTCAGTCCACCAATCACCTTGGAACTCCTTCCCAGTACTCCCCTTCTCCTAATACTGGCCATCTCGCCTCGCCACTCTCAGTCCTGGTGCAGATTTGACTTGAAACAGTGACAAGGTGGGGAAGGACGACACTTTAGGGTTCTTCTGCCACTGGAGAGGGAGGGGCGAAGTCAGGTGAGGAGGCCCCTCAAATATTGTAAATGTGGCATTGGTGCTGTGTTTTTTGTAAAAAGTAACACCAGTGATTGATCTGTACATGAATGTAAAGGTTTGCACTGTCTTATCATTATATATAGTTCATCTTTTATTATGAATAAAGTTTATTTTGTTTAAAAACATTTCTTTCCTAACCAATTCAATAATAAACTAATTCCTCCCACAGATGCTGCTCAACCCACTGAGTTTTTCCAGCAACACACACAAAATGCTGGAGAAACTCAGGTCAGGCAGCATGAATGGAGGCAAAGAAATTCCATAGTTTATTTCTGAGTTCCTCCAGCATTTTGTGTGTTGCTCCAGCTTCCAGCATCTGCAGAATCTCATGTCTGAGTTCTTTCAGCAGATTCTTTGTTGCACTTGATGTCACATGATTTCAGACAAGCTGAAATGGCTTCTGTGATGGAGGGACCCGAGGAGCAAGCCAGATGGATTCACCCACTCAGCACTTCTGGCTGAATATGGTTGCAAGTGTTTCAGCCTCGACTTCAGCAGCGACTACCTACCTGGGCCACTATGTTGTTGAGGATGAGGATTTTTCAAAGCCTTTTCCCAGTACTAAATAATCAACTGCCACCATTAACAACCCAAACGTGGCAAGATGTCACAGTTTTGATCTAATCGATTGCTTGTGGGATCAGTTAGCTCCATCAACGATATTTTGTTTTTGCACCTTTGCACAGATGCATTTCATGCCACAGCTTCATCAGGTTGCCACATTTCTTTGGAAACAGAGTCATTTTGGGATTACGTTATAAACAAATATTTATTTGCTTTAGTTACAAAAAACTGGCATACAGATGCTAGATGTTAAAATGCAAATAAGCTAGACTTTGAAGTTATTTCCTCAAAGACTATGAACAATAAGCAATTCAAAGGCTGTTCTTGGTAATTGATAAGCACTTCACACCCATTGTGCTGGGAGCACGCTGGTCTCAGGCATTTGGGAGGAGTTGTCTGGTCTCCACCCACCTTTTAGGTGGCAGACAAGGAAATAAAAACAGAGAGAGAGGGAGAGATGCAGGCAGGCAGGCATTCAGATTTCTAAATAGAAAGCTTCAAGGGAAAATTTAGGCCACACTAAATGCTAGATACTGATTATTTATCACCTTGCTTAAATTGAACAAGTGAATCCTCAATGTGGTGAATGTAGCTCATTGATTATATTATTGACGGGCAGAGGTTGTTATGATTGAACCTAGTAAATCCAGTTTCAAGACACATTAAGATATCTTTATTAGTCACATGTACATCAAAACACAGGGAAATGCATCTTTTGCGTAGTGTTCTGGGGGCAGCCTGCAGGTGTTGCCACGCTTCTGGCGCCAACATAGCATGCCCACAACTTCCTAACCCGTACATCTTTGAAATGTGGGAGGAAACTGGAGCACCCGAAGGAAACCCACACAGAATGTACAATGCACGATGTGAGAATGTACAATCTCCTTCCAAACGGCGGCAGGAATTGAACCTGGGTCGCTGGTGCTGTAATAGTGTTATGCTAACTGCTGCGCAACCGTGCATTAGTTTTAAAAAAAATCACCACATCTAATAATCTTCACCCCAAGGTTTTGACCTATAAAGCCCACAAGATCCAGACAAGCTGGCAAATAGATCCCAGAATATCTTAAACTAGGGGGCCTAGATTTAGGGGAAGTACACAGAACAGTACAGTGCAGGATCAGCCCCTTTGGCCCTCCCTGTTTGTGCTGACCATGATGTCAATCTAAAGGAATCCCACATGCCTGCATGTTGGTCCATATCCTTCTATTTCCTACCCATTCATCTGACAGTCAAAATGCTTCTTAAACATTGCTATTGTATCTGCTTCTACCACCTCCCCTAGCAGCAGTTCGAGGAACCTACCACTTTATGGAAAAGAAAAGTTGCCTCTTAATTCTACTTTCAATTTTCCCCATCTTCCCTTAAATCTCTCCCCTCTAGTGTGTCACCTTTCCACCTTGGGAAAAAGATTCTGACTACCTTCCCTGTTGATGCCTCTCATAATTCTATGTACTTCTTGTCAGATCATCTCTCAGCCTCCAGCACACCAGAGAAAACAATCCAAGTTGCCCAACCTCTCCTAATGGCTAGTACACGCCAGTCCAGGCAACATCCTGAGGAAACTCATCTGCCTCCTCTCCAAAGCCTCCACATCGGTCCTGGAGCAAGGCGACCAGAACTGCAAACAATACTCCAAATGTGGCCTAGCTAAAGCTTTGTACAGCTGCAACATGATTTCCTGACTTTTGTACTCAGTGCCTTGACCAATGAAGGCAAGCATGCAGTACACCTTCTTTCCCACCCTTTGCCACTTTCAGGGAGCTATGAACTTGTACCCCAAGATCTCACTGCCCATCAATACTCCCAAGAGACCTGCCATCCCCTTACATTTGACCTCCCAAAATATAACACATCACACTTATCTGGTTTAGACTCCATTTAAGAAGATCTTTATTAGTCGCATGTATGTTGAAACGCACAGTGAAAAGCATTTCTCCTCCGTAATTTCCAACTGATCTACGTTGTTCTGTATCATTTGACAAGCTTGCTCACTATCCACAACTCCACCAATTTTCATGTTATCTGCAAACTTACTAATCAGACCACATACATTTTCATCAAGATCACAAACAACAAAAGGTCCTAACACTGACCCTGGTGACACACCATAAGTCACAGACCCCCAGCCAAACATCCCTCCACCACCCTGTGTCTTGTGTGATCAAGACAATTTGGTATTCATCTTCCCAACTCACCATGTGACTTAATCTTCTGGACCAGCCTACCATGAGGGACCTTGTCATATGATAATAAGGGAGAGAGGGTTAGAGGGGCTCTGAGAAAGAACCTTTTCACCCAGAGACTGGCTGTGATCTGGAACCACTGATGAGTGGGTGGTGGAGGCAGGTACTCCAAAAACATTTAAGTAGTATGAAGTCAAGGACCTGGATTGACAAGGCATGAGACTATGGACGAAGAGGATTTGAGTGCAAAAGTAAAGAAGAGTTACTGCAATTACATAGGACTCTGAAAAGGCCACATCAAGTACAAATCTGTTTTCTGCTATCCAAGGAAGTGAAACAAAAAGATTTACCAGATTACGGTATGGCATTGTAGTGTAGGGGCAGGCACGGCAGTGTAGTGGTTAGCATAATGCTATTACAGCACTAGCGACCCTGGTTCAAAACATTAACTGGACCAAACAAGTGACAAAAGAGCAGCTCACTTCCTGACCTGAGAGAACATTTCCACCAAATACAAAGCAAGTCAGAACTGGGATGGAAGACTCACCAAAGTCCAGTAGCAAAAATAATCAAGAATCTCAACACCATCCAGACAAAGCAGTAACACCCCTACAACTGTATTCAGAAACCCTCTCCTTCACCACCAAAGCACTGTGACCACACAGTACACTATCTGCAGACTATATTCCCAAAGCAACACAAGTAGCAATATAATAGGAACTCCAGCATCTAATCACACAATATCTTAACTTGGATATATAATTGCTTTACTTTCATCATAGGAATTTTCAATTTAATTTTATCACCATAATAGCACTGCTTTTAAAACAAGCACTGACTGCATTCTCAAGGCAGCTATAGATGAAAAAAATATTGAGGAAGAATCATTGACCCAAAGCATTAACTGGTTTCTCTTTCCACAGATGCTGCTTGACTGGCTGAGTTTGTCTAGCATTTCTATTTTTATAATGGAAAATACATTGTTTCCTTTCTGAAGCTCTGCATATATCCATTAACTACTATTCAAATTCACAACTGCTTGAAGGGTGCTAAAAGATTTAAAACAAGACGACACAGATTAAGAAATCTCTTTGAAATGAACGAATGGAGGAGCAGGTATTTGCTTATTACTCATTACTACTGCAGGTCACAAGGGGTTATCATTGTCAAATTGTCAATGTTCAATGTATTGTGTTTGTATGACTATTCATTATGCACACTTAACACTTCAAAGAATGTTAGCTTGAGTGTGAGCAAAAGAATGTCTGTATTCTAAACCCAGTCATCCAATTTGTAGCATTTTCTAATGATTCTAAATTAAATACATCACTTGTGGATTCAAAGACAAGTTTAGGAAGAATTTGTGGCTGCTCTCATAACTCAAACTGCAATTTGTTGGAAGTTAGTAAATCCCAGCAAGAGGGAAAGGCACGAGCAGCATAGCTTTGTGAGATTAAAGCTCAAACTGTTCATTATACCTGGTATAGTTAAAACAGCTAATTCGACTTTAGAGTGGGCCTTCTCAAAACAGTCATGACCATGTAATTGTATTAACACTGGGAACATGACCAAAATGAACATTAGGGTAAAACCTGCAGTTCAACACTACAGTGCAGCACACTGTAGCAGCAACATGCTACACAACCCCCTTTGTGATTTTTATGTATGAGCTCTTGAATAAATACTACCAACTGGCGAAATAAAAATCTAGTCTGTGTTGAATAAGTTCACCAGACTGGTGAAAGTCCCATCAAACTACCAACTGGCGAAATAAAAATCTAGTCTGTGTTGAATAAGTTCACCAGACTGGTGAAAGTCCCATCAAATAAATCAGTCTGGGTTGCTGCACACATCAGTTACATCGCATGGCACCAGCTAGTAAGCTATTTTCCATAAATTATCATTTCCTGACACTAAGCCTCTCCATTTCATTACTGTGAGGGGAGTTTTCCCTCAACACACTGATAACTTTCCATTATACATGGAGTTAATCCATCTGGGGGAGAATGCATTAGTGCTGTTCACCTGCATGTAATGATGCTTTAGGCTTTTTTTCTGCAGTATTATATTTCCTCGAAGATAACCGAATGGCAATGCAGAGGTTCTTAGCCATTCAATAGAATACAATAATCCATTAATTAATGCAATTTATCTGCTGATAGCAGTAATGCATGCTGAGGTGCATTGACATGTTACTTTAAATATATATTTTTAACTGCCAGGAATCAATGATTTATTAGAATACCTTGTTGCACATCGGAGCTGGAGCAGTGAGATTTTGGACTGCTGGAAACTCAAGGGTTATGGAAATTGAGCAGAGCAGATTGGAAGCCAACATCAGATTGGTAATGATTTTCCCTGTCACCCTTTGGATTCACAAGGTGCAATTCCTTGTGAGATTGAACTCTGCAGAAAGGGCAAATCTACGCACACTCAGAAAGGACAGCACAGGAGACTCAGCTTGGGGTTGGCAACATAGTCATATGTAATACTCCCACAGATGGATAGTTTGCCGGCCCTGAAGTTCTATAGACGTGGCTTGCCCAACATCTCCCTACCGTCAATCGACTGGTAAACCGACGCCTGAAGTTGCGATACGTGCTACCGGACAGCAACGCTTTCCACGGGGAGTTCGGTCTCAAAATTATCCTTCAATAATCAAGGTTCATACATGAAGAAATGTAGATTTGTGCCAGAGACTAGCTCCCAGAATCAGAATGAGACACACTCCCAGAATCAGATACTCGGGAGAAGGGGAAACTATTGGGGAAAAGCTTAGGATCGTGCTATTTATAATAAGTAGGGATACGTACCTGTGTATATCTAAATCTTCACACAAAGTGAAGGCGTTTCACTGGAAGTGCACCCACACACTGTTTCTGCTTTTTTTTAAAAAAAGAGATGTTTGGGTGGGTTTAAGATCACACGCAACAGTTTTGAAAGGTAGACAGTTCTCGTTCCAATCTTTCTACCGACCAGTATAACAAAAAAAAGTACATTTAATCTAGTCACCAATTGAGAGATTTCTTTCATGTCAAATTGCGTGTTAAATTAAACAATTAATGCATTGAGATCAATTCTTTGAACATTTGGAGACGTCCCTGAAATGTGATCTGGCACGTTCTTTTTCCCCCTATAAGAACAGAGCTGTCTTCAGAATTTAATAGACTGCATCCCAGGCGAAATATTGGGACGATGGCTGCATTTCCACTTCGTAATAAGATGCAGGAACCGAATCTATCACACACTCAGTCCACAGACGGGCTCTGGTTCAAGTTGACCATTTACTTATAATCCAACCGAATAACCCGACAGGAAAAGCTAGACTTGAAAGGCAAAGTTTCTGCAAAGAGACTCGCTCATTGGAAAGTCGACACTTGCTCTGTGTGTGTGTGCGAGAGAGAGAGAGAGAGAGAGAGAGAGAGAGAGAGAGAGGGGGGGAAGAAGAGAGAGATTCCCTTACAGGAAAAGTAAAAACTAGATTTGGAGAGAACCAAAGGTCGCGCCGTCAAAGTGGCTGGTTAATCCAGCTCCCGGGGTACAGACATCCCTCAGCAGTCCCGGGTCGGTCTGCAGTGGCACAGTTCGACCAGCCCCTGCCCCAAACTTTAATCGGAGCCGGTGTAGACTCGCCGTTCACCCGTCGCACTGCACGCACGCTGCAGCCGGTGCCTCACTCCGGCGACATTCACTTTAATTCAATTTCAATTGCGGGCAGAGAACAAAAGCTTCAACTCATCTTTGTGCAAGGGGATGGACGTTCAACAGAAAGCAAAGACGCTTATCAATAACAATATAATCTTTTAATTTTAGAAAATAAAATGTTTTGTTTTACCTGTCTGGTAGAAGGAGGAAAGGTCAAATTCAAAGTTTAACTGATGTCATCCAAACTGGAGTTGGAAAGAGAGCAGAGAATGGGTTCCAAACAGATCAGGTTTCTGATCGGAATCCCTCCACCCCTCTGGGGCGGGGCTAGCTCGCATTACATCATCCAGAGAGAAGTATGACAGGTGAATATCATTATCAGACTTCAGTGTCATTGTGGAGTTCCAGTAGGTATCTGATAATAACTTCATTCAAGCCACCTGCCTTGGCTCAGTGGTAGAGCTTTTGTCTCTGAGGTGGGGAGTTGTGGGTTCAAACTCCACCAGATTGGTTTCTTTTTGGTGGATGTGGGAGGCATTTATTGCATTAACTCCCTGCAACTGAGGTATCTCAGAGGGCAGTTAAGTGTGAACATGATTGGTGGGTCTGGAATCACAGTTCGGCCAGACCAAACTGGGTACGGACGCTGGGTTTTCTTCACTAAACACCAGCAGGCACGGTAATGTAGCAGTTAGCGTAACGCTTTACAGCACCAGCGACCCGGGTTCAATTCCAGCCGCTGTCTGTAAGGAGTTTGTACATTCTCCCCGTCTCTGCATGGGTTTCCTCCGGGTGCTCCGGTTTCCTCCCACATTGCAAAGACGTAAGGGTTGGGAAATTGTGGGCATGCTATGTTGGCGCTGGGAGCATAGCGACACTTGCGGGCTGCCCCCAGAACATTCCACGCAAAGATGTATTTCACTGTGTGTTTCGATGTACATGTGACTAATAAAAATGTCTTATCATGAAGCATGTTGAGATTTACGGCAACCCAATTGACAAATCACCTTCAGCTTCAGCTTCTTTCAACCTAATCTGTTGCCGTGGGAGGAAACTGAACCTGTGTCTCCAGCTCAAGACATCAGGTCCCAGTTCTACTGAAGGGTCAGAGACCAGAAACAGTGACTCTTCCTCTTTCCACAGATGCTGCCTGACCTGCTGAGATTTCCCCCTGCATTTTCAGTTTTTATTTCAGATTTCTAGCATCAGCAGTTTTTAAAAAAAATTTCATTTCAAGCCATCAGGTTCTTCTGATAGTCAGTAATAATACCATAACATATTCCCTTTCTCAGATGAATGCAAAAGAAAATCACATGCTGCCATCTCTCAAACAAAATAAATTATCCAGTCATTGTCTCTTTGTTTTTCCATGGGCTTGCAGTGATCTATCTGCTTACCAAAGAGCAGTGACTTCAATTCAATAGGAATTATTGATGGTAGGTAAATGCTTTAAGGCATAGTGAAGGCTTGAAGTGCAATGCTCTATTTTTATGCCGACTAATGCACTAACTGCCTTCTCATTATCTGCTCAGGTTTATTCTTCATGGGGGAACTGAGCAGCAAGAGTTCCCAGATTTCTAAACAGAGAAGAGGCTCTCTTCTCTTCTTTGGTCCTTCTTTGGGATTGAGGACGACCAGCTTCCTGTCCAGTTTTGTGTGTTATGAAGCGGTTGAGGAGGGCAACAGGGAGGATCCACTACCTTTGCCACAGGAGGAGCAGGATGTGCTTTATTATTCTGTATAAGCTGCCAGTCTTGGCTTAATGGTAAAGTTCTCACTCCTAGCCTGAGATATTGAGGTGGGGTGGGGGATGTCCTCATGAGGACATGGGTGCACTGCAGACTCACAACTCCAATGACCTAGGTTTGATCCTGACCTCAGGTGTGGTCTGTGTGGAGGTTGCATGTTCTTCCCTTGACCTTGAGGTGTTCTAGTTTCCTCCCACATCCCAAGGTTGATAGGTTAATTGGTCACTCTAAATTGCCCCAGTGCAGGTGGGTAATTGCAGAATTTGGCAGGGGTGGGAAGTTGATGGTCTTGAGAGAGAGAGAGAACAGGTTCTCAGGAAATAAGTGGGGGATTAGGATTGATAGGATTGCATAGACTGAATGGGCCAAATGACCTCATATTCCATGAGAAATGTTAAGAAGTACAAGTTAATGATAATCTGATATATTTTCAAGTGGCCTTAAGACGGGGATGATGCAGGCATTTCTACAGTCTCTCGGTCAGATGATATAGTCTACGAGTGCAGTGCCTGAGATTGAGAGCACTGCCATAAGGTCTTTAACCTGACTCTGATGAAACAGAGTGCTGGTTATGACAAAGTTGAACTCCAAACATTTCATCAGAAGGAAGACTCGAATAGACTTAACTTTTCTTCTACCTTTCTTTCCAATCATACATTTCCAAAGGTTCGTGTTGCTAGGGAGAATCAGTTTGCCTCACTCTGGGAAGCAAGCCAGGGTTTTCTCAAGGTTGGAGAAGAAATCATTCTCGACCTCATCCATAGCTTCCAGGATTGGGTGCTTGCACCGAAAAGCAACAACCCTCCCTTAATAATGCACTGGAGTGTCAGGTTAATCAGAGGTGCAGTTTTTTGGATGAAGTATTGGGCTGAGGACACTTTTTGCTCTCTTGAATAACATATATTATCCTATGTCTTGCTTTGAAGGAGAACATGGGAGTTATTTCTGTGAACTAGTTTATATTTATCCCACAGCCTATGTCATTAATAAAAAACTAATATCAAGTTATTATGACTTTGCTTTGTGAGGGAATTTGCTGTGTGTGAATTGACTGTCACATTCCCTAGATTTCACCTTGGATGGTTGGAAGCTGTGAAAGGTGCCAAATAATTGGCACAAGCACAAAGGGCTGAATAGCCTCCTTCTACGCTGCACCATTTTGTGGTTCTAGGGTATAACAGGCCATGTGACGTCCTGTGCCAATTTGGTTTTAGGACGGATTTTTGTGATTCCAATCTCTGGGAGTTGAACCTGCAACCTGAATGACTCAGGAGAATACAACCAACCAAGTCACAGAAGTCAATCACGCACCACAACATCCTATATCTTTTATTCCCTTCAAGTATTCATCAAATTTTCCTTTGAACACTATGGATGAATCTCTTCCAGCACCAATCAGGCAGTGTATTCTATCTTGATCACAACAAATCTCTCTGAAAACCTAATTTATGCAGTCACTGTATTACAGGTAAATAAAACTCTCCTTCGGCTAGGAAGGAAGAGCTGTACCGCTGATGGATGTCTTTCATGGTCATCAAGTGTGTGATAGGTCCTAACAAATTAATTCTGCAAATGTTAAGAGACAAAGAACTTTGTGCAATAATAATAAAAAAGGAAAATACAGTGGATGTGGAAATCTGAAATAAAAACAGAAAATGCAGGAAATGCTCATCATCTGAAATTGTTGAGCACAATGTTCAGTGCAGAAAACCATAATACACTCAGTCAGAAGATGAGGCACTGATCACTGAACTTGCATTGAGGTACATTGCCCAGAAATCCATGATCAACAGAGCCATTTAATGACGGCAGTGCACTGTACACTGATTCAGAAATTCAGTTCCTTTGACTTCAATGGAACTACATTTCAGAAGCAAGGCATGCTTCCAAACTATATTCTGTGCGAGTCCCAGTGACCAATTTCTCAGTGTGTATGTTATATTCAGAGGCCTTTGCTGTGTAATTTCTTGAAATTACTAAGAAATTATTTGTATATCACATGTACACAGGTAAAACAATTTACCATCTCTATTTTGTGCAGTTTCAAAAGACCTATATCTTGATACTATTCATTGCATTTCTGTATATTTCTTTGCCCGAATATTCTAAGCAGCATACAGGTAATTTTTTCCTATGGAAGGCTAAACATAATATTTAATTAATGCAACTGAATATCATTTTCAAATTTTCTGCAATTACTTTAAAATAGAATAGTTCAGCACTCAGATCTGATGGATTAGCCAAAAGTTGGCAAAACAAGTTTAGCTATCAATTACAATGCTTTTGAATTTAGGTCATTCATTTACAAATCACTGTACCTCTGGAACTGCCAAGTGTCCAGGGTAACCAGTACTACATACAGTAAGTTCAGATGATGTTCCAATCTCTTACATAATAACAATTTGTCTGAGTAGAAAATAAAATTGTAACTTTTTAAATAATAGAAGAAAATTGTAGATTGTGCATTTCAAAAAGTTTTGGCTGCCAAAATAGAAACAAAAGCTTCTGAGCCAGACTTCCCTATGCACCACCTACTAACAGCTTTAATACAATCACATTTCATTATATCACTACACTTATTTTGTTTGGGTTATGCTGTCAGAGCAAATGGTTGATAATCATCTGCACGAGGGATTTCATGGGACTTGAAAATTGATCATTCATGCAAGATATTTCAATGCATTATGTCAACCTTCATTGTTTCATTTAGACAGTACATTTCAGGACATCACTTTTGTTCATATCAACACTAAATACACATTGGTGTACAAATAACATGGGAGAAATGTACAGGCACCAGGGAATTCAGATACTGTTCCTAATGCATATTTTCACATACAACATAATATTAGAATTATACACAAATGAACTACTATGCAACACTTATTAGTTAGTTTAAGTCCTAAAAGAGCAGATTAAAGAACCAGGCAGATACAGACAGAAAAAAAGGAAGGTTTTCTTCCAAGGTGGGTGGTAGTGTCTTATTATCTGCAGTATTGCAATTCAATCTTCAACTTTAAGAATGAACTGTCAACTACAAAGAGCCTGGAAAAGCCATTTACATGGTCACTGGTCTTTATCTTAATTAGTTTCTTCATGTGCTTTTAAGAACATTCTTTGCAGTTCAGTGCAAATCTTCAGTGAGGATTGGCATCTATTTCCGCATAGAATAAAAAAAACAATGCCCAATATTTTAATCTACAGTTTCTGGTTCCATTACTGTTATCTTTGGTTGCAAAGATAATCATCAAAAGAAAGAAAATGTAACGAGAAAACCTTAAATGCCAGCTTGATTGACCCACATCCCTCTGCTCAAGCCCCAGTAGGAGCTCTGCACCAATGACAGTTCAGAAGAAATCCTCTCAATGTCTGAGCACCATTTTTAAAATTGCTTCATACCTGGAATTTTGATAAATGCAAAATAAGCCTGTACTCCTGCTGCTTCTGATCGATGAAAAATTAACTTTCTAGAGTTTAAACCCTCCCTTCATTTTGAATCTGAAACACAGTAAACCTTAGTTCTATGTGAAAATTGGGATGGCAGAGTGATAAGGTGCCAGTGATGTTATCCTGGTTGCACCACTTCTGTAAACCCTGGCAAACGTACTGGGAAATGATTGTGCTAACCTGCTGTCTGAGTAACTGGATAAACAGAGGGAAAGGTGCCAACCTGTGCCAACCAGATGCTAGGATGCTATTTCCACCATGTAGGAACAACAGCTGACTTCAGGATAATAAGCAAGGGTGAGAAGGAAGACTAATTCTTCACAGTAGATGAAGGTGGGTTGTGGTATCCCACAAGGGTTGGTGCTGAGTCCACATCTGTTCACAATTCACTTTTAACAATTTAGAATGAAATACATGCTTTGTAAATTTGCAGGAAACACCAAATTTGGGGAAGGTAGTCAGTGTTCAGGAGGATCACAACAAAATATGGGAGGAAAATGACAATTAAAAAACTACGGATATTGGAAGTCTGAAATAAAGAGATATCCTAAAATTCAGCAGGTCAAGCAGCATCTGTATACAACATCCGTATAAATTACAGGAGGACTTCTGCAGAATGGGCAAATAATTGGCATATGAAGTTAACCACACATAAATGCAACAGAGTTCACTTTTGTAGATGGAACAGTGAGGACGCATTATTTGGAAGGTGGAAGTCTGGCTTGGATAGAGGAACAAAGAAATGGATTTAAGAGTATAAAAACACCAGTTACTAAAACCAGTGGAAGTGTTGCCTCTGTTTCTCTTTGCACACATGCAGCTTGACCTGCTGAGTATTTCCAGTATTTTCCATTTTTGTCATCAATTACTAAAGGTTGGTAAGGTCATTAAAAACAGCTATCCAAGCACTCAGGTTTATTTCTAGAGGGATGTAATGAAAAGTAGGGAAGTTATGCTAAATATATATTGAACTCATGAGAAAAGATGACACTACAGAACTGTTTCTGATAGATGTTGATGGAATAGATGCAGAGAAAATGGTTCCACTTGTGAAAAGCGGATAATTAGAAGCCATCAGTAGAAGACAGCAACCAAGAAATCTGATTGGGAAATCAGAAGAAAATT
>JARFYF010000001.1:18781109-18797312 GCA_030265395.1 Rhina ancylostomus
AGCATGGAATCCATGTGCTGGACAACAAGGCATTAATGGAGCCAAATTGAGGGCCAGAACTCAGAACCATGACACCCAGCTCCCTCCCATTCATTGTGTATGTCCTACATTTATTAGTTTCCCACAAAGTGCTTCACACATTTTAAAAATTAAATTCCATCTGCCCTTGCTCTGTTCATTTGCCAACTGATCAATATCTCCCTGTAATCTAAGACTATACTCCTCACTATCAATAACACCACCAATTTGTGTCATCTGCAAACTTATTAATCATACATCCAACATTCATACCCAAACTGTTAATGTATATAACATATAGTTAAGTGTCCCAGCACTGATTCCTGTGGTACATCACTAGTCACAGGTTTCTAAACTGGTCACCTTTTTTGTTAGATGTTTTTCTCTTGTTTTTCTTTTAACTCATATCTCATGAACATGGAATCACTTATCAATTTTCAGGATTTCTTCTGGCATATTTAGCCTCTATAAGTTAGAGGGAACCTACTGAAATCACACAATGTAGCGACTGGGACTCCAGCTTGAGACACTTTTCAAGAAGTTTGTTTTCAGAGAATTGTTCAGCATTCTGTCAAGAATGTTGCTGAAATGTGTCCAACCCTTTAAATAACTGCTGAGGAGTCTTCAGCTTTAGTAAAAATTAGTTTTTCAGTGAGAGAACATTTAGCCCAATGCGGTTACAAATCTCATTGAAAGCAAGGTTTGGGCATTGCACTTATTTGGGCAGCTGGATGCCAGTGAAACAGCAGTGGGCTATGAGAAAATCTGGCCTCAAAAATATCATACCATATTCAAGAATTGTGTTAACTGTCTCAGAAATAGGTGCAACTTGTTTAATGCAGTTTTCATCTGCACCTGCTTTTCCAGCGTTGCACAGGTGAATGTTGCAGGGTGATGACTTTATGGATGACCAATTAATGGTGTTTCACAATGGTGATTAATTCATTGTGGGGAGCAGCCAGTTTTCTGGGTATGGCTTTCTTCTAATCCAATGTTTTTTAGATCAGTGTCAATTTGTGCAGAATATAATTTGTGCTAACATTTGTGTGATCTTTCACAGGAATTCAATTGATTTTGAATGATGGTGCCGGAAGAACTAAGGTAGTATTACAAATTTATCTTCTGTTTGTTTTGTAGTTAAAATCTTACAGTGTCTCATTTTTCCATGCTATTCCATCCAATTTCTATAAAAGATAAATTGTGATTGAGAATTGGAAACTTGCAGCCTAGTTTGTGAAGTCTTCAATTTTAATACTGAATTTCTCCAGTGTCTGGTCCTGGCTCCAGCCACTGCCCTAGAATAGTTTTGAACTCAATCTATTGCAATCTTTATCAGTATTATAAAGAACTTTAATGCAAAAACCTATCAGGCAAGTAATAATATAAACATTTCTAGCATTTCTCTCATGACTAGCAAAAGTTCATTTCGCCAAATATAAGAGTAAACTCTAACATGAGTAACATATTTGATAAGAACTTCATTATCTAATACTTCCTGGAATAAAGTTATCTATAGTGCATTGAGGGTTAAAACTCTGAATGTTGTTGATATGCAGTTCATAAACACAAATAATTTAGGACAATTATAGGTAATGTTAATATAGGTCACATTGTATATTCAACAAAATGAAAGCTGAATCTGAACCACCAATATGTACAATGTAAACAGGATTTTGTTCAGGTGAATGTATTGTAATCTGAAACGTTCAAAGAAAGTTTCAGTTTAGTATAATCTTGAGTCATCTCGTGAGGATGGCTGTGTTTTATATTGAGTACAGCAATAAACAATAGGCCCACAAGGTCTATTACAGAAAGAATCTGGCAGGAGATGACTAAAGGTCACTTCCAGGATTGATCATCCCCACAGTGGAGCAGAGCTGGAAGAAATTTTGTGATCACACAAGACACATCAAAGTTATCTGCAGACCACTGTTACACTTACAGAGAAGAGATCCTCAAAGAAATATTTTATGTAAAGGTCACTCAGCAAGAAATAGAGAGATGTTGTAGCAAGCTATTAAAGTAATTGGAGTAGGAGTTCATTCACAAGTTATTCAGAGTAGGTGAACCGGCCCAGCAAGATGCCAGGAAATTTTATGCACTTTGTGGGCTCTCCTGCTGACTTACTAGAGAACTATGCTATGGTTAAGAATGGTGGTGTGGAGGGGATCACCTGGCTTGCATGGGTGAATTTTATTTTGCAGGCTCCTTTTGAAAATGATCTATTAGGTTGTTTCTGATATCCCATGCAGACAATGCCATCTCATTCATTCAAATGGGTGATGAGGCTGATGTTGAGCAAAGATATCCCTCTGATAGCTGCCATTTTCCTCATGGTCCTCTCCAGGCTCCACCTCATGGGCCTCAGGCTCTGGGCTCACTGCTCCTCTTCCTCCAGCAATGGCTGCTGTCTTTAATTAGCTAGGTTAGGAATCTATTTGACATGTATAGCACGTGGCCCCCAGTCTGATGCAAGCAATGAAAACTCATTTTCAGGAAACCTATGCCAATTTCCATGACAATCCAGGATCATTTTATCTGTAGTCAGCAATGGGTTTAGAGAACACATGGGTGTGAGTAGCCAAGGATGTAGAACGTGGCTCTTGCATTGCAGAACCTATGCCTCCAAGCAATGCCAGCAGCTGAAAGTATCCAGAAGCATGGGTTTCCTCAAGATGAAGGACTTGAGTACTTCTGGGGAACATGACATTCACCATGATGAAATTCTTCTTAAGATCCACACAACTTGCACTTTTTTTTATTAACAGGAAGGTTTCCATTCTTTCTAATGTTATTTGGTTTCCTTCTACTCTTTTGTCCTTTTCACATCCACATACATCATCCCAAGCTCATGTTTGCAATAACTATCAATATTTCCTGAGAGATACAAGGAAGTAACTGTTAGCTTAATCTCAGGAATTCTTTCTGCTTTCATGTTATTATATACATGAAATATAATACACATCCCAGTTGTCAGTCATTATGTATTATAGCACGTACAGAACAGCACAAACTTCACACAAGCCAAAGTCTTTCATTAGTCTAGCTATGTAAATACTGTCTTTCACAACAAAAGTACATAGACTAATATGTAACAATGAGAAGACATTTAGCTTGTTGGATGTTTCTTTTTTAGAACTTTCATCACTGTTTTCTCATCAAATAAAAGCATGATATGTTTAGCTCTTAAACTACTGCTTCCCAAATGATAAAAACTTCAAGTATATAAAGCAAGTTGCTTGGCCTTCTAGCAGATTCCTAATGCCTTAAATTTAACATATTATCACTAGCTTTCACTTTCCATTTTCCAGGAACATCCTCCAGATCCATTGCTTCCCATTCCACATACTCTAGCCTCTGTGCATGTCCCCTGCTCACATCCCTACCTCTGCCCACTTGCTCCTCCAATGCTGCCCTTCAAATTTGCTCCAATATCTGCATCAGTTCACTAAGTTCCACTGATTGAAATTCTTTCCTGCAGCCCCTCCAACAGACTCTTCCACATTCGGACTTTCATTGAAACTTATCTTTATGATCAAACTTTTAGTGACTCATATTCGTCATCCAACTGCACAAAAATTAGAATTAAAAAAACAAGAGTATGTTGCTGGGACTGAAAGGTTTTGGCCTTCAGAAAAATCACTGAAAGGTTAACATACAGGTACAATAAGCAATTACCAAAGCAAACTGTATGTTGGACCTCATTGCAAAAGACATCTTAATCTAATTATAACTGGGATGACTGCACATGGAATATCATTCATAGCTCTATTCTCCCTATTCTAGATACATATAATATTTGGAAAGGGACAAATGTTCAACAGATTAATTCCTGGGATGGCGTGAGTGTTTGGGAGGAGGGATTGTTCTATGATAAGACCAAACCCAGTCTGCTATTCTACCACTGAAATTGTCATTAAACAATATGTGATTCTTATGAGAGAGGACATGCATTATAAGACAATAGCACAAATCCAGTTACATTTAATGCTGACAGCCTAAATGGGCTACTTTCCTATCCTAAATACGTAATGAGCTGCTATGAATACAAGGATTTTATATAAGATACTGAAGATCACCATAGGCTGTAATCCTTAATGACACATTTAAAATAAGCAGCTAATTCCAGAAATACAAACAATATTGGTTAGAAATTCAGCTGCATGGTGGATGTATTATGTGCTATGGAAATGTATCGAAGATATAATATTGATGCTGATTGCAGTTGTGACCTTATAGCATGCATAGCGCAAATACAGCTTTGGATCTTCTGTTTCTGTGTCATAATGCGTCTGCGCATGTCGAGTGCCAGGCATTCATCAATGATAACAATCATCATCAAAGTACATAGTCACATAGCAACATAGCGCAGATATAGGCCCTTCGGCCCAACGAGCCCATGCTAACCATGGTGCCCATCCAGCTAGTCCCAATTTCCGGCATTCAGCCCATATCTCTCTAAGCCCCACCCCTACATGCACCTATCCAAGTGCTTCTCAAATTATACTATTGTATCTGCCTCAACTACTTCCTCTGGTAGCTCGTTCCACATACATACTCACCACCCTCTGCATGAAAAAGTTGCCCTTCAGGTCCCTTCCTTTTGAATCTTTCCCCTGTCACTCTAAATTTGTATCTCCAAGTTTTGGACATCCCTACCCTGGGGAAAAGACTGTGACATGCACCTTATCTATGCCCCTCATGATTTTATAAGCCTCCATTAGGTCACCCCTCAAGGAATAAAGACCTAGCCTGGCCAACCTCTCCCTATGACTCCGGTCCTCTAGTCCTAGCAGCATTCTCGTAAATCTTTTCTGCACTCTTTCCAGTTTAACCACATCCTTCCTATAACAGGATGCTCAAAACTGTACACAGTACTGCAAGTGTGGCCTCACCAATAAGTTATTAGATAGACACTTAGATAGGACTCTGGACACTGGACTCTTAGATAGACACATGAATGATAGAGAAATGGGGGGCTATGTGGAAAGGAAAGGTTAGATAGATCTTAGAGCAGGATAAAATGTCAGCACAACATTGTGGGCCAAAGGGCCTGTACTGTGCTATAATGTTCTAATGTTCTATGTTCTAAATATGGCACCAAAGCAGGTAGATGGGGTTAAGATATTCACAACCTAAATGAATGGGGGAATAGGTTCAAGGGACTGAATAGCGTACCTCCTGCTTCATTGTTTCATCTTTAGTTTTATATTCCCATGCATATCTGAAGTAAAATAACAAATGAGAACTTTCAAGATGGTCAGATTTCTTCTTCATACCAAGAAGTATTTGCATTCCCTGCAACAGCAACTAATAAATCTTTATGCTCTGTTAATCAAAGTCTGGAAAGTCAACAAGAAGTGTTTAAATAAAGTTTGTAGGAAAAGTAACTGATCAGAACCATATATAGAGACAACTTTAAACACAGATCCAGGGAATATTTCTCCACATGAAAAAACTTCAGGAAAAAGTAGCTTTTATTTTAAACTCAACATTTCAAGCCGAGGATCGTCAACATTAAATTCTTTTCTTACAGACTTAATGTTTGAAATGTGCAAATTTATGTAACTTCACACTTTTGCTTCTCCAAAGGAGGTCAAGTGTTTGTTGGTTTAAACCTAATTGTTATGGAATGAGAAAAGAACTAAGTAGAACTTGGTATTATTTGTGTCAGTTATTCAGGCTTAACCCCAGAGCAGTAATGGTGAATTTAGCAGCAGGATAATTCACACCCAATGTGCTTTCATGTTGTCCTACTGACCACCTAACTCAGGTGTCAGGCTCTTTATCGATGTAAATGAGGAACTTAACATCTAGGCTGTAGGGTTGTGGGGAAGTAAACAAAGGAATAATTTGTTTTTAGTAGTTGTGTCTTGTTTTATGTTTTTAATTATCTAAATGTTTTAGCTTAATTTTTCAAAAATCGTAACTTTCACTTTCTTTAAGATATCAAAGCAATTCAAAAACATTTAGAAACCATGACACTTAATGACCAGCAGTCAAAAGGTCTCCAGGGGAGCTTGGGGGTACTTTTCCAGTGCACCATTTGAAACACTGTTGGCGCTTGAAGCTCTTTCTTGAAATCTGGGACACTACAGGCCAACAAGATAGGCGCAGTGCATCCAGACCAGATGAATTCAGGCAAATGGTGAGCACAGGTTGCAAATATGGCAGCAGGCCCCTGCCAACGAAATATGGTCCATCATGTCCATTTTTGCATGGACTTACATTATAAGTTGCAACACAGAAAAAGGCCAAATACCTCTGTTACATGGTAAACTTGGAATACTGCAGCTATAAAAAAGGACCATTTTGAGGCTTAATTTGCAACTTTAACATATTTCAGTGCTCCTCTCCCACTCTGCACAAAGCAAAGAAGTGGCCCAGGTAAAAGGCATTCGATTCTACGTTTCTATTTCACAAGCAGGTTCATGCAGTCATTCACTAATCCACACTGCAACTGGAATATAAATTCCAACCGGGAACATTACTGAGACTGTTTATCTGATGTGATGGTTCGATCTAATCTGTAAAGCAGTTCACTGCACACACATAATGCAAGTTGCAATTAAAGCTCCAAGTGTTAAGCATTAAGTAATCAGAGTCTGGGTCAGATGGATTCAGCAACATCATTACAAGAGGCGAAGAACCAAGGGTCAAAGCGTTTAGAAGCCAAGGTTGCATGCACTTTGGCCTTTACTGGAGGTCCTGGTATCAGATCATTTTTTGGTGCTGCGGAGTATGAGGTTTCATTCAACAAAGTGCTTTGTGCAAACCTGACAAAAAAAATGTAGCTTGCTCAATTCTATTATGGCTGAAGCAAACACAAAAGGCTCAGGTATCACTGCTGAAATACCAGTGCCAGAAAGAAGCTTTATTGCCTCTGGTGGCAGTTTTCCAGGCACTATAATGAGAACCAATGGTGACATTCACTATCAAACTACTGAGCACAGACCATTGTATGGATGAGAACACTGCCATAATCCACTACACAAAGTTCCCCGCCAAAATAATCTCTGTGCCACATGACATTCCATTGAAGGCACACATCTGAACAGAGATTGATTATTTAAGCTTTGTCTGACTTTGTACCCTTCAATGTGATCTGTATTAAACAATGGAGAATAAACCTCTCTTGGTTATAAGGAAATAAAGCTATGAATGAGGGCCAAAGCAAAGCAGGGAAATAGGATAAAGCCAATGCAGATGTAGCCATAGACCTTAACAAAAAATAACAATGCTCAATAGTACAGGGAAATACTGGTCACTTTTAATAAATAGAACTGAGAGATAAACCCTTTAGCTACGAGAACAAACTAGGCCATTCATGCTACTACACACCTGATGCAAGGATTAGGTTGTACAGTGACAAAAACCTTACTTAAAAACATGAATATGATTCGACAACACAACTGTGTTAACACAGGAAGGATAAATGCATTATATTTAATCAAACTGTCAAACTTAATTCAAGGAATATCTTTGTACTAAAATACACCTTGAGAAAAGATCTTACTTATCTGAGGTAAATTACAACATACAATTTTTTGGAAAGGAGACTTCCCTATTTGCAGATCTTCCCTGTGTTCAATTGGTAACATTCTCAAACCTAAGTGAAAAGTTTGGGGGTTCAATTCTCATTCCTGAGACTAGAACACAAACATCAAGTCTGGCACTTCCATGCAATATTGCAGGAGTGTTGAATTATTGGGAATGAATCATAAACCAAGGGCCCTTCTACTCTCTCAACTGGATGTAAAGGAACCTGTGGCACTATTTCAAAGAAGAGCAGAGAAGTTACCTCCAGTACTTATTGCCCAATATTTATTTCTCAACCAACAGATGGCACAGTGACACAGCAGTTACTGCTGCTGTCTTACAGCTCCAGGGAGCCAGGCTCGATACTGACTTCAGGTGCTGTTTGTATGGTGTTTGCACATTCTTCACGTTTTACCTCACGGCTCCAGTTCAAACCTGACCACAGGTGGTCTGTGCAGAGTTTGAAGGTTCTCTCTGTGACCTCATGGATTTCTTCTGGATGTTCCAGTTTCCTCTCACAACCCAAAAACATGTTAGTAGGTTAATTGGCAACTATAAAAATACCACTTCCTGCAGTTTAATGGTTTAAAAAAGGATTCAAAGTGGAGTTGATGGGGCATGTGTGAGTGAGAATAAATTGTAGAGGTAAAGTGAAATAAAAAGAGGAATGAGACTGATGGGATTGCTCCCCTGGAAGCCAAAATGAACCTGATGGGCTAAATAGTCTCCTTTTTACATCAATGCACTTAAGATACACTAGTGGGATCCATGTGACGCCACCCAAGTTTCTCTTCATTCTGGCACCATAGCACTTCTCTAGTGAGGCACTGCCATCCTTGTTTTGACTGATATTGTACTCTGGGTGACTAGTAACAATCCTCACTAACACAACCTCTCCATCTACCTGCAAATGTTAAGGTTTTGTCCGGTTCATGGATTATGAGTAGTATTCCCAAAAAGGGATTCTCACCCTTCTAAGATCTGGCCTTTTGCAAATACCTGATTTTCATGAGTACATCAGCTACCTAGGCCCTGAGCTGTGGTACTCCTTCCCTCAGTTACTCATTCCTGCTTTGTTGTTGTTATTAACTACATCTCCTGTATCTGTGATGATGACAGTTGTGTTAGAAAACAATTGCAAAGAGTATGATTGATATCAGATATAGTAAAAGGTATGACAATCATTACCAGCAGTCATCATTTCAAAAATGAAAATGAAAAAAAACTTCCCAATGCCAGAAATCCAAAATAGTTTTTAAGTTTTCTTTCCAGAAAGGATCGATTTCCAGAAAGCAAATAAAAACTGATCTACATAGAATGTTTTTGATCACAACACTGTATAAAGTACCATTCAAAAGTTTTACAAAATAGCACCCAAAATCTCTATTTTTAAACATTAATGACACAATATTTTTTGATATTGATGTAAATAGGTTATCACAACTGAGATACATCTGTAATAAGTTACCTTTCTGAGTACAGTTTTAACTGTCAGGTTACTGAAAGTTAGGAAGTTTCCAAAATAGTGTTGTTTTTCAAAAACAGTCCTTCAGGGTTTGATGCAGTAACAGGCCAACATCAAATCAATTAACAGATCAGGTCCATATACCTCAAGCTATCAAGCTGAATCCTATTAAGATCCGTGAATCATTACACATTGAGTGTCAATTCTTGTGCTGTTTAGTGAGATATCCTGCTTCAGGGAGAAATCTTATGCTAGTTGAAACAAAAACAGCAATTTCATCTATCCATCACTGCACAATAATATTATTCTTGAACCTGTAGCAAGCAAGTCTGAATATCCTAGATGGCCTTGCATCTTCAAGTTCTAGTGTACCTGGGCATGGTGTTAACCTGCAATTCCCAACTATAGGAAAGCTATAGGTGGGCATTGTCAAAAAAACAAACATACTATGCAAAGGCACTTTCAGAATTTGAAGCAACAATCACCTGCAAAGTCAGTCAAAAAGGTGTGAGAACAGACAGAATATTCCCTTGTTATCACTTTGGGTTTCACCAGACATGAAATTATGATAGACTAACATAAACTGCTCTTGTCATAAATCTGCTGTGAAATTTATGTAGCTGTAAACTAATATCCCTGCACATTAGTTAAATCTAAACAGGCCTGAACAAAATCCACCGAGAGCACATTATGGAATTGACACAGCAAGTTGAGCAAGTTAAGTTAGCAACACCAGTGGTAGATTTTCTTCTCTCTGTATACAAGATTGAATTTTAGTTTTATCCATGTTGAGTGGCGCTTCTAGTGCTGCTTAGTGAGATGACTCTGACTTAATATCTCTTCCGAAAGGCAGAACTCTCAGTCTGTGGTACACAGGCATTGTCAGCTGATACAAAAGATACTCATCTCTGGAATGGAACTTGAATTTACTGCTGATTGAAGGACAAGAGTGTGACAATTGGACCAAGGCTGACATTCTATTTAAGCAATTTATAAATTAAAAAAAAGGTTGTTATCACAATGTCAACCATAGAGATCACACTTATCAGACTATATGGACATCAAATCCCAGCACTGCTGGGATTTAACACACTGTTCATACAGAAGGTTTTCCAAAATCACAAACATAAAATTGTAAATAATTGCAGAGCCATTACTTTATCTCTAGTTTCTTTCAAAGTTGTATTGCCATCTCACCTCACCCTAGGGCCATGCCACAATGTCAATGATCTGAGTGACCATTAATCAGCCAACAGGTGTAATCTATGACTCTCCACTCTTCAATGTAGTGCATAGAACACTACAGCACAGGTCCTTTGTATTCTGCCTTCAAACTCGACCTTCCGAAATGCATCACTTTGCACTTATCCGGGTTGAACTCCATCTGCCACTTCTCAGCCCAGGTCTGCATCCTATCAATGTCCTGTTGTGATCTACAGCAACCTTTGTCTCATCAACAAACTTACTAACCCACCCTTCCATATCCTCATTCAAATCATTTATAAAATTCACAAAGAGCTGGGGTCCCAGAACAGATCCCTGCAGAACTGATCACTGACCTCCAAACAGAACATGCTCTATCTGCCACCATCCTCTGCTTTCTATGGGTGAGCCAATTCTGAATCCAATTCTGATGCACATCACTGAATTGCCACTTTTTGACTCTTGACAGAACCTGTGACACAATGGCAAATGCCACAAGAAGCCATAATTCAAAACGCAACAGCAATTTAAAGTTAGAACAGAAGGGTGAAACTGTTTATAGAAATATCTTATTTTTCTAGTGGTGGAAATCAGAAATAAAACAGAATGCTAGAGACAGGTTCCGCTGAAAGGTCAATGACCTGAAATGTTCACCGATTCCCTCCACAAAACAAATTTCTGCTTCTGAGCATTTCCAGCACTTTTGCTTGTTGACTGGACATTTACGAAATGCAAGGGAGCTTCAAAAGCAGAAGGGTTAATGAAGATATCACAGGCACATTCCTGATGAAATAGGAGGAGTAAGAACAACAGCCGATGAAGTCTGCTCATCTTTCATCAAGATCACAGCTAATCGACCTTGTTTCCATTTTCCTGCACTATTCCCATTCCCTTTATTCCAATAAAGTCCAGGTATCTATTGCTCTACTTTGAATGAACACAACAACTGAGCCTCAACAGCCCGGTGGGATTGATTCATCACCCTCGAAGTGAAGAAATTTCTCTTCATTTCAGTCCTGAACAGCTTGATACTTACAGGCCCAATCTACTTAATCTTTCCAGACATGGCGAACTTACAATCCCAGCAACCAGTCCAGTGAATCTTTGCTGCACTCCATCCTTTCTTACTTCACACACACACGCATACACATGCACACACAACATAAATTCGAATGTCGGTGGGAAAGCATTTTGGAGATAAGGAGATAAAATACGGTAAGTTTCAATGCAGTTATGGAAAGAGATTTGGATGGTCTGGACATTAAGGTCCTGAATTAGTGGGGGGCATGGGAGGCCAATTTCAATACAAGACAGGACCTGGCAGAGGCTGACAGGGAGTAACTACTTGCTGGTAAGTCTACACCTGACAAGCGGGAGTCATTTAAAAGTGAGAGTTCATGGGCAACATATTCCCATAAGGATGAAAGATAAGGACAGCAAGTCCAAGGAATTCTAGATATCAAGGAATATTGAGGGTTGGATGAAGAAAAAGAAGCAAGTATGCTGTAGGTATACAGAACTGAAAACAAAGACCCATCAAGAAGAGTATAGAAGTTGTAGGGTGGTATTTAATCTTATCTGTCAGTGATATTTTGTGCCCTCCTTTGTGCTCCTAACTTTAAGGTAAATCTTAAAGCATTTTTTTAAAGTATATTAAGGACAAGAAGAGAACCAGAGAATGAATAGGACCCATAAGCCATCAAAGGGGCAATTTGTGCATGGAGGCAGAGGACATGGGTGAGGTACTTCTCATCACTCTTCACTAAGGAAAAGCACATGGTAGTTGGAAAATTCAGGGGGCAATGAAATTCCAGAACACGTTGTCATTAAAAAGGAGAGGTATTGGACATCCTGATGGGCTGAAGGTGGATAAATCCCTCGGGCTTGATGAAATGCATTTCAGGCTGCATGGAACCACAGCAGGATAATTTCTGGGGCTCTGATAAAGATTTTTACCTCTTTGCTGGCCATGGCTATGGTGCCAGATGGCTGGAGGACAGCAAATGTGGTACCTTTATTCAAAAAAATGCAGCAGGAATAAATAATGCAACTATATACATATGAGTGTAACATCAGTGATAGGGAAATTATGGAAAAATTAATCTACATTTTAATCTACATTAATCTACATTTGGAAAGGCAGGGATTAGTCAAAGATAGCATGACTCAAAGGTAAGAAAATACATGTTGAAGGCAGTATAGCAGATGTGGTCCACGTGGACTTCAGTAAGGCCTTTGACCAAAACCAACATGGGAAACTGGTCCAAAAGGTTAGCACTCATGGGATCCAAAGCAAGTTGACAAATTGGATCCAAAATTGGTTTAATAAGAGGAGGCAGAAGGTGATAGTGGAGGGTTTATAATTGGAAGCTCGTGACTACTGCAGTTCTACATGGATTGGTGCGAGGACCTTACTGATTGTGATAGTACATTAATGATTTGGATAGGATTGTGGGAGGTGTGCTTAGTAAGTGAGCAGATGAAAATTGGTGCTGTTGTTGATAATGAGAAGGATAGTCATGGGCTACAGGGTGATATTAATTAGTTGGTTAGAAGGGAAGAGCATTGACAGATGGAATTAATCATGATAAGTGCAAATGTGATGTACTTTGGAAGGACTAATAAGGGTAGGGCATACATAACAAGTGGTATAGTCCAAGGGAGTATTGAGGACCTATGGTACGAGTCCCAGAATCTCTGAAATGGCAACACAGGTAGATGAGGTGGTGAAGAACGCATACGGGATACTTGCCTTCATTAGCCGAGGGATTAGATAGAAGACCAGAGAAGTTACGGTAAAGTTTTATAAAACAATGACCGTTGTTGGAGTACTGAATGCAGTTCTGATTATCACACTATAGGAATGATGTGCTTGCACTGGAAAGGTTAGAGAGGAGATTCACCAGGATGTTGCCCAGATTGGACCATTCAATTATGAGGAAGGACTGGTAGGTGTTTTACTTTTGGAGCAGAGGAAGCTGAGTTGGAACCTGACTGAGGACAAAGTTATGAGGAGCACAGAAAGGCTAGATAGTTGGAAGCTTTCCACCACAGCAGAGGTGCAAGAGGCACAGGTTTAGGGTAAAGGTAAGAGATTTAGAAGGGATCTGAGGAAGAATTTCTTTTCAGAGAGTGATTGAAATCTGTTACTCACTGCCCATGGAGGTAGTTGAGGCAGAGACTCTCACAACATTTAAGAAGTATCCAGATGAGCACTTGAATCACCAAAGCATAGGAGGCTACGGACAAAGTTCTGGTAAATGGGAATAGTAGAGATGGGTACTTGATTGTCAGCAAGGACACAGTGACCTTAAGTCCTGTTTTTGTGCTGTTTGACCCTATGACTTTAGGACTCCTTCTGGGTATCTGTCCATCTGCTTTCATTCAGTAAGTTGCAACCAATTCTAGTGGCAGTGCCCTATGTCACATTGGGCTGGATTATGTTAGCTGATAGTCAAGAGTTCCAAAGGGAATAGCACCTACGAATATCTTGGACAGGTGCACATCCAGAGCCAAATGCAGATGTCTGAAATGTCTTGAAGGTCAAATGCCAGTGCATCTAACTGTCCACTCTAACACAGGACTCATCTTTGAGCCTAGCAGTGCAATATTAGCATGAAGGCATGAGCCCACTTTGCACACAGCACTCAGGTTCATGCCAGCATTTGATGGCAGACCGACAGCAACCCCTTTCACTTGAATGAAGTTGCTGACTCTGTGAAAACAGCTAAGAGCACGTAAGTGCATGACTTATTTGTTTTACTTTCATATTATTTATTTTTTTTAGTGAATTCAATTAACTTTATATTAGATCATAAAAATGTTATTCGTGAGAAATATCAAAGGAAATTCAATTAGAATACAGAATCCACTGAAAATATCTCTGCATGAAACTTGTACATGGGCTGCTGAATTACAGAAAGCAAGTTCATTACAAACCCCTTCCCCATCATCTTCCCCAGATGAACAAGACTTTCATTAATATAGGTCCTCCCCAGCTTACAAACGCCAGGCTTATGTACAACCTGAACAAACAAACAAGCATTTGGGAGACCAGTGGTATGGATTTCCAGGCTGGTGTGGGGCTGCAGGCATCTTCTACCACCTGGGAACTTGGTTTGTGGCCAATTTTCAGGAGTCTTGAAGACCGAAATCCTTTTAAAGTGCAGTCACATGGGTAGTGCAAGAAATTTGCCACAGCAATGTGATACAGTCTGATCAATCTATTTTTGTTTAATCATGTTGATTGAGGAATAAATATTAGCTAGGTCACCAGGCCTTTATTCTTCCACCACCCCTACCCAAACCCCAGGGCCCTGATTTTTAGGCTATTAAACTGCACTGCTTTTCCATCAGGATCCAACTTAAATTCCATTTTCACAGATCTGAATGGAGGGTTATATACGGTGTATAACTACGTTGAAAATAACACTTTCAGTGTAACTCCATAACTTGCATATATACTCAACAAAGCCAGAACAATCCATATATGTCAGCCTCATCACTGTTCATTCTTCAGCTAGCTATAATAATTCTGACTGATTGTACAAGGTCCAATTGGATCATCAATGATGGCTGAATCATTTATGTGGGTCTTATAAGGACTATAATCATAAAAGTGAGGTTATTTAAATGTTGGCACACTATTCTGGTGTTTAAATGAATCGTTAATTCTTGGGGTCTGAAATTAAAATTTGAAGAATGTTTATCTTATAATTGTAAACAATGAATGTATAATTTTTGCTAATATGTCAATTGACTTCTCCTGCATTTGGGTGCTTTAAATTTCTCCTCTGGAGTACAATAAGGAGCTCTCGGTTGTGCTGCTCCGTGTGGCTTGACTAGTTTTAGTCCACCTGCGCAGATATCAACCAAAATCTTAAGAGCAGCTATGAGTGCACCTACAGTGCCAGGAAATAAGCCAGAGCTCAATGGAAAATAATTTTTTTTTAAAAGGTGAAAGATGAGTAAATGTTGACACTTTTTAAGATTTGGTAGTCCTTGTTTAATCAAAGAATATTAACACAGGTAAAATAAACTAAGGAAGGCAAATGGTAGATATGTTAACATTTATTGCTAGGGTTGATGATTATAAAGTCATTGGCCTGAAAGGTTCTTGCCATAGATGCTGCCTGACCTAATGAGTATCTCCAGCATTTTCTGTTTTGTTTATTGCATGGGGGTTGTAGTAAAGAAATCTTGCTACAATTATACAAGACTACAGCAAAACAAACTGAGTGCAGTTTTGGGGACACTTAACCGAGAAGGATGGAATCAAAGTTAACTATATTGAATCCTGGTGTGAAAGGGGTGTCCTCTGCGGAAAGATTCAGTAGAATAAGTAGTGTATATATTTTTATTTTACAATGAATATATATTTCTTAAGAGAGCATGTCAGGGAAAGTGCTGAAAGGCAGTTCTGTCTGCCAGGAGACATGAGAAGTCAGTCACTGAGGGCTGAAATGTTTTCACTCAGAGGATTATGACCTTTGGAATTCTTCAATCCAGAAGGCTGTGGTTGTTCAGTAAAGGCAAGAAGAAGGATTATAGATTTATGGGCATTAATGAAACCCTGGTTTATGGGAATAGGGCAGGACAGTAGAGGTGATGTATAAGCAGATAAGACCATAAACCATTCCAGAAGAACTTAATGGATCAGGAGCTGATTTCTACTCCAGTTCCCTCTTTTTATTATCTACCATAAACATAGCTTCCTTCTGTGAAAAATAGAAAATGAACAATCAAGATAGTTCAATATCTATTCTGGCATTTTTGTAAGTGCCTACAGTGGCAAAAATAGTCAAAGAACCAAAAGAAACAGTTTTATTCATCGAGAAAAGGGATCAGCGATTATCAGTGACAATCAACCATTTGACATTGTCTCAGGTGAGCCTTTCCTCTGCAAAACTATTGGCAAATGAATCAGGCAAAAACTAATTACTGGTTGCATTGTGGTATTTCCCACTGTGATTGGCAAT
>JARFYF010000001.1:19126117-19136257 GCA_030265395.1 Rhina ancylostomus
ATCTATCTGATTGCCCTGCGAGCTTCTCATTTCTCTAACGTTAGACAGTATTGTTGCCAAATGAAGCTGCATTTTTTTTTCTTTGTTGCTGCAATTATAGGTTTTGGAATGCATACTTCACAAATTAGGCTGAGATTGCCTAACCTCATCTCATTTAACTCATTTTATCCAAAAATACCATTTAGCTGGCTTGAATAAAAAAAAAATCACACTCATTAATAAACTATTGCATCCAGTTGCAAATAAAATTGGTGTACAAGGATTGTTCTACTTATTCCTAAATTTAAAAAAAGCCAAAGAAACTTAGTTTGCCTTCAGTAGAAAAACAGAACATCTGGTTTTATTATTCAACAATGAGTTCAATTATATACACTGCAATCTTCTTACTGATATTTGCTAGCACAAGTTCACCTTTCCTTTTTTCTTCCGAGACCATTGCTCCCCCATACTCCTCCATATTGTTCCATCATACTTTCAAAGGTTCCATCTTCTTCCAAAGTTAAAAATCGAGACTCCTGCTAGCATCTTTTACTCCAAGATAAAATGCTGTAAATATTCAGCAGGTCAGGCTACATCTACTGAATGAAAAGCAGAGCTAACTTTCAGGTCATTCTTTCATCAGAACACCATGGGACATGAAGGGTCTTCAACTTGAAATGTTAACTGTTTCTCTTTCCACAGATGCTGCCTGATCTGTTGAATGCTTCCTTCATTTTCCGTTTTTATTCCAGATTTTCAGAATCAGCATTTTTTTGATCTTCTTTTCCTCTAACACTTTCCATGCACCAAAAAATCCAGAACTGCAAATCTCATATAATCTACACACTTAAAAAGAAAAGATAGCATTGGATGACCAATTAATATACTTCCTGCCTGTAGATTTGCATCCCTCCCTTAGGCTTCTTAAAATACAAGAGGAAGTCAAACTCAAATAAATAAAGCATTTTCAATGCATGAATTGATTTACACTACTTTCACAATGGTAATACAACTAGTGCCAACCCAATGGTTTGATGTGAAATAACTGATGTGAAACATTTCTAGTTTTGCTACATTGAACTCTACAATGCTACAGCACAAAGCTGGTGTGAAATGTACATAGATAATTGCCATGGACTTGGCAATAAAACAATAACTTGCATTTATATTGTGCCTTTACGATAGAATAATTGTCCCATGGTGTTTCAGACATGCAATATAAAAAACAAACATTTCATGATTTTAAAAAAATGGATAAAGGGACATCAAACAAAGTATTAAAGGACAATGGGAGTTGGACAGCAGAGGGATATTACTGAAAGAATTCCAGACCATGTTCAGACTCTTGCAAGGCTGAAGGTAAGGCAGCCAATGGAGGGCAAAGAGTGGGTGTAGGTTTGAAGAGTTGAGGTGGTGCAGAGTTGTTGCATGAGTAAGAAGAAAAACTACACAGATAGGGGCAGAAATTAAAGTGATTCAAATAACACAATGAAAACTTTAAATTGGAAACACCAGTGAATTAATCAGCTAGTGGAAGGACAATGGATAGTCAGGACAGTATGTAAAATGGGACTTGGTTCATTCAAAATTCTGCTGCCCAAGTTTACATAGTAAAAACATTAGGAATCCTCAATGAGATCATGGCAGATGCTCTATTTCAAATGCATTTTCATGCTCAATCCACACATTGCTTGATTCTGCTGGCATCTAAAACTCCCAATCTTAGACTTCAACGTACTCACTGAGCACCATAACCCAGGGGTCAAAAATCACTACCCTCTGGAATGATGTACCCCTTCCTCTATATTTCTGTTCCCTAATTCTGGATTAGTCAGAGAAAGCAGCTTCTGAGAATCGTAGGTACTTCAGTGACCGAATTGAATAGTATAGGTCTTTCCTACTTGATCTCTCCTCATAGGAAAAGTCTTGGGGAAACAATATGGTGAATCTATTCTGTACTGCCTCCAAAACAAATGTTTTCTCAGGTATGGAGCCAAAACTGCTTACTGTACTCAAGTTCAATCTCAAAGTGCTCTGTAAAAACAAAAAGCTGTTCCTTGTTTGTATATTCCAACATTATTGAGAAGTCCAGAAGTAACAAGAAGCATGGATAAAAGTTACATTGAAACATAGGTTAAGGGCCAAATGCTTGTTATTGGCAAGATGAGATAAACCATCTTATTGCTGGAAACAATTTGGGATGAGAAGTATAAAATATTCATAGAATTACTGTATATTAAAACCAACAATTAAAGCTTGTAAATTTGACTAAGGCACAGGACATTACTGTGCCAGATTGGGGAATACTGTTTTGTTCAAATTGGTTTGCTACACTGATGCACAACTAGATATTTCATAGAAAGTAAATGGTTTTTCACTTCCTAATTTAAGCTATTACAACTCCAATTCAGTATGTTTTAATTGGTTAAGGAACAAATTTCCAAGTTTGAAAAGCAAAACTGCAGTTAACAAAAAACAGATTCATAAACAGTCTAAGTGCTATGGATGGTTCACTGCTTAGATTTTATGTAAATTATTCTTACTGCTGTAGAATAACTAATATTCACAGGCTCCTGGCTAGATGGAGTAATGGCAGAACACACTGATTTAAAAAAAATTAGGCTGGCAGCAAAACAGAGTACATCACCACACAATTTCAAAATGGTAGTCAATGAGAAGATATCAGTGCATTTTGCCAGGAAAGCAAAATTGGAGGCAATATGAATGTGGATGAAAGTTGTAATCAACTCCATTTGCCAAGGTCCTTTATTCAATAAATGTGGCAAACGGAAGAGGGTTTGTTTTGAAAGGGAGAAAATGGATTAAAATATAGGCTTGAGAACAAGCAGGTACCCAATTGTGTTCCACCAACAAGACTTTTGATGCATTACTTATATGTTTTGTTAAATTAAAAGGTAGTACTATAAATCCCTTTTACTTGTAGAAGAACTCCCACTAAGTTATTTGGAAAGTGCATTGAGAGTCAAAAAATTTTGGATCATAAAAGCTAAATTATTCAGCACTCTTTGAAAGATAATGTACTCTCAAATTTGAGAGTGTTGTCAGTTGTGCATTATTTCAAAAACTCTATTATTTCAGTTTCATTAATTGCAGGAACAAGGGCAGCTGTTAGAAAGGTTTTCTTTCACCAAATTTCAAGCAAAGACCTTAGTTGAAATATAAAAGCTATAAAAATAGTTGAAAACTCAATTTATCATTCATGGCAATTCATTTAAAAGTGGGTGCATATTAGTATAGACCAGAAATAAATTGAATTTCTTGAAAATACTTCTTCCTCTGTTCTTTATCTCGGCTCATAATTTTGTGTTAAAGTAACAGTGAGGCTCATCATTCTTCATGTGCAAATACTACAGCAATTCGAGTGAAGGGCAATGTGTGGTAAATGTGGAGATGCAATGCTGCTGGTTGAGATGCCATATACTGTTAATAACGTTGTGAAAATGACATCTTGTTGTTTGGATCACCACTGATTTGCATTGAGTAACAAGTTATGGTCTATGTCACAAATTTATAGCTAATCTGAAAAGCAGCAAGGAATGTGTTCTATAAGCACATAAGGTTCAGGCATATTTAATTAAACCCAGAATAGTTACCAGATTATCTTAATGATCTCATTGTTAAATTCTCCCAATGAGTACCAAACGTCATAAAATGTGGAGTCGCATTTCTGAAGGTTTTAATCAGTATTGCACATTTTAAAAATATGAAATTTAGTATTAACTTCTGCTTCTTTTCACACTCTTAATTCAGTCTCTTTCTTTATTATTTTATCTTTATTAATGTCACATTAAAGTCAGTTCTAATTTCTACTTGTCAGTCCTTGTGCTAGTCATCTTACAACCATTCATCCTAACTGGCTATGGAAATGGAGCTGCTATTATGGTTCACTCAAGTCCTAGATACCCCATTTTATTTGCTGCAATTTCCTGCTTTCAAATCAGTAATTGATAGTACAAAATATCTGTTGAAATTAAACAGATTAAATAACACCAGCTCTAATTCATACAGCAAACAGTGGTTCATCATATTTCCACCAGACTATCGCGAACCAAGAAGTATTTTTATTTTATATAGTATTTTTATTTTATATTTCATGTCACTAAATGTGATGCACACCACCTTCATGGGTCAATCCAGGTGATTCAGTTTTTTTACTGAAATAAATCTTGTCTTTACATAGTACTCACTAATAAATTCACCCCAAAATAAAGTTGCTGGGAACTCTGCATATAAATGTGGAGACGGCAATAGAAGTACCTGAAATAAGTAAATAAAGTTTCCCAAAACAAATACACTTAACATTCATTTCTTAGTGTACCAGGTATCTGAATTTTCCTGATCAAAACATTTTTTCCATCGCCCAAGTATTATTTAAAATTGGGAGCAAAATTTACATTGCAGTAATATTCATTGCAGTCAATTACACATGTAAAATAATATTCAAAATACCAATTGATTTTGTGAATTTGAAATATTAATAAATGGAGTATCTCATCATTAATACATTTCAAAATGTAACAGATGAAGAGGAATTTTTCTGATCAATACATTTCTTCCGATACCCTCAATAATGTCCCGCCCCCCAGGAATATTTTAAATAGGGAGCAAAATTTACGTTGTAGAAATGTCTTGCATTCCTTAACACAAGTAAAATGTACTAATCACTTGGCATTTCAAAACTTACCAAGAAGGTTGGCTCCTAGCAAAGGGAGGTGTGGTAGCAAAGAGTTGTTCAATTTTGTAGGTCCTGTTGCATGCCCAGCAGCTGAAATAGGTAGCAGCGATTCTGCCATTGACATAACTGCTCTCCCACCAAGAGTAGAGACAGCAAGTGCTGCTACCGATGTGGTAGTAGTAGTGGTTGCCTGGGATGAGGTTGCTATGGAAACCTCAGAATGATTAGTACCATGATCCAAAGGAGAGTGCAGAACACTTCTCAACAGATGGGGATTCAGGGCCATTAGTCCCGAGGCTGCTGTGACAGCTGGGAGGAGGAGAGGATTTGTAGTAGTGTCATTGCTTGAAAGGCTTGGTAAAGGGTTCCCCAGAGGGTTTGTCAAAAGGGTTTCTGGTCTGTTACTAACTAATTGATTGCTATGCAAATGATCTGGCAAGGGTTGGATCTGTGTCACTGAAGGTGAAGGGTGGTTTTGTTGCTGTAATAAATCTGGGAGAGTCAAGTTAAATGATGTAAGGGGTAGCATTGTAGTCTGTGTCTGGTTTTGAAACAACGTTGCCAAAAGTTGAACAGGTTGCAAAGTCTGTCCAGCCAAATCACCAGGAAGCAAAGTCAAAGCTGCATTTAAATTTGGGTTCAGAATTCCCAAAGGATTAACAGAGACTTCTCCTTTGCCATCTCCTGACGTAGGTAACATGTTCAGCATATTCTGGTTCAGGAGCTGTTGCTGGTTCATTGCTAAAGGAATGGACAGAGAGCCAAGGAGATTTGGGTTCACAGGGTGGGTATGATTGCTACTCGTAGGGACAGCATGTCCAAACTGAAAAGCCTGGTTCTGACCAATGACGGGAAGTGTGCCCCCCATGGGGATCTGACTATGTAATGCATTTCCAGCTGCTGTTGTAACTATAACTCCATCTTGCAGAACGGATGTTGTCTTGGTAATGGCAAGTTGGTTGGTGCCAGCAATGGCCATGGATGCTGACTGGCCAGAACTACCTGAAACCCACAGACAGGTTAAAGATGAGTAAAATATTTCAATTCTTTGTTTTACCATTTACAATGAATGCAGTTCACATATTGATTTTTACATTAACAATTCAACACGGGAACCAACATTGCAGAAAAATTACTGGAAGGTTTGATTATCCGGTTTCCAAATAATTTCAAAGAGAGGACTGTCACATTGGCCAGCTCTTCATTTTGTTTGTTACAACTTGGGTATATTAAATCCATTCCTAAAACATCATAAACAAAATATTTAAACCTAACATAAGCTGTAAAATTATTAAATATTACACTGAAAAAGCTCTCTCTCATAACAAAAGTAGGAAGCTATATCATGAGGAAATACAGAAGACATTTGAATTCAAATCAAAAGTAATGCTCAAAGCAGAAAGATTAATAGTGACTAAATTAGAACTTATGAAACCAAAACACATGTTTTTTGTTTAAATGAAAATAGGTTCCAAAGTACACATAGGATAAATTGAGTGTGAAAAATTTTGAAAGCACCTCTAATTTTTTTTTTGGTGTGGTCAAATACTTTGAATTGGCTTTAAATGATCTTTTTTGAACTTCAGACAAACAATTTAAATTCCTAAACCTTTCATTATTGTTGTCAATCTATTCAAGGCACACAAGAGATAAGTCATTCCTGAAATTTGTATCTGAAGATAAAAATGAAGTTAAAGTAACTGATATTCTGAGCTGCCTTTGGAAACCTGTGAACTACAATGGGTAAATGTCAGTGCATAATACAGGCATTTTTGTGTCAATATTCAAATGGAACAGAAGACGGATTTGCCCAAATCAATACTTATCAGTCAAAATCAGAAACAATTGAAATTTTGGTATCATGTCAAATGTTTGCATTTAATATAATGAGGGTGGCCACTGGACTGATTTCTTTTTCCTTGATTTCTTGAGGGTATCTGTTAAGGTGCTACACAGGAAAATTATATATTTACTTGTATTTATATATATTAAAAGTAGCAAGGGAAACAGGGATTAGATGATGTTTAAAGAACAAGCAGCTTAGATGAGTAAATGCTTTTCCCACCTGGAATGGATACAAAATATCATATTTAGCTGGGACCTTTGTCCTTCTCAATACATACAAGTAATTTAAATTTTGGTATATTGCAACTTCAAAATTTCTACAGACAAGTAGTTGCAGATAACTGGAAAGACTGATCAATCTTTATATGCAGATAGACATCAAATCAAATTTAATGCTGAGAAAGATAATACATTTGAGGGGGGAAAGAAAAATATGACGACATAGACCATATGGTTAAAAGAGAGGAATAAAAATTAAAGTTGTGGGGACATGTTAGTAAATATGAATAAAACATCATGTTGGCCTAGATTTTTATAAACAACTTGGAATACAAAGTACTGAACAAATATAAATCACCGGTTAAACCGTTGTCAGAAAATTGTGCCTATTCTTGATAGCTCACTTTCAAAGGTTATAGACATGGACAGGTTTACGGAAAGGCTGAGAGAGGAAGGAAAGATTAGAAAAACCTGAAGTCAACAGAATTTGACAATATCTAATAGAGATGTTCAAAGATGTGAGGATTTGTTAAGAAGAATTAGAAAAGATATATTGCTCGTTAGAGAGTTAACTTGTGAGCTAGATCATCAAGGATGAGATTAATGTTTAAAGAGGAAGAATATACTATGACGGAAATGAAATCACAATAGCTTTTACTAAAAAAATACTTTCATGTGAAACATTAAAGGGCAAGAGCAGGGTAATATAATAACTGTAAAACTCTCTTGGAGACCTGGAATTTGTGAAGTTAGCCCAAATATCTCCTCTTGTGCTGCAAAATTTTGTAATTCCATGATAATCTTAAGATGCATGCACAAGATATACTGTAGGTCCTTCTTACAATATTCTTCAGTTTATCACACAGTCTTGTGTGTAAAATCAATTCATGGGGAAGATTTAAGACCAAATTACATTAATTCATGAGCCAGATGTACTTCCTTCACCATAGAGCCTGGCAGGTAACTTCTTTCAGTCTCTAATCTCCTGGTTCAGCAAGGACCATTATTAAAAAAGAAGCATGAATTGAATAGTGAAAGGTCCAGAGTTAGGATATGGCATCATACCACTGCAAGTTGATTCCAATATATTTCATGGAGCAGGGGATAAAGGGGAAGTAGAACCATTCAACATAAGATATTTATGAAACAATATTCTAATCTTGCTTTTAGCCAATAAATACTTTGTCCAAATACTGCCACCAGTTACAAATTATATATTACTCTAGTTGCATATTCTTAATAGATTAATAATCTGAGGCAATTATAAAATTAGAAATTGAGAATGACAAACTGGTAAAGTGTCCTGGGCAATGTCTAATGTTTAGCAAGTCACAACATTCATTTTCCCAGCTATGAATCACCTTGGGACATTTTTTGTGATGAAGGCACCATAAAAATGCAAGTTGTTATCAAATATAAATAGCAAATTTTGTATATTAAAACACAAAACTTACACTTGGATCCCAGGAGGTTCAATTATCAGCTCGTACAATATCAACACTGCTTCAGTTGCATTAAATACATTTCTATGTAGTTTATCAAATACTGTAGAATCAGAACAATAAACCTAGGCAGATCTCCACATCAAACTAACCAGATCTAAAGAGTTTATTGGCAAAACAGTATTGACCAAAGGCTCCAAAATAATAGATCAACAACACTTTCACATTTCTGAGCTGCTATCTTCAATCCAAACATTTGCCTGAAATCATTATTTGGATGTGTTGCTATATAAATGCAAATTATTGTTAAAGTCAAGTTTAATCTCAGTAATATTTGTTTTATGCTATGTGAGATTGTTAAACACAATTTTCCTCAAGATTAAACGGTGTTCATCTGTTATCACTGAAGTGATTGTTAACTTACAAGTGATATTTTGTTGAGGCATACAATCATAAATTTTGTTCTTAATTTTGTTTCATCTTGGAAAACAATTTGCATGAAGTGCAAGTAATTCTAGCTCTAATACTGATCGTTCTCAATGGAGAGCATTGACACACAATTACCAAGAAACACTCAAGTGTATTAGCTTATGTCTTTTTCTAAAATGTGGACACAAGCATGCTAAATATGCGCCGACAAAATTTGCCTGGTTATCAACTTTCTTATCTTTAATCACATTCCATTTTTGCTATTGCTAGATAAACCAAAGCCAAAAAAATAACATGCATCAAAAATTTAATCAAACAGCATATGTGGAGGTTTCATAATTTTCTGTCAACAGCTCATTCAATAATATTTTATTAAAATATTTGAACAAAGATGTTAATTTAGTAACTAAATGAGCATCAGCCTGGAAATTTCACAATCGTGAGTCATTGAGTGCATAATAAACCTAAATAGATTAATTGGTTATATAAAGTAGCTACAGTGTACATATTCATCGCACGTCATCCATAGTAAAGAACAATCTTGAATATACTTAAGGATTAGAATTCAGAATTGTAGTGATTAATTTGACAAATCATAAGTGAAAAACTAGTTAATTTTGCTTCACAGATGTATTTTATGTATACCATTTTTCTAAGTGTACAAATATGTCAACTATACAAAATAAAACAAGTTGCATATAAAAATAAAATATATCCACATACATACTTTATTATAATCTTATTCTTTTCAGTTTCCCCAATGTGTACATACTACAACTAATCCTGTGATATTTCCTAAGGTCATTATATTATGCAACAGGAATGGAACCAGAAAACATTAAGGTAGCAAGTGAAGCGCACACTTTCCTAGATGTTGTCCAGTGATACAAAATGAAAAAGCAGTACACAGAAGTGGAAATGCATCCAAAATCAAGTTACCTGCTTTACTATGGAACAAATGACGAATAAGAGGATTAAATTAGATATCTTGAATGTGGAGCCAGAAAATGGATGCGAGAGGCTGAATTTTAAATGACTGTTTAAATTTTGAGTGTTCATGAGACTGAGTAAATGGTTATTTAGAACTGTAAAGCTGGGGAACTTTCATGATTTGAACACAAATATTTGCACTTGTGCTTTGCATACTTTTTAGTTTATTTTGCACCATATTCAATTCACCATTCTTGAATCTAGGAAGTAGTGAATATATCAGTTTGATTAAACCACATGCTAATAAATGACTTGTGCTATCACAACTTTGGCAGAGAGTTTAATTTATGGAAGTGGTTTATATTGCACCTTGCTTGCACCAAAACGATTTCAAACCATTTGCAACATCAACACATAACACAGTATTTTATTGTTTACTGGAAGGAGAATTATATGCTAAAGTAGAGAGGCTATAACATATTATAAAGGGCATTGGTTAATCCATATCTGGTGTATTGTGCACAGTCTGGGTTTCCTTATTTAAGGAAACAGGTTAAAATAATGGAAGTCATTCAATGTAGAACCTGGAATTGGTGGATT
>JARFYF010000001.1:19255140-19266308 GCA_030265395.1 Rhina ancylostomus
ATGACAGTAAAACTGGTGGTATAGTGGACAGCGAAGGTGGTTGTCTGGGATTATAACAGGTCCTTGATCAACAGGGTCAGTGGGCTGAAGAGTGGCAGGTGGCATTTAACTCAGACAAGTGTGAACACAGATAGAGTTTGTTTCAGATAGACACAAGCCGTTGCATGTTTGTATGACAAACCAAGGCAGGACCCACACAGTAAGTAGTAGGGCCTTGGGGAGTGTTGTAGAACAGAGAGACCTAGGGCTGCAAGGACATGGTTCCTTGAAAGTGGCATCACAGGTAGACAGGGTGGTGAAGTTGTTTGGCACACTGGGCTGTATTGGTCAGAATATTGAGTACAGGAGTTGGGATGTCATGTCACAGCTGTGCAAGATGTTGTTAAGGGCACACTTGGAGTACTGCGTACAGTTCTGGCCGCCCTGCTGTAGGAGGGATGTCATTAAACTGGAAAGGGTGCAAAAAAGATTCATGAGGATGTCACCGAGACTGGAGGGTTGGAGTTACGAGGAGCCGCTGGATAGGCTGGGGCTTTTCTCCCTGCAGCCAACAAGGCTGAGGAGTAAACTTATAGAGGTTTACAAAATCATGAGGGTCATAGACTTTTCCCCAGGGTAGGGGAGTACAAAACTAGAGGGCATTGAGAGGGGAAAGATTTAAAAGGGACCTAAGGGGTAACTTTTTCACACAGAGGATGGTGAGTACAAGCTGCAAGAGAAAGTGGTAGAGGCAAGTACAATTACTACATTTAAAAGACGTCTGGATAGGAAAGGTTTAGAGAGATAAGGGCCAAACATGGACAAATGGGGCTGCTCAGTAAGGTTACTCAGTTGGCATAAACGAGTTGGGTCGAAGGGCCTGTTTTCTGTGTCATATAGAAATGATTAACTGTGTGCAGGCAGATGTACAGTTAAAATTGGCATCATGGTCAACACATACATTGTGGGCTGAAGGGCCTGTCCCTGCACTGTTCTACATTCTGTGCCGGTTCTCAGAGCAACCCCACTATCCTGTCACCTTAAATGTCTCAACATGCCCATCAACACCACCCCGATTCCCCGACCACTCAGCCACACTAGGAGTAATTCAAGGTAGTCAATGAACTTAACAACCAACGTGTCTTTGGGAGGACACCAGAACACCAGGAGAAACCCATGCAGTCACCAAGAGAAAGTGTAAACTCCACACAGACAGCCTCTGTGGTCAGGATCAAACTAAGGTCCCTGGAGCTGTAAGGCTCTACCCACTAAGCCACTGCGCCACCCAAATTTTAGGTCCCTAATTAGCCCGCCCTTCGACCACCACTTGTATAAATTTAAAATGAATGTGTGTATATTTTCTGTCACTTACTATATTTGAATTTTAAGATTTCTTCCTTTAAGATCTCTTTATTAGTCACATGTACATCGAAACACACAGTGAGATGCACCTTTTGCGTAGAGTGTTCTGGGGGCAGCCCGCAAGTGTCGCCACGCTTCCGGCGCCAACACAGCACGCCCACAACTTCCTAACCCGTACGTCTTTGGAATGTGGGAGGAAACCAGAGCACCCGGAGGAAACCCACGCAGACACGGGGAGAATGTACAAACTCCTTACAGACAGCAGCCGGAATTGAACCCAGGTCGCTGGCGCCGTAAACAGCTATACTACTGTGCTTGCCCTATATTAATGTTTGGACTTGGGCATACAAGGCACATTTCCAAAGTTGGCCACGATATCAAACTTGAAGGGAGAGTGAAGGTTGATGTACTGGCTAGATAGGTGACAGGTGAAATTTAACATTTTGATCACTGCAGGAAATTGGACTTTTTGTTCTAATTGTGTTCTTTCTTATAGAAATTGTGTATAATTTATGTTTAATTTGTTTTTCTTGTGAATGCTGCTTATCTGATGCTCTGTGCCAGTGATGCTGCTGCAAGTAAGTTTTTCATTGCACCTGTGCACACATGGACTTATGCATCTGACAGTAAACTCGACTGACTTTTGACACACAAAATGTTGGAGGATCTGGAGGACATAATTTTAAGGTGATTGGAGAAGGTTTAAGAGAGATGTCAGAGGGAAGTTTTTTTACACAGAGAGTGGTGGGTGTGTGGAACGCACTGCCGGCAGAGGTGGTGGGGGCAGATACATTGGAGACATTTAAGAGACTCTTAGATAGACCCATGAATGATAGAGAAAAGGAGGGCTACATGGGAGGGAAGGGTTAGATAGACCTTAGAGCAGGATAAAATGTTGGCACAACATAGAAGGCTGAAAGGCCTGTACTGTGCTGTAATGTTGTATGTTCAATAATTATTGGGAGACCTTAACCTTCATGTAGCTTGGGCTAATTGAGTTGGAAAAGCTAGTGCTGAGTACACATTCATAGAGTACATTCAGGATAGTTTCCTGGAGGAATTCGGTATGAAGCCAAGCAGGGAGCAGCCAACATAATCAATGACCCCACCCACCCCAGACTTTCTCTCTTCACCCCTCTCCAATCAGACAGAAGATACAAAAGCCTGAAAGCACGTACCACCAAGCTCAAGGACAGCTTGATTTTATAAGACTATTAAACGGTCCTCTGGTATGACAAGATGGACTCTTGACCTCACAATCTACCTCGTTATGACATTGCACCTTATTGCCTGCCTGATCTGCACTTCCTCTGTAGCTGTGACACTTTACTCTGCATTATGTATTGTTTTACCTTGTACTACCTCAATGAACTGATCTGTATGAGTGGTATGCAAGACAAGTTTTTCACCATACCTTGGTACAAGTGACAATAAAAAAACAATTCCAAACGCATTGCCAGAGGAGTTGGTGGAATCAGATACAATTACTACATTTAAGAACTATTTAGACAGACATTTAAAATAGGCAAGGCATAGGAAAATAGGGTCCTAATATGAGTCGGTGGGATTAGTATAGATGAGCATCAAGGTTGGCAAGGACATGGTAGGCCAAAGGGCCCATTTCTGTGCTGCACAGCTCCGTGACTCTATGACACTCAAGTATATATAACTGGACTATAGAGGATTTATCCCTACACCTCTTCTGAACAAGACTGTAACATTTCCAGTCCTCAAACAGTGTCCGTAAAACATAAATGTTTGGAGTATGATGGCCAGCATCACTGCAGTTTCAGTCCTTGCTGTCTTGATGTCTGGACCAGGTGTTCTATCCACTTTAAAAGCAGCAAGCCTTTGTAGCGTTTGCTCTTTGTCAATTTTTAGCTCATGCAGAATGTTAATTACATCTTTGCTGTGACTGTAGTAACATTTTTTTTGGTAAAGGCTGATGTAAAGTACTCGTTGCAAATCTCTGTCTCCATAATTATCCTTACTTGGTACTTTATGGTGGATTTGCAACCACCACTACACTTGTGCTTAACCCAAGTGACTGAAGTGCAAAGAAGTAAAACAGAACTGAAATTCAGCAGGATAAAAGGAAAATATAATGTGTGAGGATGTAGTGTTCCATTCTAGGACAAACAATTATATTGTGAAACACCATTTTTTGTTAATGTACGTAAATTTGTTATTTGCTGCTTCACTGTTTTTCAGAAATTTGATGGATCTTCTAAAACAAACAGCTGTTCATGGGGAAAGCAACTCTGTCCTAATTGTTGGTCCCCGAGGAGCAGGAAAAACTATGGTACGAGTTTATTGAGCAACTTGTTCTTCATTGTGGGATGGGAAATTTTATGCTGTATTTCAGGCTGGGATGGGGAGGTGGGATGAAGTATTAGGAGATGGTCTGACAATCTGTCGGAAGAAAGCGGTAATGCCTTCAGCAGCTTACTTGCTGAATTTTATCCTATTTTTTGTTTTGGGCCATTGCTAATCGCTGTGGAAGGTAAAATATTTTGTTATCCAGACTGAAGAGGGCCTTTCAACCATAAATAGCAAGCTCTGTGCACAGAAATGCTTTCATAGCTGCCTAAGCCATATCTGCCGGCCTACAGTCTGTCAAAGGTGTCAGAGTTTTAATGTGTGTGAATGTCTCTGGGATTTACAAACATTCAAAAATATTCAACTCTTAACGTACTACTAATTGTTTAGAAGATTGTTTTAAAACCTAAATGCTGATTTACACTGGACAACGTATGACAGTTCAATAAAGTTATTAACTCAATGAACTGAAAAATTTAAATTACTTGCAACTTCCCTTCCTTTCTTTCCATAGAGATAACTGGTATTGCTGACAGCACAGGTTCAGCAGGCAGATTTGGTAACTGCAGCAAGTTGGTGCTCTGCTGTTGGGTGCCAATGTCAGATTGCAGTTGGAATGACATTGCTGAATTCATCTGTTCTGGCATCTGAACATTATGACAGTTAACTGATAAATTACAATATTATGAAAGAGGAGGTGTTGGTGGTCTTAAGGTGCATTAAAGTGGATAAATCCCCAGGGTCTGGCCAAGTGTATCCTAGGACGTTTTGAGAAGCAAGGGAAAAAATTGCTGGGGCCCCGGCAGAGATTTTTGTATTGCCTCAGCCATGAGCGAGGTACTGGAAGACTGGAGGATGGCTAATGTTGAACCCTTATATAAGAAAGGTTGAAAGGACTTTAAAAAGTCTTTTTAACCCTTAAAAAGAAAGCCAGGGAACTATAGGGTGGTTAGCCTACAATCAGTGGTGAGTAAATTATTGAAGGGGATTCTGAGAGAGAGGATCTTGCTGCATTTGAAACTGCAAGGACTGATTAAGGATAGTCAGCATGGCATTGTGCTTGGGAAATAGTGTTTCATGAATCTGATTGAGATTTTTGAAGAGGCGACCAATAGGATTGATGACCAGGCAGTAGATGTTGGACTTTAGCAAGACTTTTGACAAGGTACCACATGGTAGGCTGGTTCGGAAGCTGAGCTCTTATGGGGTCCAGGGTGAGCTAGCCCATAGGATAGTGGATGGTTGTTGTTCACATTGGAGATCTGCAACCAGTGGTGTGCCACACGGATCAATGCTGGGTTTCCTGTTGCTTGTCACGTCAGTTAATGATTTGGATGAGAATGTAAGCGGCATGATTAGTAAGTTTGCAGATGATAACAAATTTGCTGTTGTAGTGGACAGTGAAGAAGCTTGTTGAAAGTTACAACAGGTTCTAGACCAACCAGGACAAGGAATGGCAGATGAAATTTAACTCCGACAAGTGCAAGGTCATACATTTTGGAAAGTTAAAGCAGGGCAGGACTTGCACAGTAAATGACAAGGCCCTGGGCAGTGTAGTAGAACAGGGAGACCTAGAGTATAAGTACATAGTTCCCTGAAAGTAGAGTCACAGGGAGATAAAGTAGTGAAGAAGGTGTATGGCATGCTTGCCTTCATTGCTCGTGACACTGAATACAAGAGTTGAAATGTCATGTTACCCACAGTATATTGGTGAGACCTCATCTGGAATATTGTGTGCAGTCCGGTTGCAGCAATGTAGGAAGGATGAGATTAAGCTAAAGCAGGTGTAGAAAGGATTCACAAGGTTGTTGCTGGGACTGAAGGGCTTGAGTTATAAGAAGTGACTGGATAAGTCTGGAACTGTTTTCCCTGGAGTGAAGGAGACTGAGGGTGACCTTGTAGAAGTTTATAAAATCATGAGGGGCATGGGTAAGTGGATGGTCATTCTTTTTCCCAGAGTATACAACTAAAGGGCATAGGTTTAAGATGAGAGGTGAATGATTTGAAGGGAATCTGTGGGACAATTTTTAAATACAGAGGATGGTGGGTATATGGAATGAGCCAGAGGAAATGGTAGAGGCAGATACAAGTACAATTACAATGTTTAAAAGACATTTGGAAAGGTTCATGGATAGGAAGGGTTAAGAGGCATATGAGCCAAATGCAGGCAAATGGGACGAGCTCAGGAAGGCACCTTGGTCGGCATAGATGAGTTGGGCCAAAGGGCCTGTTTCTGTGCTGTATTTCTCTTAATCTAAACTGCTGATTACCAATGCCAGTCTAATTAAAGTTTATCCATATCCCACACCCTCATTGAACCTCAGTTACATTTACCATCCTCTAATCCATGAGGACTGTTTTAAGATCATATGCCATTAGGTGCAGCAATTTATCAGAGGTTAGTCCTATTAATTTCCACAGTACATTTTAAGCTAATTAATCTTTTGTTTGCAGAAAAGTATGCATATTTTTGTCTAACAGCTGTAAATGTTATTTTTCCAGATGATTTAGAATCATGCGTGTTTTGTAGTCGCTACAGTGGAATAATACCCTATGCTGATTTCCGATCAGATAACTCACTAGTGAAATCAAGCATGCTGATCACTCTTAAATAAAATCTAGCATCTGTAGATTTTCCTTAAAGCATCATTGATTTACATGCTTATGATGGCTTCATTACAATTATTTGCATCCACTTTTGAAACTACTCACTATTGGAGTTGAGCTTCCAAGAAATTAATGTGTGGACCCTATACAACCAATGGACAAAGCCATTGAATCTGACACGTGTTTTCATTCTCTCATCAACACACTATTCTGTTGAAGACACGTGTTTCAATCCTAGTGGAAAGAGGGTAAATATTATGTATAGAAACATAGAAAATAGGAGCAAGAGCAGGTCATTTGGCCCCTCGAGGCTAGTCTGCCATTTGATTTGATCTTGGCTGATCTATTTAAATACTCTATGTAATAACTGAAAAAAAAATTCCATTTATAGCATATCTGTTTGCTTCCATGATGTTCCTCAGAAGTCAAAATAACTAATTTCTTGTGTCTTCTTTACTGAATGGTTTCAACCTCTTTAAATCTGTTTAGAAAATGGAAAAAAATATTTTGCCTGTGGCTTATTACATTTTAAAAAAAGTGCAGAATCATGGTGTTCAATAGCCTTTGAATAGTTGAGAAGTGCCGTGCTTTTCTATAGAGATGGGGCTGGGCAGCATTGTGGGGCAGAATAAATTTTGACTTTCTTTTATTCCAAGAAATGGGCTATTTGAATAAGCCTCAGGGGAACATCATAATGGGGCAAAGAATGGTCACATGTGGCATACTGTTATTACAGCTATGTTTTATTGGAATAAGAAATTGTGTTTTTGGCCATGCCTGCTTTAACAAGTCTGTTATTGGCACAGATCACTAATGTGATGACTTTTAACTCCCTTAAAACTAAATAAAAATTTTACCCAATATTTCAAACATTCAAGTAAACTATAATTGGGGCAACCTTCCTTGGTTGTTATGAAAGAAAGTGACCCATCCAAATTGTGCAAAGATTAATACTTGAACCAAAAGCAACCTGAGACTGAAAGAAAAATCCCATAGAACAGGGTAGTGGTGGAAGCAGATACAATAGTGGCATTTAAGAGGTTGTTAGATAGACACATGAATATGGAGGGATGTGGATCATGTACAGGCAGAAGAGAGTTAGTTAAATTCGGCATTGTGTTTGGCACAGACATCATGGGCCGAAGGGCCTGTTCCTGTGCTGTGCCGTTCTATGTTCTGTTCTGTGTTAATCATAGAAACATACAGCATAGAAATGGGCACTTATGGCCCACCTCGTCTGTGTATATTTACCTAGTCTAATCCACCACCACCTCAGGCAGCTCATTCCAAATATTCACCACCCTCTATGTGGAAAAGCTTACCCTTTAGATCTCCTTTAAATTTCTCCCCTTTCTCCTTCCCTACCTCGGAAAAAGATCCTGACTATCAAATTGAGTTCTGCTGCAGGGTCTCAACCCAAAATGTCAATGATTCCTTTCCCCCATGACATGGTACTGCTGAGTTCCTCCAATAGATTGTGCTTAGCTCCATATTCCAGAATCTGCAGTCTCTTGTGTCTCTATTCTGAGTATCTATCCTATCTGTGCCCCTCATAATTTTGTAAACCTCTAAGATCACCCCACTATTCCAGTGAGAATAAACCCACCTGTCAAATCTCATCATAACTACAGCCCTCTATTCCAAGGAACATCCTGATGAATCTCTTCTGAATTCTCTCTATTGCCACCACATCCTTCCTGGAGCATGGTGACCAGAATTGTACACAATACTCCAAGTACAGTCTAACCAATGGTTTGTCCAACTGCAACATGATGTCCCAACTCTTATACTCAATGCCTTGGCCTATGAAGGTAAGCATACCAAATTCCTTTTTTTAACTACCCTATCCACCTGTGTCACCACTACAGACTTGCACTCCAAGGTCTCCATGTACATCAACACTCCTAAAGTCCCTTCTATATGTCCTCCCAGAATTTGACCTCCCAAAGTGCATTACCTCTCAATCATTTAGATTAAGTTCTATCTGACACCACTCTGCCCAACCTTCCAGCTAATCTATGCCTCACTGTATCCGTAGACAATCTTCTTTGTTGTCTATGACTCCAATTTTTGTGTTGTCTGCAGACTTACTAATCATATCTCCTGAATTCTCATCTACAATTGTGAAGCTTTTAGAAGGGTAAAATAAATTGCAGTTACTGAGCATGGATATTTGAAGGAAAATTGAGGCACGAGTTATGTCTGTTGACATTTCTTGAAAATAAAAGAAAGAAATTGTTTTAGAATTTGTTTTGTTCTACATCTGTGATCTGACTGCAGCAAGAGGCTCCTTCTAGATCCTAAACTCCATTCTTCCAAAATTCTCTTAACTAAGGATTCCTTGTGGTCCTAAACTGCCCTATGTTTAGTAATGTTAATAACAGTTTTTTTTAAACTTACCCTAATGGAAATACATCTGATTTTCTTGCTGTGATGTAACACGCCACCCCACCTCACTCCACCTTGTTCAGTCACCACTACCACCAGCGCCATTATTGCCAAGGCTGTGATTCAACTGCCGAGTCCCAGACAAGAGAATCTATTCTTATTCAAGTGAGTCCAAGAAAGGAATTGGGCTAAAGCCAATTCTCAGTGTTTGCAAACAAATGATTAGACCTATTCTTATTAAAGTGAGTCCAAGAAAGGAATTGGGGTAAAGCCAATTCTCAGTGTTTGCAAACAAATGATTAGTCCTAATAAAGCACAAAGCATCACATTACAACCTACACAAAGACTGGGTTGCTCCGGGATGGTTACTGGGCAATTAGCAGTGTGATTACTTTGTAATTAATGTTTTTAAATTGCTGAACAGCCTTAATTATTTTTATCTTTTGGCCAGTACTTGATAAGGGAATCATGTTGAGCTGGAGCAATGCACTACCTATACTGTCATAGATATTATTAGAACCAATACAATTTTTAATATATATTACCACACTGGATTCAATGCAGACTGATCAGATGTTCAAATATCTAAAATGTTGGGGGAAACTGTACAAAAACAGTTGAATTTGAAGAAGCAGCCAAGGATTTAAACTGCATGTTAGACTCAACTGCATGTAAACAGTGAAAGATAGAGTTACGTTTAAATGGAAAAACTGTTGTACCATAAGTTGAGTAAGAATCAAGTTGGAAGAGATCTAGTAATATTAGTAAATTGCATTTGACATATCTGATCACTAGTAAAGCAATCAACTAAGCATGTAGAATAATGAACTGCATACAGTGGAATGCAAGGTGGGAAAGTTCTGCTTAAGTTTCTAGATTTAGGTTGAGGCTTCTAGTGGCAGTACTTATGTTTTCAGCAAAATATTTGTCAGAGCTGCTCTAATGCAGTCACAACATTTCCATGCTTGTCAAAAGTAATAATTTTTTTTTAAATGGTTCAAATTACTCAGGATTCAAAATAGAGGTTACTTTTACTACAAAATGACCTCAATATTAAGCCGCCTTTCATTTCAAGGGGACAGAGAGGGACAACAGGACAAGTTAAAATGTGAAATGTATATAAATCTGACATATACTCAGAATAGGTTCGGATGTCAAATGTCGAAGATATCCAGAAATGCTGTGTGGATCAATGTACATTGTGAAGAGACAAACATGTTTAATGTTTGGAGTTGAAGATCTTTTTATTATTGCTTCATTCAGTTTCTTAGTGTCCACCCTATTGTAGACATTCCACTTGTTCTCCCCATTTGCTGCAACAAAAATTGCATATTTTCAAATATTTCCAAGTTCTAATGAAAAGGACATTGACCTGAAATGTTGGCTCTGTCTTGAAGAACTTGTTTGGAACTTAAATAAGCCCGTTGGCAAGATGAAGGACTTTTAACCAGGAACATTGTTTCTCTTCCCACGGATGCAGTCTGACCTGCTGAGTGTTTCCTGCATTTTCTGTTTTTATTTCAGATTTCCATAATTGACACTTAATTTTTAAAATTAAACTTGAGGGTATTCTGCTGTGGAGAGATAGTATACTTATTAATGTAACAATGTTGAAGCTAGGACTGAATTTTCACATTAATTGGTGGTACTGTACATGTTTCTTGTGGGCTTTGGAAAACTTGGTGCTATGGAGGCTCTCCAAGGTCAGAAGCTTTTTCAACATTCCTTGTTCACCTGGAGGAGCATGGACAGTAAATGCAGTCCTAGCCAATGACACCCACATCCCTTGATGAATAAATAAAAAATAAAGCATATGACTAAAGCATATGTTGAAGTCTCTTCTTCCATTACAGCGTTAGCAATTTTTGATAATTAGATATGCCATTTGAAAAGGAGTGGGGGTTACCATTTCTGTGCTGGAAAGGGTGGGCTCCAAGGACGATGGAAAGTCTTTTGCAAGGTTGAAGCTGGACTTTGCTTCTTGACTTTGTACTCAGGCTTTTGGACAGACCAGGGCAGATGTCCAAGCCGCTTGTTACACATGCCCATCAGACTTCCATTGTGGATATTTCCATATAATTGTCCTCACCTAAGTCCTATGTTCCAGAACTAGTGTAGAGTCTCTTCCTGCCACTTAAGTGCCCTTCCCCTCTGGCCTTGCTGCAATCTTCTCAAGTCAGTATCTTCCAACATGTTGAACCTTTTTTTTTAGGCTAACACCAGAGTTAGTGGTTGTAAGTGTAAGATCAAATGATGGGTCTAGTTATATGGAACCTTTGCCATTTCCTGTTGAACAGGAGAATTTCTTAGTCACCTGAAAGAGCAGTGTGCAAAGTTAATGGTAATGGAGGGGAAATCAAGAATTGCATGCTTATCGTGTATACAGTTTGTAAGTTATGGAAAATAAAGTAGAATTTGCAGATGACATTAAGATCGGCAGTGTTGTGGATAGTGTGCAGGGTTGTCGGAGCTTACAGAGGGATATTGATAGGATGCAGAGTTGGACGGACAAG
>JARFYF010000001.1:19266408-19278471 GCA_030265395.1 Rhina ancylostomus
GTAAATTGGATAAATACATGGACAAGAGGTCTGGGGGTTATGGGCTGGGTGCAGGTAAATGGGACTAGCAGAATAATGTTTCAGCACAGGCTAGAAGGGCAGAATGGCCTGGTTTCTGTGCTGTAGTTTTCTATGGTTCCATGCTTCTAACTAATTATACTCAAAGTAACTTAGATAATGATAATGCCCAAAAATTAATATAATTAAAAGGTTGACAAGTTTGCAAGGTATCCAAATTATAGACAAGTAGGTAAGGAAATTCTAATGGATAGAGATCTTTCAAAACTGTCAAGAACTGTCTCCTTAGACCAGAAAGTTACTCATGTCACTGCATTATTTGAGAGAGTAAAGATAAACTTGGAAATTATTGGCCCACTAAAGCAAAATCTTACCAGCACTGAGAATTTGAAGTACAAAGAAAATTATAGAAATGCACAGCAAATCAGGTAGCATCTATGGAGAAGGAAAGAGTATTAAGGTTTCAAGCTGATGACCTTTCATCAGGACTTATTATTGCTAAATAATGGTTCATTAATTCATGAAGAAATAAGTTGAATCTATCATTCAGAGCAGAGTGCCCAGGAATTTGTTTGAATATGATTGATCAGACAATCTCAGCATCAATTTGTAAAGATAACTCATAACTAACAAATCTAACTACGTTCAACCTATTCTAGCCAAAACTTAAATGCAATGAAAGTAGTTTAGGCAGTGGAAGGCAGATTCCACTGAAAAAGTGGAATCCATATAAAGAATATTTACTCAGATTGGCAGGATGTGAATAAAGGTATCCTCCCAGGGATTTGTGTGTGGACTTCAGTTGTTCACTATTTATAAGTGACTCAGAGGAATAGACAGCTGTATAACTAAGTTTGCTGACGACAGTATTTTAGGCTGTTGCATACTATACAGCACAGATGGGACCAAATGCTGCAAAGGGATATTGACACATTAAGTGTTTGAAGATTAAAGATAAAACTGTGGCAGAGGGAGATCAATGTGAGAATGTGTGAGGTCATCTACTTTGAACCAAAGGAGATTGATCAGAGTAATTTCTAAATGGCAAATAGCCTGGAAGTATGGATGAGTAGAGAGATTTAGGGGTCCAAGTAGAGAAATCACTAAGAACAAGTGGATAGACAAAAATTAATTAAAAAGGCTAATGGAATGTTTACTTCAAAGGAGCTGAAATACATCAGGGTGAAATTTATGTTGCAGCTGTGCAGAGCTGTTTAGACTTCATTCAGTTTTGGTAACGGAAAAGGATACAAAGTCCTTGAAAGCAGTGCATATTCAGCAGAATGATACCCATACCAAGTGGGTTACATTATGAATAAGAGACAAGTATACTAGAGGTGCATTCCATTGAATAATGTCAAAGAAAAGAGCAAATCCAGATCAGGTAATTACCACCCAATCAGTCTACTCCCAATCACCAGGAAAGTGATAGAAGGTGTCAGTGATAGTGACATCAGATAGCACTTACTGCCTCATCATGCTCATGATGCATGGCTTGGAGTTTGCCAGGACTGTCCAACTCCAGACCTGATCATGGAGTTGGTAGAAACATGGACTGAAGAGCTGAACTCCAGAGTTGAGAGGAGAATGACTGCCCTTGACATCAAGGTAGCATTTGACCATCATGGAGTCCTGGTAAAGTGGAAGCACTTAAGTGGTTGTTGACAAACCTTTCACAAAGGAAGCTGGTCACAGGGTATCAGTGCAGGATTCCATCAAGGCAGTGTCCAAGATCCAGACATCTTTAGTTGCTTCATCAATGGCCTTCATCTGTCACAATTTTGAGCAAGAGCAAGCTCACAGAGAACCCAAATGCAGCACACTGGTACAGGACTAGAGTCAGGATACTGCCTCAGGACCAAACACCAGCAGCAGCTGGAAGGAATCTTGCCTCCAAGATCTGAGGAGGAATCCCAACACATACTGAATCTTCAAACAGGAATAGAGAACACAGGACTGCTCTAGAGTAAACCAGTCTAAGCAGCCAGGAGCCAAAGGTTAACCAATACTCTAGCAACTAGTGCTAGAGAAACCCAGGTACTTATGCTAGGCCCCTGATGGGGCTCAGGTGTGTGTCATTATGCAATCAGTCCAGCATGGAATCCATGTGCTGTACAACAAGGCATCTAAGGAGCCAAATTGAGGGCCAGTACTCAGAACCATCACAAAAATAGCCTTTTTTAATATACTGCTACTTCCTCACAATAACTGACAATGGGTAACAAATCTTCTTCCACCCTTTCTCAGCAGAAAGTAAAGAATGTCTACTTTTGGTAATTTATTTGTTCTTTTCCTTTGAGTCTATCAAGGGGTCTTTCACGTTTATATGAAAGTTGTTAATTGTACATGCTAGGAGAGGACATGTTGGATTGGCCTTTTCCTGTAAATCATCAGAAGAAATAATCAGTAATATTTATTGTTTTGTGTTGGTTGGCAATGTTGAAACGGTTGGGACAGGAATGACTGTACACTCATTGATGTCGGACTGAAAGAACACATCAGTGTCATTTTTATCTGGTACTGCCGTGCTTTCCTCCAGTTCTCATTTTGTCTTCAGATCAACATTTTATGATTTCTGTATGATATGTCTTTTACGGTAAAGGTCGTTCCATTACTGATTACAGATGACCCCTGCGTTATGGGGGGGATTGTGTTCCTGGAACATAGGCTGTGCCACGGTTTTCTGTAAAACACAAAGCTGTGTCATCTGCACATGAATCAAGAAACATGAGTTGAAAAAAATACTGTGTTTTTAATTTACTCTTTTTTCACATAAATTCTGTGAGAGCGAACGCTATTCCGTACTTTAAATTTCTGGACAGTGATTTGTGAACATGTAGCTCAGCCAGGGATTAAACTCAACCATTCAGATATTGCCGCGAACTGAGTTCCTACATGGCAGAAGATGCCTGCTGCCCTGCAGCAGTTGACAAATCCATCCCACCGATCTCCCAAATGCTCATTCACATGAACAGGCTGTACATAAGTTGGGCACTTGTAACTTGGGAAGGACCTGTAGTGCACATTTGCTGACTGTTAGGTTAAAATTCAGAAAATTAGTATTTTGCACTCAAATTGAAGCAAATATCTCATTGAATTATAAGGAAACAAAGTATAAGTTGAGTTGAATTCTAATTTTATGTTCCCGTTTGTTTGCTAAAGATAGGACTTCTTTAAACTAAAAATATTAGTCATACTATTAATAAGGCTGATACATATTGACAGATTTTATGATTACAGATAAATATTACTATTAATATTTGAAACTATTATAAGGCATGGGATTGAAAGTGTAATGATTTTCTATTGCAGGACAAAACATTAATGAATATGATCCATGATTTATGCAGTAACTTCTTCAATTGTCTCAAAATTTATCTTCTTGCATAGATTATAATTAAATGTATGATAGCGTACCTGTGAATGCATTTGCATTTCAAATGTGTGACTGTGGGCGATCTTAAGTGTAATTGAGTGAATAGATGAAGCGGTGTGTGGGTGAGAGATTCCATAATTATATCTACAGCTGAAACTACTGGGTGAACAAACGTGGGCACATTAAAAGTTGTTTCTGGTGTATTGTATAGATGTCTGTGGAGGAATGCAGAGAAATGAATGGGTGGAAGGCCGTGTTGAAAAGAATGCATATTTGACTGTGCTGCAAAGGTGCCTTAATTGAATTATATTGATTTCTTTTTTCCCTGTAAGGTAATCGTATTGGACTCAAAAGCTGGTCCATCCAAGAAGAATCAGAAGAAAGGCCACTTTGTCCAGATTTCATATTAAAATGCACGACATAGGAATAAAATATGGAACCATATAGTGCATCTTGCTGCCTTGTCATCTGGGTAGCATTTGAACAAATGTTACATTAATAAGTCAGTGATAATAAGTAACTAATAGCCAGCGGGCTGCATGGTTAAACTCACTACTGGCTGCACAAAGGAAGTAAGTTATTGTCGTCAGAGGCCAATCATCTGAAATTGTGAAGAGGACATAAGGTGCCGACACAGGGACATAGGTAGGTTAAGTGAGTGGGCAAACATCTAGCAAATGGAATGTCATTTGGGGAAAATGTAAAAAAGAATACAGATGCCCTCGGGGTTATTAGACTTCAGATCAGACTGAGGGAAATGTACCCCTACGGAATTCATAAATCAATACCAAAAAATCTGAGATATTTCACTCTTACGAAATTTATGTGAAACAAACACATTTATTTTTCTCAACTTGTATTTTATGATGTATGCAGAGCCATGGAAAATCTCAATAGGGACTGTTTTTTAGGAACGCAAGCCCATGTTACGTGGAGGTCACTTGTATTATGAGAAAATACGTGGAAAATTTAGACCTAGGGGCAACTGTTTAAAAATAAGGGGTTGTCCACTTAAGACAGAGATGAGGGAAAAGAAATTCTCAGATATTCAAGGGTCTTTGGAACTCTCTTCCTCAAAAGGAGCTGAGGAACCAGAGCCTTTGAATAGTTTTATGGAAGAAGTAGATCAATTCTTGATATGCAAGGTAGTGAAAGGTTACTAGGAGTAGCTGGTAATGCATAGTTGAGGTTCCGATCAGATCAGCCGTTGTCATACTGAAGAGCCAGGTAGCCTGCCTCTGCTTCTAAGTTGTATGTTTTTATGTGTGATCCTTCTCATTCAACAACTTAAACATATATTCATTCCACTACCACTATAATGTGGCACCAGTGTGCAATGAGTACAGCAGTATCCAAACAAAGTAATTTCATAAAACATTTTCTTTTAACATCCCAATACGTAGGTCTAGTTATTCACCCCATCTGCCAAACAGAGTTCTCTCAAAATCCACATTGTGGTTTTGATTCAGAGTTGTACAGCATGGAAACAAGCCTTTCAGCCCAATTGGTCCATGTCGACCAAGCTAGTCCCTTCTGTTAGCATTTGGCTCGTAACCTTCTAAACCTTTCCAATCCATTTACCTATCCAACCATCTCTTGAAAGTTGTTATTGTACCTGACTCAACCACTTTTTTTGGCAGCTCATTCCACATTCATACCACCCTTTGTGTAAAAAGTTGCCCCTCAAATTCCTATTAAATCTTTCCTCTCTCACCTTAAATCTATGCCCTCTAGTTCTTGATTCTCAAACCCTGGGAAAAAGTCTGAGTGCATTCACCCTACCTATGCCCCTCATGATTTTATACACCTCTCCATGATCACCTCTCAATCGTCTACACTCCATGGAATAAAGTTCTAGCCTGTCCAACCTCTCCTTATACCTCAGTCCCTCAAGACCTGGCAACATCCTTGTAAATCTTTTCTGTACTCTTTCTAATTTAACAACGTCTTTCATATAGCAGGGGGACCAATACTGAACACAATACTCCAAGTGCAGCCTCACCGAAGTCCTGTACAACCACACTGTGATCTCCCAACTTTTATACTCAGTGCCGTGACTGATGAAAGTCAGCATGTCAAAAGCCGCCTTCTCCACCTTCTCCAACCTGTCCAGCAGTGACTCCACTTTCAGGGAAACAAGTACTTTCAGGGAAACAAAGTCCCTCTGTTCTACAACACTCCCCAAGGCCCTGCCATTCGCTGTGGAAGTCCTACCTTGATTTGGCTTTCCAAAATGCAACACCTTGCACTTATCTGAATTAACCTCCATTTGCCACTTACTCAGCTGATCAAATTTGCTGTAATTTTTGATAACCTTGTTCACTGTCCACAATCTGTAAACTTACTAACCATGCCTTGTACATTCATATCCAAATCATTCATACAGATGATAAACAATGGGCCCAGCACTGACCCGAGCCACACATCAATCTCTAGACTTCCCATAAGCAATATGAGAGATATCAATTCAAAATATACTTTGTTTTCCTGTCAGCACACACTTCCTTGTCAAGATTTGTAAAATAAATGTTTATGTCCATTGTATAAACATTGTTTATAACAAAAAGTATATCACACTACATTTATTTTCCTATTTTGTTCTACCCTGGCAAAGTTACTCATTGGAGAGGAGGAGGATGAGGGGAGACATGATAGAGGTGTATAAAATATTGAGAGGAATAGATAGAGTAGACAGCCAGCGCCTCTTTCCCAGGGCACCAATGCTCAAGACAAGAGGGCATGGATTTAAAGTAATGGGGGGAAGTTCAGGGGAGATGTCAGAGGGAGGTTTTTCACCCAGAGAGTGGTTGGTGCATGGAATGCGCTGCCTGGGGTGGTGGTGGAGGCAGATACGTTGGACAGGTTCAAGAGATTGTTGGATAGGCATATGGAGGAATGTGGGATGGAGGGATATGTGGGAGGAAGGGGTTAGATAGTGTGAGATGTGGTTTGATGGACGGCACAACATGGTGGGCTGAAGGGCCTGTATTGTGCTGTCTTGTTCTATGATTCTATATGAGAAAATTGGTCATCGAGCATGCTGTCATCTTCTATGGTCTCTGCATCTTGTCTGACTGTAGCCATGTCAGCACCAGTGATTGAGAGGGTTCTCTGTTCCAGGGTACTGAATAATTCATTATTGCTGATGATCGTGTACCACATTCAGGTAAGAGATGGGTTCTTGCAGTATTTGGGTGATGTACTCGTGAGTCCACGATTGGCAGTGTGTTAGCCTGTGGAATATTTCTCAAAGTGCTTGAGGATATGTTGGGACAAATGCATGTTATGTCCATGATCTGATTAACAGAGAATCATATGAGGAAAGTTTTTGGGGTGTATTGCTTTTAGCAGTGTTTGTGTGGCTATTGCTATGGGTGGAGCTGGGGGTGTGGAAGGAGGAAGAAGGTGCCTTCACGGACCAGGTATGCTGTTGTAGTCAATAAATTACTAACCACAACAGAATCCAGACATAGTTTCACTTCTGGCCACCTCCTGATGCTGTTCATGTGTATGCCTCAAGAATTTTCCTGACTATCTCATTCTCCACTATGGTTAAACTATGATTCCACTCCTCTCCATAGTATCTCTAGAGTGATTTATGAGTTGTTTACTTCCTTCTGTGTTTGCCCTCTCAAATAAGCTGCCATCTGCAGAAGGTCTTCTGGCATCATCTACTGGCACGTAGCATCTTTCCTTGGCCAGCTCCAACTGATGCTAGCCACTCCAAAAACTGAGGAGCAGGTACTGGCTCCAAGACCAGAAACAGTGGATTGGTCAATCGTTGTAGAGAGGTCTGGGCACAGAGGTCTTGTGCACCCTCCACCTCTCAAATGGGTGCAAGTTATTTGTCTTTCTTCTATGTCTGTGCCTTGTGCTATTGAGTTTTTTAACTTGCATCTTTAGTAGTTAATGTCAAAGAAAGAGCTTTGGCTTTTTAAGTGTTGAACCCTTATTTTGTTTTCTTTAGCTGCTGAAGAGTGTATTAAATGAACTGAAGAAAATGAAACAAATTGAGGAAAATCTTCTGCAAGTGCACTTAAATGGTAAATAATTTTCCAAAGGAGTGTTATATATCTTTTACCCATGGATTTATAATAGGGTTTTGTATACAGTCAAGCTGTGTTAATCAATTGGATTGGAGAGAATTTGAAAGTTAAGAGTAAACAACGAAATCTGAGATGATGAAAGTAATTTTCAGCTTGATGCCAATACATAAAATTAGCATTGTCTGACTGGTGTCTGCAGTAGAAACTACTGTTTATTTGTTTACATTGAAATGGAAAATTAGACAGTTTAGTGTCTGAAATAGGTGCTTGACCAATAATGCAGTTTGTATACTCCAGCTGCAGGTTGCAAATTAGTCCCTTATTGCATTTGGGACAATTATATATTACTACTGAAGTTTATTTTTAAGAATTGTCTTTCTTGACCTTATCTGAAGAGGTTGAGGGCAGGGAGTGGGGAAGAGAAAATTATGTCATCTGATAAATCTCCTTGTTTATGCAGAGAGTGGTAGGTGCCTGGAATGGGTTACCAAGTGCAGTAGTGGAAGCAGGCAGGTTGGTGGAGTGTGAGGCATTTCAATAAATATGTGAATGTGAAGGAAATGGAGGGAGATGGATGATACACAGGACAAGGATATTCAGTATAAAGCGGCATCGAGATCAGCACAATACCATGGGCCAAATGGTCTGTCCAGTGCTGTATTGTTCTATGTTTATTTTTATTGTCTTTTTTGCATCCTAGCTGCAGCTCAGGAGAAGGGATTTTGAATTGTGTTAAATCATCTGTGTCTAATTTTACAGGGGTCCTGCATCAAAAACTGAGATAGGCCAACCAACAAACTGAACTTCAGAATACCCTTTTCTTTCTTTGATCCTCAGTAGAAAATTTCTACACTTGTGGCTGTGTTATGCCATGGTTCTCATATGTTTCTCATATTTCTGTAAAACCTAGAAGGAGGCCATCAGGACTATTGCCAGTTCTCGGAGCAGTTCCAAAAATGACAGATGCTGAATATCTGAAATAAAATCAGAATGCCGCAACCACTCAGGTCAGGCAGCATCTGTGGAGAGAAAAACAGTTAAAGTTTCACTTCAGAGACCCTCTGTCACCCTTTGTTATCTGACCTGACTGTTTCCAGCATTTCTTGTTGTATTTGAGGCCAGAAGTTGGTAGCTTATAAAGAATGATGTTGAACCTTCCTGAACACAAGCCCAAACTTATATAAACTAGAGTATTTATTAACTATTTACAAAAAAAGTTATAAACAATGATCTTACCTGAAGCAGAGATAAACCAAGTAATATCAATTTCTTTGTCATGCAGATGTTACAAGTCCAAATGAGCTGAAAGTGCATTAAACAAATAATACCCCAGGGACTAGTGATCTTCCAATATTGAGCCTTTGGAAGGAATTTGTGAGCCTCAGGACTGTTGCAATGAGCTTGACCCTGGTGAAGTTGATGGAGATTGGGAATATCTTAACTTGGTTCCTGTGTTCAAAAGATGGTACAAAATGCACATGGATAACAGCAGAATAATTTTTCTTAGTTATGGAAATAATTATCTCTTATAAATATCGTCTGTATAGTAGTACATCCACATTTGCAAGAGGTAGTCTTAGTTGACAAATTTTCCATACCTTGAGGAAGTGTCACCGCTTTGTGGACTGTGGGAAAACTCTTTGACATGTTGTAAGTAATAGGCATTCAACATTTAAAATAAAGAGATAAACTCAGGGATTTGGGATAAATTCTGGAGCAGAGAGCTCAACTTTCTAGTTTCAACTCTCCTCTATAGTTTCCACATGGTGAAAGAACTATTGAGCTGATAGCACAAGGACATAGTGTTTGGCCTACTACTGTGTTTAATTTAAATAAATAAATCTTTGTTTATAAACATGCCAAGTGATTATCTTTTAAAATTGTATGGTATGGAACTTGTTCCTTGATAATCCAGGTGCAAATTTGATGAACTCGCTTGGTTAGACCACGACAATTTTCTCCAGCCCACCTGACTTCTCTCCCTAGCTTCGTATCATTTCCAGATTTAAAACTGGGACTGACTGAATTCCAAGTTAATTAAAACGCATCAGGAACGTGAATGAAAAAAATCACATTTTCCCTCCTTCACGTTCTTCCTTCAGCACAGTAAATTGTAATTGATGACTACTTTTTAACTACAATGGCTACTCCATCATATTCCACTATATCATGCTTCTTTCATTATTTTTTTCAAGCAGTTCTCTATTGAAGACTTCTTGTGGAAGTCTAATTACACCATCATATATTTTCCTCCCTCTATATCTGGTCAATAATACAATCTCAAAGAGAACATACTGGATTAATAAAATTTACTATGTTTAAAGGTATAATGGATTTCTTTAAAGGTTATTTTTAGATAGGTACTTGTCTATTTTGTTGTCTTCAACTAAATTTCACTTCTCTTTTCATTTTTATATTATTTGTTTTGGTCTTTGTAAAGAAGCTTCATTTATGTATTTACAGAAACATATTTTTGATGTTGAATGATATATTTTAAAAAAACAAAAATAACAAAAACCTTCAAAAAGAAAATTATTTGCTATTATTAACCATCTTTTATGTTTATTCTTATGTGCATCTCAAGATTCAAATGTGGTCCTTTGACTATCAAGTGATCTTAGGAGAATTTGTTTGGATCTCTATTTTACATCTATATGAGCTCTCTCTCTGCATCTTAGAATCTTATTTGAATGAGAAATATTTTCTAAACACAAAAGAACTTTTTTTTACTTATTGTCACTGTTCAACTCCGGTGGTACTGAAGCTAATGTTGCTGTCTCACAGTTTCAGTGACCTGGGATCAGGAGTGGTCTCCAGTGCTGTGTGAAATTTCCCTGTTCTTCCTGTAACTGTGTGACTTTTCTCTAGCTGCTCCATTTCCTCCCACAATGAAAGACGGCTGCTTGGAAACCTGATTGGCTGCTGTAGAGCACCCTAGTGTAGGTGGGTGGTAGGAGAATTGATGGGTTAATGAGCATGTGAGAGAGAATAAATTACAGGGAAATAGGTAGCGGATTGGGATTGATGGGATTGCTCTGATTTTATGGGCCCTTCTATGTCGTAAGGAAATAGGAGAAATTTTTCTTGTGGGAAATAGCTTTATTTTTGTTCCTCATTTGTACAAATGTTGTAGTAGCACTATTGTGGTCATGTTTTTTGTTTACATTTTAGGGTTATTGCAAACAGATGACAAGATTGCGTTGAAAGAAATCACAAGGCAGCTTCAGCTTGAGAATGTTGTTGGAGATAAAGTTTTTGTGAGTTATTTATTTGACTTTTCAATTGTGACATTGTGTATGTTTTTGTATTTAAAATTACAATAGCCTTTTAAAAATTGGAATAAAAGTCTTAAAACCAACATCTCTTTCAGTATATATGAGTTAACTCCTGTAAGTCAATAATTTTAATATCAGTAGACCTGATCTACCCTTTCACATAAATTTTTAACAAAAATTTTGCAGAGGTATCTAAATGTGCTGCTGCTTCCACACATTATAACTAATATTGCAAGTGTGTAATATCACAAATGTCTTATAATTATCCCAATTACATTTATGCCCATCACATTCCTTTCTTTTTTTCACAATTGGGATTTTTCGAGGTTTGTGTCACTCATTCCTTAATGCTGCAAACCTTCTGGTGTAGTTATTCCTCAGCATTATTGGGAGGGAGTTCCAGGATGTTGATGGTGGAGGAGATGTATTGGAGGGTATTATACTGACATGGATTGGAAATTAGTTGACAGGTAGGAAACAGTAGGAATAAATGGGTCTTTTTCCAGGTGGCAGGTGATAACTAATGGGGTAACATGATGATCAATGCTTGGGCCCCAGCTATACACAACATACATATCAATGATTTGTATGAGGGAACTAAAGTAACCAAACTCTCCAAGTTTGCAAACAACACAAAGGTGTTGTAGATGGAATAGGAGTGGGGATGTGATTGTGAGCTAAGAGGAGGATGCAAAGGGGATCCAATTTGATGGAGACCAGTTGTTTGAGTGGTAAATGAATGACAAGTGCAGTTTAACTTGAATATATGGGAGGTCATTCACTTTGGTTCCAGTGAGAGATTATTTGAATGATGACAGATTGGGAAATGAGAAGGTGCAATGAAATTTCGATGTTCTTGCAAGCTTTCAGGTACAGAAGCAATTGGAAAGGTAAATGGTACATTGGCCTTCATTGTGAGAGGATTTGGGTACAGGGACAAGGATGCCTTGCTGCAGCTGCACAGGGCCTGGTAAGACCTCCTTTGGAGTTTTGTGTGCAGCTCATGGTCTCCTTTTCTGAAGGGAGTGCAATGAAAATTTTCGGAAGTGTTTCCTAGGATTGCAGGACTGATATACGAGTGGACATAAGGTTGATCAAGCCTGTATTCTGGGGAGTTTAGGAGATCTCATAGGAACCTGTAAAATTCTAAAAGGACTCGATGCAGGGTAGATGTTCCTGAAGGCTGGAGAGTCTGGAACTAGGAGCTACAGCCTTAGACTATGAGTATGCCACGTAGAACCAAAATCAGCAGAAAATTTCTTAAGCCAAAAGGTTATGAATCTCTGGAACTCTACCACAGGGCAGTGGAGGCTAAGACATTAAGTATATTCAGTAAGGAGATGGATAT
>JARFYF010000001.1:19744990-19756367 GCA_030265395.1 Rhina ancylostomus
CCACACAGCCTCTAGAGAGGATCCTTCTACAATATCCACCCTTTCCGCAGCTGTCACAGTGTACCTGACCAGTATCCCCACCCCTCCTCCTCTTCTCCCACCTTCCCTATCCCTCTCAAAACACTGGAAACCAGGAACATTCAACATCCACTCCTGCCCTGACATCAGCCACGTCTCTGTTATAGCCACAATATCATCGTCCCCCATACTTGTCCAAGCCCTCAGTTCATCTCCCCTATTCCTGACGCTTCTTGCATTTAAGTAAATGCACTTTAGTCCATCCACCTTACTACTTTTATAGCCTGTACACTGCTTCTCCTTCCCCAAAGCCTCTCTGCCTGTTTGATCTAACTTTTCCCCATCCCCTTCTTCCGCTGACCTACTCCTTCAGTTCCCTCCCCCTCATAAACTAGTTTAAACCCTCCTGAACCACCCTAGCAAACCTAATCGCAAGGATATTGGCCCCTTTCTGGTTCAGGTGTAACCCGTCCTCTCTGTGCAGGTCCCACCTTCCCCAGAAGAGATCCCAACGATCCAGAAATCTAAAACCCTCCCTCCTGCACCAACTCCTCAGCCACGCATTTATCTGCCATCTCCTCCTGTTCCTGCCTTCACTATCACGTGGCACCGGCAGCAATCCCGAGATTGCTGCCCTTGAGGTCCTGTTCTTCAGCCTTCTGCCTAGCTCCCTAAACTCACTTTTCAGGACCTCATCCCCCTTCATATCTATATCATTGGTACCAACATGAACCACGACTTCTGGCTGCTTTCCCTCCCGCACTATTGCCCTCCTCTTCTCCCTTCCCTTCTGAGCAGCAGGACCAGTCTTGGTGCCAGCGACCTGGCTTCTGCTGCTTGATCTTTGTAGGTCGTCACCCTCAACAGCATCCAAAGCGGAATACCTGTTATTGAGGGGAGCAGCCTCTGCGGTCCTCTGCACTGTCTGCCTGTTCCCTTTCTCTTTCTCTCCCCTCACAGTCACCCATCTATCTGCCTCCTGGACGCTAGAAGTACCTGCTCTAAGTGGGGTGACTGCCTCCTGATGCACAGCATCTGCATATCTCTCTCCCTCCCTGACGCTTCGCCCATGTTTGAAGCTGCGACTCCAGCTCATCAATTCTGAGCCGAAGTTCCTCCAGCCTCAAGCACTTACTGCAGATGGTCACCGTGCACCCCATCAGGGTCCACTAGCTTCCACATCATGCCACTGCAGCACATCACCTTGCCCTCCATCTGAACTGTGTTTCTTCCTACCTAGCTGTAGTCCACTTAAAAGATTATAACAATAACAGTAAACGACCTTTACTTACCAGCTACTGACCAGTGTTGTTGCAGATGGCCTCTGCCTCTTGATGCTGAAGCCTGTTGTGCCAAAGCCACTCACTCTGACTCCGTCCACTCCGATAATGGCCTCTCCAAAATGGTCGCTCCACTTGACACAACCTCCTTTTTATTGGCCCTTCTAAATTCTGCAAGAAAAAAAAGCCCACAAAAACACACAAAACACACGAGCTTTCCATGTCCCTCTTATCAGGACCTTTCAGGATTTTATGTGTTTCAAGTCTGTTATTTCTCACTTTTAGAAATGTTATTTCTAAACTTTGATGGATAGAAGTCTAGCTGATAAACTTTTTTTCATAGTTCAACCCACCTGTTCCAGGTGCAAGTTGAACTATATGCCTCCAACTCATTTTCAGAATACATTGGAAAGAATTAGGCATTATTTCTGGAAGACGATGAGTATGCCAGTACCCAAGGAAGTAAAGAGAAAGTTGGCTGGTGTGTTAACTTGGCTGGTCTGGTCATGTCATGGAACTGATTGAGGCACTGTGGTGGGAGAGATGACACTCAGTTCCAGTGCCATCTCCCTTCACATGCAATGTGACTTTTTTCAAAGGTTTCCTGAAACAGACATTGGACCATCTGTCTACTGAGCTCACTTTCATCCAGGAGGTGTGTTTCTGAGAAATCATGACATCTTTTCCTCTGTGTCACATCCCAGTCTTATCGCAGACCTTCTTGAAGAGAGACAAAAAAATTGTGAAAATATGTAGCCTAGCTCATTGCCAAACAAGTGAGTGAGTCTTAGCTGTTGTTTCCCTGGTATGATACTGCAATATTTTTCAACTTGTTTTGAGCGTTGCCTGCTAATTTTCATGTGCTCTGGCATTTTGTGAGTTTTGCACCAATCACTATTCCAATGAATTTGCAAATGAACTGATCCAGGACATTCTTGTGTGAAAAGCCATCTCAGACCATTGGTGCACCCAATTTTTTTTCATCTGCAAAAATGACGGTGGAAATTCAGAAATAGATACTTCATGCAAAGAAGATTTTTAATAGAGTTAGAAAACCGTATCAGAATTGTTTCAGTTCTTGAAAGAAAATCTGAATTTGTCTTTCTCATTCTACAATATAAACTAGATCAAAACCAAAGTTAAGTGATCAAGAGTTGTTTATCTGCCAACATGAGTACATCATTTTTATCATTTAGCATCTGACCACTTTTCTGCACAGATAAAATTACATATCAAAAACAAGATGATATCATCATTAACATAATCATTACAGCAGCAGTTTTTTAGTTGAGATTATCACAACATTAAGATTAGCTGAATGGGACTGTATGCATTTTGTACAAATCAATTATACTGATTAACAATCAGATCTTATCACTCTTAGTTCAGTGGCAATTTGGTCACAAAGCAATCTGTCTTTTATAGTTTCATTTCCACTTCCTAAACAAATTGTCTTCAATCTAATTCTCTTGCAGCTTCTCAGCAGATTTTTCTCTTGCTACTACATGTAGATGGAAACTTAATGTACAATTGAATTAATTTTGTTTTGCTGCACACTCCTTTACTTGTGTGATCTATGCTTAATAACAACAACTTGAATTTGTGTGGTATCTTCAAAGTAACCAGCACTTCCAAGCTCTTCAGATGAATGTCATCATTCGTTATTTGAAACCAAGCTTTATAAAGATTTTTTTTAAGGCAGTTGTGCATATACAAGGTGAAGGAGAAGGAATCAGGGAATCATGAAAAATGTTGTGTCACATTGTGTCTGTGCTGTGCACGAAAGAGCTACCTAGTGTAATCCCATTTTCTAGTATTAGATCTGTAGCCCCTCAGCTTCGGGTTCTTCAGGCACAATTCCAAGAACTGTTTAAAAGTGATTTTCCAGTCTTAGCAATAATCTCATAAATCTCCTTTGAACTGCAATCGTACCTTTCTTATTATATGGTGATCCAAAATATATGTAGTTATGTGCGCTATTCTAATTAGAAAGTAGGAAAATATGGAGTAAGCTGGCCCAGCTTGATTTAGAAATTTACAGTCCATGTCACTGTAGTAATGCAGGTCATTTATTTAGTAATTATGCATATATAAAATTGAAAGTATATAGTTGTTCTCTTCCAAGCCTATGGGCGTCAAAGTGCTTTTGGAGCTTTTGTCATTGTGTCATTGTTTGATCTTTGGCAGATACCATTTTGATTGATCTTTGTAGGGCCATTGTTTTGCTGACATGTGCACTCAGCAGGATTGAAGAAAATAAATATATTTCCTAAAGGACAAAACACAGTTTTCTACCATTTCTGTACATTAAGATGTAGCATGTTGGAATGAGGCAAATTGTTCCCAATATCAGGTAGGACCAAAGATAAACTCTTTTTCAAGAAAACAATATAGGCAGAGAGAATAAAATTCTAACAATCATCTGTTTTAAAAAGAAGGCAAGGAAAATAAACACAACAATAGGCTTGATTGTATTTTTTGACTTTCAAACTCAGATATGGGAGAATATTGCAAACATTTATGATGAAAATAAACAGTTAATTAGTGCAGTGGGAGATCTGACATACAGTTTATTTAGAAAACCACTGAGCCTGGAAAAACCTGTAATAAATAGTTTAAGGAATTGGTGGATTTGTTGAAAAATCGTTTTAACCCGAAACTCGCGAGATTGTGCAAGGGTTTATGTTTGATTCGTAGTTAAAGACACCCAGTAAAACAATGGCTTTATATGCAGCTGAACTGAGGAAGTTATGGCAAGATTGTAATTATGGCAACACACTCTCATGAATGCCAAGGGACAGGTTCGTGTGTGGAATCATTGACGATCACCTTAAAACCAATTGTTATTAGAGGTGACTCTGATCTTTGAGAATTCACTGAAGATTGCCCAACCATTGGAATTGACAAGTAAAAACCTGCAGAGCTTGCAAGTGAGACCAGTTGTTTCATGTAATAACAGCAAAATATACCATTCCAAAGCAAACTAAACATAATTTTAAGAAGGTAATCAAATGCTATTAATACTGTGAAGGGGAAACTCATGTCATTTGAAGGCGAGTTCAAGAAAGAAAAGTGTCAGATACAGAATTTAAAAGTCCACATTGCCAGAGTGAGCATTAAGTAAGTTTAACCAGATGACAGGAAAATAAGAAACTAAATGAAAACACTCACATTTACAGCTTCCACCATTCTTACCATGTAAAAGAAGCAAGTGAAGTCTTTAAAGAGAGAATGTGTCACAGCATTGAATGAAAAAGGGGGCTGACTTAAGAAAAGTAGAACCATTGACTGTTATGAAGGTAAAGACAGAGACTTGTGTTTAACACTGTGCAGGGTAAAACTTATAGACCAGACTGAATATGCAGCTGGATGACCAGATAACATCTCACCTGACTTTAGAAAAAGAACAGCTAAATCTGAGAACCTATGCAGACAAAAGCACTGAAGTAGTTGGAATTACTGTTTGACAGTGAAATACAAACGATTGATTAAAACCTTTCAACTGGTAATGTTGCGAGCTCTAGACCAAACTTTTGGGAAGAAGCTGCTGAAAGTATTTCCTGGTTTGGAGGCATGTTCATCACTTTAAGATGGTTGAAGCTGGAATATTGCAGGAGCTGCTTGGGAGGAGGCTTTCAAAAATGAGCTAAGTACTTTGAAGGGCACCCAGATAAATTACATGCTGATTCTAACATTCCACCATAGTTCTTCAAACCAAATTCAGCACCTTATGTGATAAAAGCAATATTGGAACCAGAAATTGACACGCTTGTTTCTTTGTTAACGCCAGAATTTGTGGAGATCACAAACTGACTGTGAATGAAGTCTCATCATTGGAACAGTATCCCATTCCTAAAATAGAAGGCTTACTTACAGTTTGTCTGGAGGGTGGCAATGCACTAAGTTATGTATATCAACATATAGTGTTAGGGGAGTGTAAAATTTTTTTTGACTATTAACACAAGGGCATGTTCACATATAACTCACTACGTTCTGGAGTTTTGCCTGCACCTGCCAGAGAATCATGGAGGGGTCACTGGAGGATATTCCAAAGGCACTGGATGATATACTTAGATGATATTTTGGTTACAGAAGCCATGAGAAATGAACGTCTGTGGAACCTAGAAGAAGTGTTGAGCAGACTGGAAAAGGCAGGCCTACTGTTAAAGAGAGGTAAGTGTACATTCCTGGTGAAAGAATTCAATACTTGGGATGCAACATGGATACTAAAGCACTGCACCAGTTCAAGAGAAGGTAAAAGCCATTCCCTATGCTTCTGCACCAACTGAGTTAACTGAGCTGAAAGTATATCTGTGACTGTTGAATTATTATAGAAATTCTTGTCCATTCTAGCAATGCTCTTGGCTCCATCGCACCAATGTCTATGAATGAATGTGGAGATGGACTGAAGCCCAAGAAAATATTTTTTGCCTTCTAAAGAATTACTAGTCTGTTGACGTGCTTGTCTACTACTCAACAGGCAGAGAATTTATGTTATCTTATGTTGTTGGTCTGTTGTCCCATTAGATAGATAGTCCCATTAGTTCTGAAAACCCAATAATAAGAAACCCCAAAGAAGATTCAGTCATCACACTAGGAGTGTAACAGTCCATAAATATATTCCTGGATGTCACTGAACATTTACACAGAACACACCCATGCATTCCATGTTCCATGAAATGAAGCCAGTCCTTCAAATGGTTTCCCTGGGAGTTCAAAGATGCTGGATCATCTGGACATTTTGCCTGTGAGCTCTGTGCAAATCAGACAGTGAACAACAAGAGATCCTATTTTGCCTCAAGTACAGGTCAGATGTTCTAGCAGAAGGAGATTGCTTGGAGATTTGAATAAGTGTGTCAAATAATGTTGAATTAGCTTGGGGGTTTGGGAAGGAAATGTATATAGTTGATATGTAATTGAATGTTTATAATTGATAGTCATTCTGCACCAAACTGGCAAGAGTTAAAGTTGTTTTGAGGGATTACCTTCTGTCACTGTCTTGATCATTGATTTTGAGAAGATCACTGCTTTTGAGTAGATGCCACTTTAGTTGATCTCTGTAAGGGCTGTGTTTACAGGCATGTTCACTCAGCAGGCTTGAAGAAAATAAATAAACAGACTGAGGAATGAAACTGAACTTCCACCATTTTTGGATGTCAAGGCATTACTGTCACTCCGTGGACGGTTATTGGAAAATCTGAACCATAAATCTGAGCCATTATCTGAGACATAAACAAATATGTCAAAAGGTTTTGAATATAATACAGAGTTAAAAATCCAAAATTACATTTTGAGTAGGATCTCATTTCACCACCATCCTCACTGGGCCCATAATCTCATTCTACTTTCTTATTTGTATGAAGAGGTAAGTATACAAACACAGACTGGGTGATCACTTTGCTGAACACCACAAATTCAGTTGACAAAATTATGCTTCAGCTACTGGTCCCATACGATACTAATTATCCACCTCACTCTTACATTTGTCCCCATGACCTTCTGCGCTATTCCAATAAAGCTTTCAGAGTTTATAGTACTGGCAGCTGAAAACAAGGCCACCTGTGACGAAGCAAATACATTTGGAGTTTTTCTTACTTAATAATGTTCTAGGGGATCTGTGCACTACTAGCAATGCTAGCATTTATTGTTCATCACCAATTGCCCTTGAGTATGTGGTGGTGAACCACATTTTTGAACTGCTGCAGTCTTTCTGGTAAAGGTACTCCCATGGTACTATTGGGTAAGGAGTTCTCGAATTTAGTCAAAGCAATAATGAAGGACCAGTGACATATTTTCAAGTCAGGATGGAATGTGATTGGAGCGGAACCTGCAGGTTGTGGAGTTCCCATCACCTATAGCTTTGTCTACCTCGATGACAGTGGTCAACATTTGGGAGGTGCTGTCGGCTTAGTCTGGGTGAGTAACTGTTGTGGAGTTTGTCATTGGTGGACACTGCAGCTACTGTGCTTGTGATGGAAAGATGGGATGTTAAGGGAAGTGGATGAGATGATCAGGCAAATGGGATACTTTGCCCTAAGTGATGCTGATTAGGTTAAGAGTTATTGATGTTTCATTCAACCAGATTAGTGGAAATTATTTTGTTAAGCTCCTAATTTAAGCTTTGTAGATGGTAGAAAGGCTTTGGGATTTCAGGATGCTCATGTCACTGATTCTGATGACCTCCCAGGATGTTGATGTTCGGGAACTTGGCATTGGTATTCCCCACAAGGGTAGATGGATAGACTTTCTCTTGTTGGAGATGGTCATTGAAAATTGTAAGCTACTGTAGATGCTAGAAATCTGAAATAAAAACACTCAGCTGGTCAGGTAGCATCTGTGGAAATAGAAACAGGCAGAAGACCATTTGTCAGAACTAGTGAGTAAGTGCAGCTTGATAGCACTGTCAGTGACAGTTCCCATCAATAAATACAGCATGCAATAGATAGAGCTAAGTGATCTCACAACCAATGGTCAGATCGAAGCTCTGCAGTCCTACCACATCATGGTGGTGGAACATTAAACAGCTAACAGGGGACAGTCCAAGACGATCCCCAATGATAGTGGGGCCCAGCATGTAAGAAAGGGCTGAAACATTTGCATCTATGTTCAGCCAGAAGGGGCAAAAAGATGATCCATCTCGCTCTCTTCCTGAGATTCCTGCTATCATAGAAGCCAGTCTCCAGCCAATTTGATTTACTCCAAGTAATAGCAAGTGATATCAAGAAATGGCTAACAGCACAGGATACAGCAAAGGCCATGAACCAAACAAAATGCCATCTGTGGTACTGAAGCTCTTTAGAACTATTTATTCCTCCAACAAAGCTGTTCTAGTACAGATATGACATTTGGTATCTTGCTGGACAATGTGGAAAATTACCCGGGTACATCCAGTTGCCCAGGTATACACTCTGTTTACAAAAGGTGGGGCAAATCCAATCTGGCTAATTACTGCCCACCCTATCTACATTCAATTGTCAGCAAAGTGATCAAAGACATTGTCAGTGGTGCTATCAAGTGGCATTTACTCACCAATAATTTAACAACCACTGATGTCCAATTTGTTTTTTGCCAGGACCACTCCCCCTGCCACCACCAATTACCGTGCCCCCCCATCCCCACCAGACCACATTACAACTTTGGTCCAAAGATAAAAGAGTTGATATCCAGAGGAAAATCCAGCGAGACTGACCTTGACATCAAGGTAGCATTTGACCAAGTTTACTATCAAAGAGCCTTGGTAAAACTGAAGTCTATAGGCATAAAAAAGGATATTTATTAGAATCTCTTTAGTATATCTCTGGGTATACTACTGATATCTCTGCCACACTGATGGTAGGAGCTGTGCTCCCTGAAGGCACTTGACTAGGTTTTGTTCTCCAGTCCCTCCCATCTCCACTCTCCTCTGCCTGGCATCATCTACTCCTTCCATTCCTCATTCAAAGCAAGGTGTCCCATTCCCTTTCTTCCGGTAACTCCTGTAGGCAGTCCGAAAAGGTGGAATAAAACTATATTGCCTGTAACCACAACAGGAGCACCCAGGTTATCTGACTGCCGATTCTGCTGTTGCCATTCATCAAGTAATTCAATACCGTTGAGCTTACACATGAATTTGTTGAAAGTATGCAAGGAGGAGAAGAGGCACCTATTTTTTTTACATGAAGTCCACAGAGTGTTTCTGAAAATGTGTCAACAGATCTTGGTTACGTCTTTGCAAAATGTTACAAAAATCTTTATGATATGTATCAAAAGGCTCCTTCAAGCATGGTGTAGACAGACAAATTCAATCGGCAAGTGAATATGATGGCTGAGGTTGTCTTAATCAGCAGTCAACAACATTTTTACTCCTTTTCTGCTGTCCCAGATGGTGGTGAATGGAATTTTCTACCTTAGAGGGTGGTGAGGGCTAGATATCCGGGGGTATTTGAAGAGGAGGTAGAAAAGGTTTTGCAAGGTTGGGTTCCTGAGGGCTCTGGGGATCTGGAACAGAAGAAGATTTGAAAACAGGGACAGATCAGATATGATCAAATGGAATGGCAGGTAGGGTTAGAGGTAGATGGTCTACACATGCACACTTATTGTGCTCTTGTGTTCAGCTGCTTGATGCTAAAAGTTGATAATCACTGTGGTGGTCAGAACATTGTAGAACATTAGGAACTATTTAATAAGCTCTCAGATGGTTAATCCTCCTCAGAACAGTCATTCCTAGTGTGCATCTGAACTCCTTTACAAAGACAATGTATTCCACCAAATCCAGACTCCTCTGGTGCTGCAGATCAAGACTCCATCTTTGCTATTTCCCCATCCTTAGTTCCCAAACTACCAGTACTACAGCAGTCTCCAACACAAATATATACTGTCGACTTATAATGCAAAGTCACAATACTGGTTTTCTATAATCCACTGCTAATTAGCTTTCAATACATTTAAGATCTTTTAATCAATAGTGCCACATATCAGTTGTATTTTACATTTATTAGATCTAGTCTCGGCCCCCAAAAGCATCTAGCTAATCCACTCTTACGTGAAGCACATGATGTTTTGTAAAATAAACAGTGAAACATAGGCTCTGGTCTTTGAGATTCATTCCTGCAGTTGATGATTTCAACTGAACCACTCATTAACTTTATTACATTGTAATCATCACATTTGATATGCATTATACTGGATGTTAAATTCCCAGGGAAAGAAGAACAGCAATTTTAACCAATCGATGTTGATTTCTATTAGCTACTGATTGTAAGATTATATGTCGCCCATTTAATTGTATGTCATACCAGAAACTATTTGTATTTGATACTTTCTTAGCTTACATGAAGATTTAATTGTAACCATTCTATTCTTTGATCTTATCTTGAGAAGATAATCCACTCCTTCAATGGCTTTAAGCCAAGAACATTGGCATTAGTTTCTTGTAAGCAGCAGCTTCATGTTTCTTGAGCAAGTTGTTAGGTACAACTGAATGTCCCCAGGGCAGAGGCAGGCTGCAGTAACAATGTTAACTTCTGCAAAACTTTGCACTGAATAGCAATCTACCAATTTTGCAGCTGCTTTTACTGAAAGGAAGAGCAATAGATTATGCTAATTTATGGTGTTTGCTTCATATCTCATGTGCATTTAGAAAGGAATGTCAAATAGCTACTAAAAACAAGTTATGAAAATTATGTTACATGTATGGACAAAAATATAAATGATTAGAAAATATAGTAGTTGATGCTTCATTCCATTTCCTGATCTGAAATAGGAATGGGAGTTTCTGCGAAGGTTGCAAGATTTAAAGTGGCTTTATTTGCAGCTTGGCTTCAATGAGACAAATGGAACACTCCTGTATTCAATGTCTGCACTCCCTTACTGCTATTCTCATCATCCTACATTACAGTTTCAGTGACATGTTCTCTTCCTGCTGTTCACCACGTCCATATGTAAAGCATTCAGTGTAATGAGTTGGCCACCATGAACAGACTGTGGGTTCAGGACCCCTACTTCTCCATCTGCTGCCAGCTGAAATAAGTTACTCCCCAAGGATGGCATGACCTTTTTCTCATGCTGGGCTAATTGCCTGATCAATGGCAGATCTCCACCTGTAATCTGGTCCTGTCTGCTGTTCATTGCCAGCATCTCCTGAAAGAAGAATTCATAAATGTTGTATTCAGTAGCTTTTCAGATCTTTATCCCCTTTGAGAGTCAGCATTCAATTTTTGCAGGGAAATAGTGGGATGTATGCATATGCTTGGGCATAAAAGGGTAGCTTCAAAGAGCAAACATAGATAACATGGTGTCACAAAGTTTAAATGGAGAGGTCCACGTGACAGATAGACTGATTGCTGCAGGCCAGGCAATGTAAATCCCAAGGACCTTGAGCCAAAGAACAAGATATTTGGAAATTAGCCAAAAATTTGTTCAAAGATTTATGTCTTATTTTTGTTTAACATGGAGAAGTAGATTGGTTGAAGTAGGTGTTTTCAAGCATGGAATCAGAGCAGATGAAGGTATGGCCAGCAACATAGGATTCAAGCAATACACAAAAAGCTGGAGGAACTCAGCGGGTCAGGCAGCATCTGTGGAGGAAATCAACAGTCAAC
>JARFYF010000001.1:19756948-19767767 GCA_030265395.1 Rhina ancylostomus
AAGAAACTGCAGAGTTCTGGACACAGCCCAGCACATCATGGAAACCAGCCTCCCTTCCATGGACTTTGTCAATACCTCTCGCTGCCTTGGTGAAGCAGCCAGCATAATCAAAGACCCCACTCACCTAGGTCATTCTCTCTTCTCCCCTCTCCCATCTGGCAGAAGACATAGGAGCCTGAGGGTACATACCACCAGGCTCAAGGACAGCTTCTAACCCATTGTGATAAGACTATTGAATGGTTTCCTTTTACAATGAGATGGACTCTTGACCTCACAATCTACCTTGTTATGACCTTGCCTCTTATTGTCTAGCTGCAATTCACTTCCCTGTAGCTATGATACTTTACTCTGTATTCTGTTATTGTTTTTACCCTGTACTACCTCAATGCATTGTGCAATGAATTGATCTGTATGAACAGTATGCAAGACACATTTTTCACTGTATCTTGGTACAAGTGACAATAATATACCAATACCAATACCAATATTTCCCTCCATAGATGATACCTGACCTGCTGAGTTCCTCGAGCACTCTCTGTGTATTGCTCCAGATTCTAGCACCTGCAGAATTTCTTATGTCTCCAAGTCACTGCTGGACCATGTTTCCATTAATCTTGAATTGGATTCCCCAACTGGAGACACTTTTTCCGCTTTTAATTTAGCAAACCTAATGTTGATCTGACAATTTATCAGCATTCTCAGCCCAAGGGAGTTCAAACAGAATTCATGCAACCTGACTTCATATTTTATCCTTTTTAGACCTTGGAGGCATTCAGGCAAATTTGAGAACCTTCCCTCCCACTTCCAAAGCTAGTAGTATATTCTCCCTGGGATGTGATGCCGAGTCTGTAGAATAAGACTCTAGAACACATCACCATGCCAATCCACAACTCTTCCCCAGCTGCAATAGGACATTGATTCCTAAAGTTCCATTCAATTTTTAGTTGCCTATGTACCCATCCATTGGGTCATTGTGATTTGTGCATTTGAACATCCACATTTTTCACCCTTCCACAATTACTGGTTTCCCTCTATTAAAATAAATTTGATTTGTAGCTCAGCATGCAGAGACAGGTGATCCTTAAAGGTACTGCTCCAGGATACAATCAGCAAGGAAGTATCTGAAACCTACTTGAATATGGAGCCAGGATATGCTGATAATTAACTGGAAAATGTTTCCTTCCATGTAAAGATTTTTTTCAACTGCCAGAGTGCATTTTTATTTAATAGTGGATTTGCAGACAGGCATGCCAGAATATCTAGAAACACTGAACATTTTATGCTAAATGTGTGATCAAAATATCTCTACTGCACTGCCACAACACTCTAGCAACAAGAGAGGAGGACATTGCCATTTTTAACTACCTCTCCTAATTCATTGGATTTTTAGCTTTTCCTGGCACTTGTATAAGTCTTTTCTTTGAGCTGGATATCGTATCTTACCTCATTTCTTGACTATGGTTGCACAATGACACAAGTAGATTTTTTTTGGCTTTTAGAGCTATGCACTGCTTTCCTAATGTGCCAAATAGTTTGAATAGGAATAATTTACACTGTGTTTGGCCTACTTCAGCTGAAAGTTAATTGGCAAATGTGTCCTTTCTTGCCACATTAAATATTATGCTGCAAATAGTGCTATAGATGTCTTGACTGATAGGCAGAAATAGCTAGGAGTACTGAAAATAATTTTGGTTAAGAAAAATGTGGCCAACATACTTCTGCCCAAGCACAGTATTTCAGTAGCAAGAGAGAGGCAAGGCTTCTTATTTCTATTCTGAATTCACCACATTTTTACCACAGCAAAAATGTTTGCACTTAAACTTTGGGGGATACCTGGCTCCATGAGTCTGAACTAAACATTTGAAGTAAAATGTGGCTATTAAAGAGAGGTTTCAATATGCTGGTTAGTTCAACAGTTTTCTGATCATTTCTTTTATGTTGCCATAGTGCCTTGCATAATGTTGAAAAATACAGAACACCACAATTGTTGTAATAATCCAGTTAAGGTTTAAATAACTGAAAATCAAATATGCAATTTGCATTTTATTCTGTTGTTTAAATCAATTAAGGGTCCACTTGATGAAAGATGGCCCATGCTTATTATTAGAATGGCATTTATAAAATCTTGACATTTGCTTCCAGCTGTACTGTGCAGCATGAATCCATTGCTTTCCTGTACAATATTACAAAGATGTTATTGCTTTCCTACATTGATACCCAATTTAATTTCTTTTCTATGAATAGCAAAGTTGCACAGTATTTTGGTTAAGGAATTTTTTGTTACCCAAGTTTCAAGGATTCATTATAAATAGAGTTAACAGAAATTGATTAACATAATTGTAACTTGTCCTGAGATAATTCTATGGATGAATAGATGATTGTAACTGGATGTAATTTAAAGTCATATTATTGTTTAAGAATGTTTTATTTATGTCATTTCCACCATGATCTTCTGAAAGGAATGGAATGGAAATGAGGAATCAATTTTAGGATCTTAAATTACTACAACTTATATAACTGGCTAAGTGAAAATGATCTGAAGGGGTGGCTGGTAAATTTGCTGATAATGCAAAGATAGATAGAAAAGGAAGTTGAGAAGAGAACATAAGGAAGCTATAATGGGATATAGATAAATAAAGTGATTAGATACAGATCCGTAAAATGGATTATTACAGGGAAAATGTGAAATTGTCCATTTTGGCTGGGGATAAAAGGAAACATATTATCCAAATAATGAGAAATTGAGAGCTATGAGATGCACAGGCACTTGTGAAAGTATGCAGGTACAGCAAGTAATTAGGAAAGTGAGTGCAACATTGTCATTTATTGTTATAGGAACTGAATAGAAAAGTAGATTATGCTTCAGTTACATAGGCATTGGTGAGACTGCAGCTGGAGTACAGTATTGGTTTCTTTATTTAAGGAAACATGTAAATGCTTGGAAACAGTTCAGAAAAAGGCTGATATCTGGAATGGGTGGGTTGCCTTATGCGGAAAGATTGGACAGGATTGCCTAGTACCTGCTGGGGTGAGGCATGACCTGACTGAAAAATATAAGAACCTTAGGAGTCTTTATAGGGTATAAATGGAGAGGATGCTTCCTCTTGTGGGATAACTAGGAGTCACTGTTTAAAAATAAAGATCATCTATTTAAGACAGACGTGAGGTGAAATTATTTCACTTGTAGGTTCATAAGTGTTTGGAACACCTCTCCTTGAAGGGCTGTGAGAGTAGAGTCTTTGAATAGTTTTAAGATAAAGATAGATAGAATTTTGATAAGCAAGAGGATGAAAGGCTATGGAGGTACGTAGAATGCAGAGTTGATGTTACAATCAAACTAACCTTAATCTTTTTGATTGGCAGATCAGGTTTGAGAGACTGAGTGGTGTGATCCAACTCCTAATTCATATACTTTTATGCTATTGGCCCAGATTTTGTTGCATTATCAGTAAAAGTGTTAGTCCTTGGTGTTATAAAGAATAACTCTTTTCTAGAGTGTAGAGGTACAGCTTCCTTACTCTTTCCAGGAGTTGAGACTGTGATAGAGAACTGGAACACTAAGTGCTACTTTTACTAGGGAATGGTTGGTAGGCATGCATTCACATAACATATCACCCACCTTCACTGCTAGGTCAGTTAAAGAGTATCCTGATCTGGAGATCAGCTCTGCCAATTCTGCCCTTTCTTTTTCTCCTGTCCTTGTTAAAGGAAAGCAGAGTCTCTTCATCAAACCAAGATCTAAAGAAATTGACAGTTGAAGCTGAGTTTTAAGTCTTGGACCTGTATTACAAGAGACACCACATTTCTAAAGCACTTCATTGGCTATGAAGAACTTTGGACAACCAAAGGTTATGATAGGACTATATAATTACAAGACTTTCACATTCTGGCCTCTCTTGCCACACTCCTAGCAGGCTTAGAGCAAAATTGCACAGAAAGCACTACAAATTACTGATTTACTGACCCACATTACTGATGAAGAAAGAAATATGCTATTTTCAAAGATTTTTTTCTACTTTTCTTCCTCAATATTATTCTGTATCATTCAACTCCAACTTATGAAAGAGAATACTGAAACAAAACAATTCTTTCATGATCTTCGGTTAAAATAACCTTCCGTTATTTCTTTCTAAAAGGATTTACAGTCAATGATTCTCATTAAATCTTCATCTTGCCCACAGATGTTTTTTTTTCTGATCTAACTGTAGGAAAAGTTCAAAAAACTTAAACCCTGATTTTAACCCTGAGTGGAAGTTGAATGGTAGCTGGCATGTGCACTAATCAGTCCTATCATTGGGAATGTGGTGATTTTAGCTCCTGGGATTTATGACCCACTCAGTCACCAAACTGAAACTGTCAAGAAACAAATGCAGATGTGATATATCAGTTGACAGGAGAAATCCACCAAGCACTGTGGATACTTGGTTGTTACTAGACTAGAATCCAGAGGTCAGTGTTATTGATCCGGAGATATGAGCCCAAATCCAAGAAACTGGAGAAATTGGAGAATGTAAATCCAAGCAATTATGTAAAGCCATAATTAACAAGCTAAAAGCCCATTACTAATGTCCTTCAGGAAGACTGCTGCAAGGCCAGGCTTCAGAACAACAAATATGCATCCACTGAAAAGCTTAGTAATCCACTCAGTTCAGGGCCTATAGGGATGGGCAATAAATGTTTGCCTGGTGAATGAATAAAAGGTGAACATTATAATTTGTTTTATTTAAGTAGAGGAGGGGGTGGAGATAGTGTGAGCTATCATTGGTCCTCCTTCTTGATAAGGGAAGTGAAAAGAAAGTTGTATAAAACGTACTTCACTGGGCCACTTCTGGCCCTGACTGTTGTCCACACTGATTCTTTAACAAATGACTGGGTCACTAGACCACTTCAAGAGACATCAATATTCACTGTGAAACAAAAACTGCATGCAAGCCAAACCACTCTGAGCTCACAGCTTCCTGACAGACGTTTGGAACCAATGGGACTGTTGCACCAACTTAACAGCTTTTCTGATAATTTTCTTTCTTTGGTGGCAGCCCAGAAAGAAGCAGGTTTTTTTTGGGTCCATTTTCACAACTTGCCAATGTGGAATTTGAGCTTCTGGCCACTGGATTGATTGTCCAGTACTATAGCAATTACACTACTGCATTTTTTAAGAACTTATACTTCCCTAACAATAAGCTTTGGACTACAAAATGTGACATGAATCTGATCACTGTTCATTCATGTCTGGCTCCTTAGAGTGAAGCCAGCGAGGCTGATGAAATCAAAGTCTCTTTGTTCTGATTCCAACAGTTCAATGGGAAATGAAGATAAAAAGATACAGCCAAGTTTTTTATGCTCTTGCATTCACAGCAAGACAACTGGCTGCAACTTGGTGTAACTTGGCACCCAGTTTGTGTAGAAATTTTAAAAACAATGCCAGTGAATGGTTTTCCAAGAAAAGTTGTGAAGCCAATACATCTGTAAAAATGTATAAAATATTCTCATTCCCAGTCCTGATATCTTTTACTTTAGATCCAAGGCATGAGCAACTTATGAAAGAATTATTTAGCTGATTCATTTGGAGTTCAGAAAATGGGATTCTTTTCATCAGTTAAGTGTTTGAGATGTGGAAACCCACCAATAAGTCCATCTCAAAATTAAACTACTAAGAAATTCACATAATTTATACCTAGCATAAATTTATTTCTTGAATGAATGTCTTTGACATACTTAAATTCAAGAGGTCAGATGATTTTCGTGAAGGTTTGAGAGATCTGTGAGCTTTTGACCAGCTAAACAAATGTCTTGTAAACACACGTGGTTTGTTTTTGCCCCAATATTCACTGCACTATTGGCCTGCAGGGTCATCTGGAGTCAAATGGATGGTACCTCTAGTGTTCTTGTTAAGAAAATTGGCATGGAATAATACAGACAAGCTTGGCACACCTACTGTAGTGCTGAATCTGCTACAAAGGGTTGACATTTCTCTTCTTTCATCATCTACTTCAGAGAATCTTTCTCTGCATCTCTTCCTGTTACGTTAATTCAACAGTTGATAATGTCAGCGACTTGGGGCATGAATTTAAAATTGCCATTTAAGGAGAGGTTAAAAGTAATATCTTCACAGAGAATGATGTTGGAACATGAATTATTAGGGCCAATGTTTGAGACAGCGATCTTCAAATGTTTTGAAGAAATGAAAGATAACTATTTACAACAGCAGTGAATCCAGAGCTGTAGGGAGTGACCAGGTTTTGTAGTGCTCTAATATGGATGCTGCATAGATATATAGCATTGAATAATCTCCATATTTCCTTGAGAGATAGAAGGAAGCCACATGACCCACTGAATCTTTGCTGGCTCACAGAGCAATTCCACTCCCCCACTAAAAGCCCATTTCCCTGTAACCTATTCACCCAAGGAGCAATTTACAATGATCATTTAACCTATCAAACCATATGTTGTTTCTGGAGGAAACCTACCTGTTCACAAGGAGAATGTGCAAACTCCACAGTCTCGGTACTGGAGATTAGGATTGAACCCAAGTTTCTGGAGCTGTGAGATAGCAGCTCTACTAGCTGAGCAACTGTGCCATCCTTCTCATGCTGTGCTAAGCAGTTTTCTAAGCAACTTCATCATTTACTCCCACTTGGCTAATCTCATAGCAGTATATCCTACTGAACTGGATCAATTTTGGATAGAGTGAATTAAATGTGCCAGGTATCCAGTAAAGCTCACATATAACATGCTGAGGGAGAAATTCATTTTTGGTGCTAAACTGGTGTGAGAATATCAGTTGGCGGTACCCACTCCTGACATTTGGTTCATTGATGTCAATAGAGCTGTATGTGTGGGAGGTGAGTGTAAGTGGCAGCAATACATTCACGCAACTTAGTGACAAAAGACCATCTTTTGAACAGGTATGTTTTAGACGAATTCCTGAAACAGACACTCCAATTATGCTGTCAGACAGAAAATGTCCTGAAGCAATCTTTAAGTATTGGAAAAAAATTAAACATTGTAAACAAAATACAATCCTGCAGACACTGGAAATCTGAAATAAATTCTGGAAATGCTCAGCAGATTAGGCAGCATCTGTGGAGAAAGAAACAGGATCAATGCTTCAATTCATGGACATTTCATCAAAACTTGGATAAGGTGGATGTAAAATGAGTTTTAAGTTACAGAGGTGGTGGGGAGGGTGGAAAGAAGAATAGTGAATTTCTGTGGTAGGGTAGAAGTCAGGAGAGGTTAAATCACAAAATGGATGACTGCAACACCAAAAGAGGTGACAACTGGTCTAGTGAAAAACAGAAGTGTCTTTGGAGAAAGTGAAAGTGGGAACAACAGAGAAGTCAATGTGGGGGGTGGGATGGAGAATTAAAGTTAAATCAGAAAATTCTAGAAACACTCAGCAGGCCGGGAACATAAGATGCAGAGTTAACATTGATCACCTAACATTAGAACTGATGGTGGAGTTATGACCTAGGGAAGATAAGAAGAAATGTGAGATAGATGGCATTCATCCTGTGTAGGCAGGGGTCCATTGATCAAACAAAAGCTTCAGTACCCTAGTCAGGGGGACTTTCAATCCTTGACATTTGAAAGAAATCAAATAGATTTATTGTTAAAGCATCCGGTGAGTCAAACAATGACTCAGAACTACAGAATGGTGTAGCTGTGAAGTACAATCATTGTGGAGTTCTGAAGGCAGAGGTTGAGACCAAGCTTCACATGCAGGATGGGTCTCTAGTTGTGGTGACTATATCCATTGCGATCACATTATTTTAAATTCCCAAATCTTTATCAGTTATAATATATACCATGTCACATGTGTTATTAGGGGCAGTGTAACAGTGTAGTGGTTAACATAATGCTATTACAGCGCCAGAGACCCAGGTTCAATTCTGGCCACTGTCTGCAAGGAGTTTGTGCGTTTTCCCCATGTCTGTGTGGGTTTCCTCCCACATTCCAAAGACGTACGGGTTAGGAAGTTGTGGGCATGCTATGTTGGTGCCGGAAGCGTGGTGACACTTGCGGGCTGCCCCCAGAAGACTCCTTGTAAAAGTTGCATTTCACTGTGTGTTTCAATGTATAGCTACATGTGACTAATAAAAATATCTTATCTTAACATGACGATCTGAAAAACATTGCTAACATATCCAACCGCATACTACAACAGTGACGTATCTCATTCCATTCACTGTGGCTCTTTCTAATATAGCACCATCATTCACTTTAACAATTATTGAAATGCTTCAGCTGGAAAACTCTGTTATCCCATACCATAATGTCCTTTGACACATCTCACTCCTTGTTAGATACATGAAAATGTTGAAACATCAATGTTCTCTGAGCAACATTTTCCTTTTCAACATAGTACCGTCTGGTGCACATCACAATGCTGTCTGTATTATTCCCTGACAGTCCTTGTTTTTCATTGTAACAAGTGTAATATACCACATAACCTCTGCTCACAGCTTGTTCATTGGGTTCTTTGTTAATGTTGTCTCTAATTCCACAGCAAATCCAAGGTATCACTTCAATATTACTCACATACCTGACACAGTTGCCTCATTTGTTCCTGCCGTTATCACTGCTGAGGACACTATGTGGCACCGCGTCATTTCATTTTTTGAACTTGGGTAACACAATATCCATGTTAATTGTTGGGAACACAATATGGAATTCAAATGCTATTCTGAGATAATCATTGGGAAAATTGTTATTGCACTTGGTATGTGCAAAACTTCTTTGCTTTCATGAGTAATTGTTGCTACAATGATATAAACAGGCACACACATAAATACATAAGACATGGATTGAATCTTTTCTTACTTCACTGGCCTTTAAGACCCCAAACAATGGAAAGAGGAAAGCAGGAACCATTGCTGCTGCACCAAGTGGAACTGCCTCAGACACCCAGTACACGGCAGTGACTATAAGGACGTATGCACATTGAGCTTCCGGCTGAAAAACAAAAAGAGAACATTTACTCAGTGGACTCAGAGACAATGAGTATCACATCAGCAAGAATATTGGCGTGAGTGGTGCAGTGTGAAAATTTGAGCATAGTCAAAGCAGACTATGGCTGGGCGACAAACATATCACCACAGCAGAAGCAATGGCACGCTGCCAAGGCAATCCAAGACAACCACAGCAACCGCATGGTGTTTAGGGAATCCAAGATATAAACAGCACAAGTGCAGACTGGGCCCAGAGAATCTTGCACATAACAATCACTTGCACACTCTTCCCAGACACTCCAAAATGTAACCGAACTCTGTGTCTCAGCAATCCAATGTATAACCAAAGCAGCTGTATACTATGTAGAGCAGTCCAACAGCCACTGAAAACTCTGCCCAGGCAATCCAACTGATAACCATAGCAACTGCACACAGTTCCTGGGCATCCCTAGGTTTAACAAGAGCAACAGCGCAATGTGTCTGGGCAACCCAATGCATAATCACAGTAGCTGTACTCCGTTGCAAGGCAGTCCAACACTTCATTGCAGTAACCATGTACTGTGCCTTGACAACCTGGCACAAGACCACAACTGCACACAGTCCAATGTATAACCACAACAACTTCCCACTATACCCAGGCAACCCTTCATATAGCCACAGTCGGTGCACATCACATGTAGGCAATCCATGTGTAACCACGACAACTGATTACTATGCTTTTATGGTCCTGTATACTGGCACAGCAATTGACCACTTAGTCTGGGTAATCCAACTTTCAACAACAGCGACTGATCACTCCATCCATGATGTAATCTCAGCATCAAAACACATTGTCTGCACAATCCAACATATATCCACAGCAACTGCAGTACACACAATGCCCAAACAGTCCAACGTGCTGCCATAGCAACCACACACTTAACTGGGCAATCCAATATCCAATCACAGCAAGTGGGTACTATGACCTGGCCATCCAAATTAAAAAAACACACAACAGCTGCACAATATGACTGGACAACCCAATAAATAAACACAGCATTCATGCAAAAACCTGCAGATGCTGGAAAACACCACAGCAACAGCATTTGGGTTGTACAACATGTTACCACAGCAACAGCACCCTGTGTTCAGGCAGCACAACACATTACCACAGCAATTGGACAATGTATTTGGGCAGTACAACACATAGCTAAAGCAACTGCACATTGTATCTGGGGGGTACAACATAGCACTGCACACTGTAACCCACTAGTACAACATATAATTACAGCTACTGCATACAGTTATACATAACTACTAAATCATTTTGCAATTTTAAATCAGCCTTCAACTTGCTAAACTCTTGTAGATAGAAACCAAGTTTAGGCAATCTGTCTTCATAATCCCCATGCAATATTCACAGGACTGGAGTGTATTCTTCATTTTGCACTCCAGATGTGGCGTGACAAGCGCTCCACACAACTGAAGCATAACTTTGATTCCAATGTATTCCAGCCCCATTCCACAAATCATTAGCCCTTTTGATTACCATTTATATTTGCACCAGATATTATTGACTGTTTTACCTGGATTCGCATTCAGGTAAATTTACCTGAATTTACTCCTTCAAAGAACCTCTCTAATTTAAAAAGTCTATTTTATTTTTACTTTATCAAAAGTGGATATACTGTCACTTAATGAATTGAAATGCATCTGCCATAGCTTTGTTCACAGTTAACCTTCTTCCTTTGCAAACTTGGATTATGCATACTTCATTATCATGTGGATCTGAAAATGATCTGTGGATATCTATAATCCTAATCAATGAAGAAAGTGAATCGAGATATTCATTGGTGGAAGGATATTTTCACAGAGCTGTTTCATATTCC
>JARFYF010000001.1:19907125-19918110 GCA_030265395.1 Rhina ancylostomus
TAATGAACTATGGTCACTGGTATGACATCATGATTTTTGGTTGATGCCAAATTAGGAGTCATGGCAAAATGGGAAAAGAGTGTTGGTAAATGTTCAGGGGAGAGATAGATAGATAAAGGATAGATAGATATAAGAAAGAGATAGATAGATGAAGTTTTCTTTCTCTCTTCGACAGGAGCTTTGTGAATCCCTCTCTCATTGCTCCCCCTCTGTGATCCCTCATATCTATTGGTCTTCCCCTTTTCCTATCTTCAGTCCTGAAGAAGGGTCCCGACCTGAAACGTTGACCGCCTGCTTTTCTCCACGGATGCTGCCTGGCCTACTGAGCTCCTCCAGCATCATATTGTTTTTCATTCAGATAGAGAAAGGATATGAGGTTCAATGCAGAAAAGAAAGATGCATTGAAAGGAAAAAAGTGCTTGGGATTTTTTTATGCTCTATTGAAGATGACATATAAATCTAAATTATTGTCATAAAGGGTAGGATTGTTAATGCTGTGAAGAGACAGAAGATCCCAGGAGTGCAGGTATTAAGATCCTTAAAGGAGGGAGTGCAAATAGGAAAGGTCATAAAACTCGAATGGTATTCTGTACTTTATTTATAGGGGTATTGGATATAACAACAAGGAAGTACTGTCAAATTTGAGCATTGCATTGTACAAGCCACAGCTATAGCGTGGTGTGTAATCTTGGAAAATTTCGCTGGACTGAAGAAAGAAATAAGAGAAAAACCTAACAGATGTTGTGAAATTTCTTAGAGTTCATAGGGTTGTTCATCTGATCTCATTCAATTATTGGACAACCCTTTGCTATTATATTGGCTTCCTATTCTTTGCAACTGCTGGTTTATCTTATGTGAAACCCATTTAACATCTCAAAAGCATAGTAAATTCCTCTCTGGGCTGAACTTGTTTAATGAGCACATCAAAAATTATGATTTCCTGAGCTTGGACTTTATGCCCATTGCTTCAAAAAAAAACTTCACATGCATTGCCAATAAAAATGCCAATCCTTTTCATGATACCTAATCTTCCTTTGAGGAGAGAGATTACACCTCTTCATGAATAAAAACAGAATGTGCTGGAAATGCTTAGCAGGTCATCAACATCCGTGGAAAGAGAAACAGAGTTAAGGTAACAAATTGAAAACCCTTTACCTGAACTTTGTTACATCTCTTCATCCTGTTCCTATATTCATATCCCCTAACCCTGTCCCCTACCTCTGCATCCTATCGATGTGAAGTCTCAGTGGCTTACATTGTTTTCTTCATGCTCAGAGAACTAAATGGGCAACAAAACAAGGTGATATAGAGTTTGTGGGGTTGGGGTAGAAGTGCTTTAATAATTAATGCTTGATATAAATGCAATGAAGTAATGTGCTATTTTTATATAAATGCAATCTGTTACTGAGTCCTTGGGACTGACAAAGAATAAGAAAGATTACAAGCAAACAAGTGATAATTCTCTACATTTTAAATAAGGAGACATATTTGACTTGTTTTATTTTACTGCATCCTGTACAGGAACTATGTTATTCATTCAGTCTTGTTTCTGTTCTTACAAAAATGTGACTGCAAATATAAATATCTATATCTGTCTAGATAAAACACATTTCGTGTGTGGAGACCTCAGAAGTGATTTGGAATGCCAATCTAACCACCCCCACCTGAAACATTGCTCACTAACACTTTGTAAAATGCTGTGGAATAGTAATGTAGCATCGTGGTTTATTTGACTTTCTATATTACTATTTTAAAAGTAGCATACGTCTAGTTAAAATAAATGGTCAGGGTGGGGTAAGAGTTTGCAGGAATTAGAGGTGGGAAGCAGAATTTGAAAACGATTTGATGGTAAGTGAGAGGCCAGCTACCATCTGAGACCATGACGTTAGAGTAAGATTGTAGGATTGAAATTTACGCAAGCTAAAATTTGCAAGGCTAACAAGAACATATTAGCAAAACTGAACAAAGGTCATTAAAGTACAGAAAGAAACATTGTTTTCAGGAAGATAATAATAGGAGAGAGACATGTAAACCCTCAAGTCTGTCCCATCATTCGATTTGATCATGGTTCTGTATCTCAATCACATGCACTGCCTTTGCCCTATAAGATTTCTTTATTAGTCACATGTACATCGAAGCACACAGTGAAATGCACCTTTTGCGTAGAGTGTTCTGGGGGCAGCCCACAAGTGTCGCTCCCAGCGCCAACATAGCATGTCCACAACTTCCTAACCCGCATGTCTTTGGAATGTGAGCATCTGGAGAAAACCCACGCAGTCACAGGAGGATGTACAACCTCCTTCCAGTCAGCAGCCGGAATTGAATCTGGGTCGCTGGCATTGTAATAGCATTATGCTAACCGCTACACTACCGTGCCTGCCCATACTTTTAGTACATCTAACTCACACAAAGCCTTGAGACTCAATTGTTGCAATTGACCTAGTATCCATAGCTTTTTGGGTCAAAGTTCCCAATTTTTTCAACAACAATATTAAGCATGTGTTGTTATTTTTGAATATCTTTTAAATTTAGTGTTATGCTCCCAATTTCTGGATTATTTCAGGAGACAAGATGAAATATACTCTCCTTCTTCACCCAATGGGCAAGCTAGGTTTATGCAGCCTGTTCTCATAGTTCACCCCTCCCTATAAGCCAGGGCATCTAAGCTGCCCACAACCACAAGCCACCTTCACCATTTCCCAACCATTGCTAATATATACCTTCTGTGGTACTGTGCACAGAAATGAATGCAATTCCCCAGATCAACTCTGACCAAGCCTCTACACAACAGAAGCACAATTTCCTTGCTTTTGTATTCTTGTCCAAAAAAGCTAACTTTCTGTTACTTTATTGATTGCCTTTTCTACCCACTCACTCGTTATTTTTATCTTTTGTGTACTCAAACAGCTGAATCTCTGCTTCTCCTCTGTTCCCAAGCTCCCACAGTGGGTGACCTTATTTGCCCTATCCCTGAACACCACAGCATTGCCCAATCATTTAATCTACCAGTGTCCTTCTGTAACTTCTGAAACACTTTGTACTATTTCTTGTACTCCTATGCTTGGTGCCTCAGAATTGAGAAGGATAATTTGTCAGCTTTGCTTCACTTACGGTGATGCATCATGGTTGGCAGCCAAGTTGAGGACTGATATAATTTAGAAGATAGATAGCTGGCAGATTCAAGAGCCAATCTCAGCTGCTACCTAAACTCCCCAGAGCTTCAGTAAGTATTTTATCTTTTGTATTGCTAGAGCTTTATGAAATAGTGTTTCCTATCTTTTTGCCAAGTTCCATTATTATCATCTGAAGCCTGACCTAAGAAGATTAGAGTTTATAGAAACATGGTTCAAAATGCATGTGACACTATGATTAAGTAACATTTGTCTTCCAAAAAATTGATTCTACAATGATGAAATAGAAGTACTGCAGATGCTGGAAATCTGAAATGAAAACTGTAAATGGTGAAAATAGGTGAAGTGGTTAGTAAGAAACCTTTCCCCACAGCAGAGGTGTCTAAAGCTATAGGTCATGAGTTTACAGTCAGGGGTAGGAGGTTTAGAGGGATCCGAGGAAGAGTTTTTTTCATATAGAGGGTGGTTCGAATCCAGAATGCATTGACTAAGGGGAGAATGAAGGCAGAGATTCTCAAGAAATTTAAGAGGCACTTGAACCATCACAGTACATAAGGTAACAGACCAGGTACTAGAAAATGGAATTGATATGGATGGGTAATTGAAGTTTGACATGGATATGATGGGTTGAATGGCCTGTTTCAGTTCTGTATGACACAATGATTCTCTAATTCAACAAGTCAGACAATATCTGCATTTCAGATCAGTGACTTTTCATCAAAAAAATGGGTGTAAAAGTACGTAGGTTTCAAGATGAAAAGAAGGGCAGGAGAAAAGGGAAGATCTGATACAGCAAAAAGCAGGAAAGAATCACTGAGAAAATGTGATAGTGCACCTAAATGCCCAGATAAGGTGAAAATATATAAATTTTGAAGGATCGACCTGAACGCCTCTGGGATGTGAAAGGAAACTGAGCACATGGAGAGAACCCAGATTATCGCAGGAAGAATATGCAAACTCCAAACAGGGGACCCAAGGCCTGGATTGAACCCAGGTCACTGGAGATCTAAGGCAGCAGCTCTGCCACTGAATTTACTCTCTTGTTTTATAAATTACTCATGAATGGTTCCATCTCTCTGCAATTGCACAATCAACATCAAGGTGGTGCTTCTTAATCCATCTACTCATTGAAAACATCATGCTTTGTCTCTTTTTCATTGTTCATGGTCTCCTATTCCCATTCAGCTTGTTTCTGCTCTGTGATCATCTTGATCCAATTCTGTGAGAACCCATCCCTAACTGACATTTTAATATCTTCTATTAATCAGTTCTTCAACATTAATTAAAACAGAGCATGCTAGAAACACACAGCAGGCCAGGCAGTAGCTGTAGAAAGAGAAATAGTTAAGGATTCAAGTTAAAGAACTTTCAAAATTGATCTTCAAGGCTACTTTTCTGGACATCTCTGTGATAGTCATTTCATTGTAGCACAATACCATCCTCACTTGATGCAAAATATAAAATGCCCAATTTTTGGTGTCAGTTATACTTGAAGTACAGAAAACGTGAGTACATTACTTACAAGGAAGACTTTCAATGTATTTCTCATATCTCTAAAGCTATATTTCTTGTCTATGTTATTCAGCTTTACTGTAAACCCACACCTGGAATCATTATGCTCCCATTTTCCCTGCTTTTATATTTTCTTTGCCTCTTTACCACCAGATTTTTCTTTGGCTCCTTTGGTATACAATACATTCAAACTTCCATTAAATCACTGTCAAACTTCCTCTCAGGAAGGTTAGCTATTCAAGTGCCTGGATTTCTTCTCAGCCTAACCTTCACCAGTCACCTCCAAGTGATTATCATTCGGATTCTAGTTGTATCGGGGCCGGTCCCTTAACCAGCTGCTCCTCAGTTACCTGATTTCTCCCTTGGACTGAACTGTCTGTAAACATTGTGGCTCTTCTAGTGTAGTACTCTCTTTCTACATAGTCTCAGTTCTCCTACTGAATCAATAGATTTCTTCTGTTCCCACAATCTCCCAGAATTTTTCCCTTGGAAGTAGTTACTTTCTACCTCTGCATTATCCATAGTTCATTGTGTCATGGTCATTAAAACATTGTTCTTAATAGTTAGCCTGGCCATAGTGTCTGCACATTTCATATCCCAGTGCCTGCCAGCTACCATTATCTCAATACTCTCAAATGTGCCTGACCAGTGGTCTACTCAGAAGGAACCAATGCATCTTGAAATATGACCAGCTTCTCTATTTCCACCTGCTCAGGGTACTGATTCTTTCCAAGATATCGTCTACATACCTGCTGTCCAGGATCAATATCACATTTTTTTCCCCCATTCATTGCCATGCATCTCCATCCCTTCTCCTCACCTCCTGTGACTTTCATGATGCCATTGACCTTAAAGAACATCTCCAATTGTTCCAGAGATAAGTGGAATAGCTGAGTCCACTCATCTTTTTCAAGGCCCCCTACATATCCAATATATCTATTGGCAATTATTTTCACTGCTCTCTTCTACTTATGTGCTCTGATTTGGTGAATTCTATTCTCTTGTCCACTCACTTGCTGTGCTCACTTGCATTCAAAACAAAATCATATTCTTATTGACAATTGCTGTGCCTGTGTGTTTCCATAAAAAGATGCTTTATCAATGCATTCTTTATTCAAGACATCTGCAAATAACTACCAATATCTTGGCACAACAATGATACAATTCTTAGAGGTTTTCTGCACACATAAACACCACTGTGGCAGATGGTGGGGGTTGGTGGGGACTGCTTCTGGAAGGGATAGCTGTGATCAAGGGTGAACCAGTCAACCTGCTAAAATTAACAGTGGGATTCCTTTTAAATATTTTGTGCAAGCCATCGGCTGATTGACAGGCAGGTTATCTGATTGGAACACCTGAAGCACAGGACACAAGCTGGAAGCAGAGAGAAGGCTGAGATCATGTAGGGAGATTTTGCCAGTTGAGGGGTAGTGATTGTGGCCAAATAGGTAGACAGATGGTGAAAAAGGTGTTTAGCACTCTGGCCTTCAGTCAGGGCACTAAGTAGAGGAGTTGAGACATTATGTTGCAGTTGTATCAGTTATTAGTGAAGCTGCACTTGGAGTACTGCGTACAGCTTTGGTCACCCTCTTATAGGAAAGACGTGGTTAAACTGGAAAGAGTGCAGAAAAGATTTACAAGGCTGTTGCCAGGACTAGAGGTCCTGAGTTATAGGGAGAGGTTGGCCAGGCTAGGTCTTTAGTCCTTCAAATGTAGGAGAATGAGCGGTGACCTTACAGAAGCGTTTAAAATTATGAGGGGCATAGGTAAGGTGGATGGCAACAGGTTTTCTCCAGGGGAGGGGATTCCAAAATTAGGGGGCATAAGTTTAGGATGAAAGATTTAAAAAGGACCTGAGGGGCAACCTTTTCCACACAGAGGGTGATGAGTAAATGGAACGAGCTGCCAGAGGAAGCTGGTTGAAGCTGGTATCATTTAAGAAACCTTGGAAGGGGGAGCTTGGAGGGATATGGGCCAAATGCAGGAAATTGGGACTAGCTGGGTGGACACTATTGTCGGCATGGACTGGTTGGGTCGAAGAGCCTGCATCTGTGCTGTATTGCTCTATATATATGTCTCACTGTGCACCAAAAACCCTGAGACTCCATTAAACTGGCATTCCGAAGCATACAGACAATTACCAACAAGAAGTCTCTAGTAACTGTGGAAGTCATGAGCTGAAGCTCCTGGACTCAATAAATGGCAATTAAAGAGGGCACAGGTTTTAATACAGAACTTTGAAACTTAACATTAATACTCTGGCCCACTTTCCCTGGTGACCTTTCCAACTGGGAGTGTTGGAATTCACCCTTAATGTTAATCCCACTCACTCACATCCTCTGAAGGGCAATTTAATGTTGTTTCTTCCTATAATCTACCATTTAGAGTTGCCTAAGGTTGGTATTTTCCTTAACATTGATGGTGTTTTATATAATGGGTTAGGGTTCTTTGACTGGGTCTCCCAGTGGAAGTCAGAACTTTGTAGCATGTATTTTGGTTATTTTTATTCCTCAAGACTCGAGGTTAATTTATGTATTCAACTGCAGCTCAGATGGCAGTTTGTAATCAGAAGATTGTAACTTGCCCTTAATGTGTAGATGTGTGTTGGAATCTGGGAGGAGGCGGTGGGAATGTGGGGAGAATAAAATGGGTTATGGTAGGGTTATTGTCTAAAAAAATGGGTACAGTGGTTGGCACATTCTCAATCCCCTCCCCAGCCCTCATGACCTGCCCATCTATTCCTCCCTCCCTTCTTTCCATGGCCTATTGACCTCTCCTACCGGATTCTTTCTTCTTCAGCCCTTTGCCTCTTCTACCTATCACCTCTCAGCTTCTTACCTGCCCCTCCCCCACCCACCTACCTTCTCCCCTCACCTGGACTCACCAATCATCTGCCAGCCTGTACTCTTCCCCCTCCCTGATCTTCTTATTCTGGCTTCTACCCTGATGAAGGGTCTTGGCCCAAAACATCAGCTCTTTACTTCCTTCCGTAGATGCTGCCTGACCTGCTGAGTTCTTCCAGCATTGTGTGTGTGTTGCTCCAGATTCCAGCATCTGCAGAATCTCTTGTGTCTCAGTGGGACAATGGGGCTGTTTCTATGCTGTATTTCTCTATGACTCTAAGATCCCCATTCAAGTTCCAACTCTGGAGGTTTGAGCACATCATCCAGAGAGGAGAACTGCTCTGATGCGTTGTCTTTTGGATGAGGCACTATTCTGAAGCCCCACCATCTCTCTTCGCAGGACAGGCAAGATTCTGTGCGCATTTCAATGGTGAGCTTTCCCTGATACCTTTGTCTGTCGCTCAATAACTGATGACAGATGTTCCGAGGAGCTGTGTGGTGCTGGTAAAAATGAAGTGGTGTGCAGGGAGTTAATTGCTATGTCATTTGAGTACCACTGTTGCAAAATTAGTCATGCTCAATATTCAAGGCATTATGTGCTGCTGAACAGGCTGTATATGTGAAAGGCACTTTGCTGTTGCACATCTCCTGATGCAGATCAGAGAGAGCTGGGCCCAGGTCCCACAGAGAGGACAGGTGGCTACAGCTGAGAGAGACCTGGAGGGTCAGGGATTGGTAGCTGGATCAGTTGACAAGGTTGGTGGGTGAGAGGCCGGAGGTTAGTGGAGGGATTGAGTTGAGAAGCAAATTGGTGATTGGTCAGGGAGTTGGGAATAGTTTGGTCAAGAGGTAGTGTTGAAGCAAAGATCACAAGCTGGTGAGAGGGTCTTTTCCAGGACACTCTAAAGTCCTGTGAGGGAGAGCTGCCATGATGGGTTAATACATTACCTCAGATGTTTGCACCTGAGCTGGGTTCTGCATGACCTGAGACCACTACAGTCATGTCCCCTTTAAGAACATAGAACAGTATAGTGCAGAAGCAGGTCCTTCAGCCCACGATGTTGTGCTGAACTAATTAAACTAGTAATTAAACGCCTAACTAAATTAATCCCTTCTGCCTACACAACGTCCATATCGCTCCATTCTCTGCACATTCATGTGTATATCTAAGAGCCTCTTAAATGCCTCTATCGTATCTGCCTCCACTTCCAGATCTAGCTGAGCATTCCAGGTGCCCAGCACTCTCTGTGTAAAAAAAATTGACCCACACATCTCCTTTGAACTTTCCCCCTCTCACCTTTAACACATGCCCTCTAGTAATAGACATTTCAACCAAGGGAAAAAAATACCAGCTGTCTACTGCATCCATTCCTCCCATAGTCTCCCCTCAGTCTCCACTGCTCCAGAGAAAACAACCGAAGTTTATTCTTACAACACATGCCACCTAATCTAGGAAGCATCCTGGTAAACCTCTTCTGCACTCTCTCTAAAGCCTCCACTTTCTTCCTATAATTGAACGCAATACTCCAGATGTGGCCTAACCAGAGTTTTACAAAGCTGCAACATAACTTCCCAGCTCTTGAACTCATCACTTTGACTAATTAAGGCAAGCATGCCATATGCCTTCTTTACCACCCTATCATCCTCTTTCAGGGAGCTATGGACTTGGACTCCAATATCCCTCTGTACGTCAGCACTGTTAAGGGTCTTGCCTTTAACAGTGTACTGTCCCTTTACATTTAATCTCCCAAAGCGCAACAGCTCATATTTGGCCGGGTTACACTCCATCTGCCATTTCTCCACCCTTATCTGCAACTGATCTATATCCTGCTGTATCGTTTGGCAAGAAATATTGAAACAGGTCTCACAAGTGCCCTAGTTCCACAGGAATGACTAACACCACCAATAGGTCACACACGCAAGGTCCAAATTCACAGCAGTGATGACCAGGTGTGTATTGCACATGTCCAATAAAATGCACAATGGACTCAAGAGAAAATGACAGACTAGCTCCACAAAAACTCCATGATTTTCCTTTGCAAATGATTTTTTTCGCTGAAATTGATTTAGGTGGTCCACACAAACATGACCCTACTTGATCCAGTTGGTAGGCAAGGATTTATTATTCTATTGCTGTTGGTGGGAGTTGCTGCGTTTCCTACATGACAACTGTGATTACCCTTTGGATGAAATTAATTGGTTGTAAACTACTTTTGGGACAAGCAGTGGTTCTGGCAAGGATGATCAAAATACAAGTCTTTTTTTAATCTTTTGCATTTGTTAATGGGTTATAGAGCTGTTGATTTCCTATGTTTTATCCATCATTCTCAGCGGTGAAACAAAGCCATATTGTGTTACTAATTATGTGTCTTAAAAGAGATAAATGGATTAGATTGAGGCAAATGCATAAAAAAGCAAGTACATTGCTCAGATTTGACTTATCCAGTAAAGAACACGCTCTGTGAAGAATGATCATTCCCGTGATCTATTTGACATTGTTAATGCTGCATGTCACATCTAAACCATTCTCTCACATGCAGATTCTAGATACAATGTAATTAGTTTACAAGTTTTTTAATGTACTTTCAATTATAAAGATTTTTTTTTAATCCTGTACATTATTTCAGCCCTGGATGTTTAGTAAAGCGAACAAAAAGCCATTATCCTGTGGATTAACTGGGACTATTTTTGAGAATAATGTTTAGATAATCAGTTATTCATTACCTGGATATGAGGACCGCTGGTAAGACCAGTGTGTATTGCCTGTCTCTAATAGCGTTGGGAAGGTAGTGGTGTGTTAATTTATTGCTGAAGAAACTCGTATGGTGTGGTCAAGTGGGGATTTTCAGCATTTAGTCTTTGTTCCCATGCATCTGCTACCTTTATCCTTCCAGGTAGTAATGATCCTGGCAGATGCTGTTGAAGAAGTTTTCACAGGTTCCTGTGGTGCACATTGTAGATGATGGGTGGTGTACTGATGATGAATGGAGTGAATTTTAGAGGTTGGATAGAACACTATTAAAATTCCCATGATTTTAATATTGAAATGTTTTTCTCCTTCACTCTCTCCACTGCCACTCTCCCTAACTCTTATACTTACACCTCTGTTGTATATAATCATGGCTGCTGGCATGTTCTTCTCATGTTATTTGTAGGATCAGTACCAGGTCAGGATATTGTGGTCACTTCTAGGCCACAACTAGAGCAGTATGCTGTCAACTGGAGGCCACTACCCTGTGCTGAGGCAACAGGTGATGTTCACAAATAGATGTTATCTCTGCAATCAGTGTCAGAAATTGCAAAGTTCTGCAGGCAGGCATGGTAGTGTAGTAGTTAGCATGATGCTTTACAGCACCAGTGACCCAGGTTCAATTCCAGCCACTGTCTGTGAGAAGTTTGTACATTCTCCCCACGTCCACATAGGTTTCCTCCGGGTGCTCCAGTTTCCTCCCACACTCCAAAGACATACAGGTTAGGAAGCTGTCGGCATGCTACTTTG
>JARFYF010000001.1:20054698-20070677 GCA_030265395.1 Rhina ancylostomus
AACATAGGCAGCAACTGGAAGGAATCTTGCCTCAGAGATCTGAAAAGGAATCCCAACACAAATTGGATCTTCAAAAAGGAATAGAGAACACAGGACTGCTCTAGAGTAGACTACTCTAAGCAACTGGGAGCCAAATTATACCCAAAGGTAGACCAATACTCTGGCAACTCATGCTAGAGAGAAACCCAGGTACTTATGCTAGGTCCCTGATGGTGCTTCGGTGTGTGTCATTATGCAAATAGTCCAGCATGGAATCCATGTGCTATACAACAAGACATTAAAGGAGCCAAATTGAGGACCAGAACTCAGAACCATGACACCTGGGCTTAAACTGGCTAGTAAACCCCAAACAAATTCTTCACAAGGAATTATTCTCTCCGTCTTGAGAAATATTCTTTACAGGCTGTGAATTGCGCTACTCTTAGAACATGGAGTTCAAGGTTTCATTGGTGGACTGAACAGAAGTATTCGGCAAAGTGGTTATTTGATCTGAGCTTGTTCTTCCCCAAGTGGGGCATAATTACACACTCATCAGTGGCTATTGCAGATTAGAGAAATGCTTCAAATTACTTGGGTTTCCAGCCAAATGGATTTTTCTATTACTATATTTTATATTCTGTATAAACATCCTTGAAACATGTAAGTGCCATGTATTTTTTTTAAAAACAGGTAGCTATATCCATAATATTAAGTTAAAATTGGTAAACAATAGGTTTCAGCAGATTTGATTTTCTTTATTATTTGCTTTATTGTTATCTAATTGCCCTTATCAATACGTGCTAGATCTGATATTTGGCATTTTACATTATGGTTACAGAAAAAATCCAAGACAACTCAAGTATAAAATATATAGCAGCTCTTTACAAATCCATTACACCATCCAGTTTTCTTTAATGATCTCTTTCTGCATTATTTTCATTATGACTTTCAGTTCCTTCAGCTCCTTCTGAAAGCCTGATTTTATTAGACCTTGGAGAATGTGAGTTGGGATAACTTGGAAACTGCCCATTATTAATAATTATTATAGGGATAGGAGCTAGGTGGGCCACAAGACCCTTTGTTTGTATTAGTAGGAGAGTCTAGGATCCAAGGTCACAGCCTCAGAATAAAGGGACATCTCTTTAAAACTGAGATGAGGAGGAATTTCTTCAGCCAGAGGGTGGTGAATCTGTGGAATTTGTTGCCACAGAGGGATGTGCAGGCCTAGACATTGGGTATTTAAGGCAGAGTTTGATAGGTTCTTGATTGGTATGGGTTACGGGGAGAAGGCAGGAGAAAGAGGTTGAAAAAAATCATCCACAATTGAATGGTGGAGCAGACTCGATGGGCCAAGTGGCCTAATTCTGCTCCCATATTTTATGTGGTCTTAATGATGATGTGAAGTTTGAGTTCTGTCAGCTTCCAGAAAAGCTGGTGGGAATGCTATGTGGCTATGGCATGTCCACCATGTTATTTGTGTCACTTCCTTTGTCACAGCATGGATGGAGCAAGTTCAACATTTCTGGACAATTATCCTTTTCCATTGCAACACTTCTCACTTTCCATTTTCTTCCAGAAACTCTTCAAGACCAAGAGACACTTACTGCCACACTAATCTCAAGAAGACAACCCTCCAGGTGAGGCATCATCAAAGGTAATTTTCCTTCCAGTCACACATCAGACATTGCACCTTGCATGGGCTAGGTGACAAAATGAAGAAGCAACAAAACATGCAGTGCCAATAGCTACCGCTGGCAAAGCTAGTACATACTAGATGTTCCTAAAGATGCTTGACTTGCTGGGCTATTTCAAAAGAACATTAAGAATCAATCATGTGACTATGAGCTGAGCTGCATGGAAGCCAGGATGGGCACAGTAGTAAATTTCTAAGGGAGATTAGTGAACCAGATAGGGATTTTAACAATATGGTCGTAATTCCCCAGTTATTTATTGAAAAAGGAACCTTCTCAGGAGTGTGAGGCTATTACACATTTTTGCTGAGAATAACAGAAATGAGGATGTTTGAATACTCAACCACAGGGAAACACTTGATGACATCGTAATGGAAGTTTTCGCAAGATGTAACAAAGAATTCAAGCACTTCGCCTGAGTGTACCTTCAATTCTGCCATTTCACAAAGCTCTGCAGACTCTGAGCTCCACAACAGTGATTTTGATGGACTAAGTTGAAATCAAGTTCGATAATTTACTAACTGGTGGAAATGGTGAGGTGTAGAGCCAATAGGTGTGATATTTGTTAGCATATCCTTTTGGGAATGGTGGACTAGTAATACGAATTCCACCATGACCTATTTAGGTTCAATTAAGTAAATAACCTTGGAATTATAACCCATTTGGTTCACTAACATCCATTAGAAATCTTGGCTTGTACGTAACTCAAGCTCATAGTCATGCACTCAATTCTTCCTGGTCCTCTGAAATGACCCAGCATTATTAGGGATGATGATATATGACACTCACAGCCAACACATAAATAAAGACACCGCATTTTCATATATTCCCATAGAAGAGGTACTGATTAGCAGCCTGCAGCAATGGGATCACTTTTTGAATGAGGCACTTTTTTTCTCTGAGAGGAATCAATTTGTACATCTGACAGTACAGAGTGCTCTTTGATAAATCCTCTCATTTGGAGAAATAGCTTTATTAACTGAGGGCTGTTGATTCAGCCTTCCTCTAAGAAATTGTATGTGTCATGGCAATACTTAAAATGTGAGAAATAAATAAATATCAAAAAGGATAAGGACTTGAAATAATTTCCTATTAATGCAAGCTGAATATAAGCCTTATGGTTACGAGGCCAGGATTAGATATGAGGTGTTGCACATATTTCAAGAAGACTTCAAATTTTGGATAATGCAATGGATTCTGTCTAAGTCAGTATAATTTCTCTAAGCATTAGGATTTCAACTGTGGTGGAATAAAGTTTTTTCTGAATATTTCAACATGTAATTAATTCACCTATTAAATTCTGAGTGTGCAGGTGGTATAGAATAAAATCATGCAATTATACAAAAGTATTCCCCTTTGCACATCCTTTATACCCATTTTCTTTAGTTTCAAGCAAACTTTAGTTAATTAATGTTAATATGCTACATAATATATTATTGAGATGGTAATTAGAAACTCTTAAGTTGAATGATATGTTAATTCAAGTATTCATCTTGCAAATTAGTTCTTTAATATTCAAGTTCTCTGGATTTCCTTTGACTGTTTTTAACTAACCAAACTAATCACAATGATTAATGTATTATGTTGTATGGAATTGTACTAATCTTTAACAGAAAGATGTTGAATGTTGTTTTGAACAATCATGATAAAGTGCAGTTATTTTTGAAAAATTTTACTGTTCCTTCATCATTGCTGGATCAAAATCAGGGAACTCTGTGACTTCTTGTGGAAGTACCTTCACTACACAGAGTGCAACTGTTCTAAAATAAGGGCCACCATCATCCTCTTTAGTAAATGTCAATTTTCTATGTGATACTAGCATCACAAGAATAAATAAATATAAAACAGTAATAAATAGATATTCCGATACAAAAACTCATTATTCATCTCAATTCAAGCAACCCTTGCCATCACTATCCCTTTACATGAAGGTATAGAGGAAAAATATATTCACCATTCTGGTCCATATCTCTTCATTTAATTTTATTTCAACTAGTTATCCAACTCAACCTTAATGGTGTTTATACTTTATTTTTCAACCACTACCCACTAAGAGAATTCCACAACCTTACAATTCTCTGGCAAAATATTTATGATGCTCTCTGTTCAAAATCACTTGAATTTAATCTTGTACCTATGAACATATATTTTGGATTCTTCAACTGCTGGGAATGGTCTGCTTCCGTCTAACCTGATTCATTCTTTTGTAATTTCAAACACTCAATCACATTACCCTGTAATCAGCAAAATTCTAACAATATTTTTAGTCTTTCTGCATCTGTTTCTCCCCCTCACTCCAGGCAGCATCCTAATGAATTTATATTTAAAACAACAATCTCCCTCCATAATGTAAAACTGGATAATACATACAGTTGATTATTGGCTATAAAGTACTTGGGATATTTTGAGATTGTGAAAAGAGCTACATGTTTGGAACTAACAGAAGAGAATATGTTCGTAGATTTGTGTGTGTGTGTGTTTGTGTGTGTGCACGCGCGCACTCGTGTGTATGGGTGAGTAAATGGTTATATTTTTTATCGTTTCTTTGCTTCTACATCCTCCACCTCTTGAGATAAAACCAATTAATTAAATTTGATATTATGAAGGCCTCCTCAATGTAAGATGAAGTTTTTAAATGTCTAGTGTTTCAGTATTTCAAGATGCTTCTGCTACTCTTCAACTCTAAACCTGCTTTTATTCATACAACTATAGCTGTTAGTACTTCTTCCAATTGTGTTCCAAGTTCCTATTTTTCTCTCATTATTTTCTTCTTATTAAACCAATTTTCTTCATAATCCATACTTATTATCATGCACTTTGGAATGAAGCCTGATTTCACTGTAAGGAGACTTGTAGCCAAGGATATTTTTTTGATTCCCGTGGGAGTGATTATTATTCTGTGGTATTCTGCTATTGTTCATGTAAGTCATCCAAATTGCCTTGTAGAAGTAGACATATGATTTAAACAGTGAAATGTGAAATGACTTCAAGCATTTATCTTGAACTACAGTAATATATTATCAGAGGATTAAGGGCCCTTTAGAAGTAAAGGGTAAAAGAAACAAAGCATTAATTACCATTGACTGGTGGAAGTGCTTTTGCTTTAAAATACTGTCAAATTATATAACTTCATATAGTTTATAAGAACAGCCCCATTACTATTGCATCACTGTGGATGGAAAGTATCATCGAGTTCACACACATTTCTGCCTACTTTGTGCACTGAGGTATATTGTTGTTATTTCATCCATTGCTCCAATGCTAGAAAGCAGTTTATCTAAGGATAGATTTGCATAAGAGAAACATTTCTTCTCTGGTGCTTTTGGCACCTTCCCTGTAATAAAAGATCATTACACCTTATACCTTTAATGGCCTCTTGGACACCCTAAAGCATGTTAGAATTGCCACCATTATAATTTAGGAAACATAGCAGGCAGTTTCCACACAACAAGATCTCATCAACAACAATATGAAATTGATCAAATAGTCTTTTTAATGATATTGGCTGCAAAATAAGTATTGAAGATGAGTGAATTCAATATATTACTGATTCTGTGCAAGGTAACATTGCTATGTATTTGTTTTGCATCCATTACCATGTCAAAAGTTTTACTATAGTTTGTTGAAGAGCTCAGATTCTGAAAAATGAATCCTTGTCATGTTTTGATCCCATGAGATGGTCACAAGGTTTGACTACATAATGTTTAATTCACTTTATATTTATATAACAATAAATCACTAATAGGATTGAATGAGGAAAAATGGAGTCACAGGAGCATTTTGTCAGTGGCTCAAACTGCATGTGTTTTGAAATAATAAATGAAGATGTTCTTTCCAGCTGCAAGACTAATAAGTCCTCACCCAATGGAACATGTTACTGGCTTTTTTTCAGTCACAGTTAAATGGGAGTGCACTGTCAAAAATAGAGATGTATGAAAATCATACATCTTACAAATTGAGAATTGGTTTAAATTAATTTAGATTTCAAGATACTCTGTCAGATTCTAAAGATGAAGACTAATAACTTGATTAACTTAGAAGTGAAAATCTGCCCCTGGCAGCATTGACAATTTATCATAATTTCTGTTATTATTGCCAAGTTGATTAAGTATATTCACTTTACCAGTCTCTGTTAATAATATCTAAGCAAAACTAAGTAAGCCTGTCACGAACAATATGCTTATAATATTCTTGTTTGAAGACATCCATGCCAATATTAGTATTGATTTAGCATTAAGAATAACAGTGGGGCTACGAACACTCACACTTGTTAAGGAGTAAATTGGGCAGCAACTCCTGGGGTCCACTCTTATATCATTAAACCTAGAAATCTGGTGGTTAGCATGGTCTCTCGGAGGCTTCACCTCATCAGTAACGAAACTTGACATTTAAACACATGGGCCTTGGTTTTGCAGTCAACAATGAAATACTGGTATTAATTCCCAACCTTGATGAAAGCTGAAACCAAAAATCTATCTATCTTTGTAGTAAGGAATTCAATTTTTCTGAATTAGATCTTGGACCAGCATCAGTTTAAGGAAAATTCTGGTGTATAACAACCTAGCCAATAAGCAGATCGCATTGAAGGATTCTCACAGACAACAAACCTGGAAGGAGAAAGCTAAGTCTTCAGATAATGTTCCAAACATTATAAAGAGTGTTAACTAAATGTTAGAGCATGCACATACATTTAAACTGCAAGGTGAAATCATGAATAAAATTTATAATTTTGTAAGTTTTTTGGGCCAAAACACATATCACAAGCAGCATGCTGCCTGTGCCTGTCCTACATGTTACTATAAAGTTACCCTTCACACAACTGTGAACCTGCTCCTGAAATTCAACCTGATCCAAATATTGACACATTATGATGCCAACATGAGAATGGGCCAAACCTTCCTTCTGTTGTACCTAATTCTATGTTGTCCATTCTTTGCTGTTAAGATTCCAAAAACCAGTTCTGTCATTCTTCCAATAGGCATCGCATCACTTTTTCACTCTGACGGAAATTTGTTTTGTTCTTTATAGGACATAGAACAAAGAACACTACAGCACAGTATGGGCCTTTTGGCCCATATATACCTACTCCATGATCAATCTAACTTTTCCCTACTACACGTTCCTTAAACCTCCATTTTTCTTGCATCCATGCGCTATCCAAGAGTCTCTTAAATGTCCCTATTGTATCAGCCTCTACCACCACCCAGGCAGTACATTCCAGGCACCCACCATTCTCTGTGTGAAAAACCTACCTCTGACATAGCCCCTAAACTTTCCTCCTCTGATCTTAAACTGATGCCCTCTGGTGTCTTTCTTTCCATCAGCAATGATATGATGAATGTATTAGCATCAAGTTCCAGTAAGTCTCGGCAGTATGATGGTGCAGCTAGTAGCGCTGCCACTTCACAGTGCAGGACACCTGGGTTCAATCCTGACCTCGGGTGCTTTCTGTATGGAGTTTGCCCATCCTCCTTGTGACCAATTGGGTTTCCTCTGTGTCCTCTTGTTTCCTCCCATATTCCAAAGATGTGCAGGTGGTGGCTAAATTGGCCAATGTAAAATTGCCCCTAGTGTGTGGGTGAGGGTAGGATCTGGGGGGAGATGACAAAACCTGGGAGGAGACATTAAAAGAGTGAGATTGGTGTATGATTGGTGTGGATGGGTAATTGATGCTCAAGCATGGACTCATTGGGCTGAAGGGCCTGTTTCTGTGTCCTATCTCCCAATGTCTATGACCCTACGTCTAAATTTGTATACAGTTCTGAATGTTTTCACAATGTTACCAGATGTAGAAAATCTTTCCACCAAGTTTAACATATGACAAATACAAAAACTAACTTTAGTAGGTGGTTCTGTGGAAGAATCAAGGGTGTGGAAGACATTTGAATTAAACCACCTTTCTAACGAGGCAAATGACTGAATTCAAACAAATAAAAATATGGGAAGTAGGAGAGAAAATAGACTCCAATCACATGGAAACCAACAAGTTTGCAACCAATTGCCAAGCAAGCATTGAGGAGGGATTTGTATTGACCCTAATTGTGGCTTGGAGCTTGAAATATTCCATAAGCATCATTTTCATATTTCTGAAAAAAGATAAATTAATGACACAGAAGGGGCATGATCTAGCATGATTGATGCAGCTGCTAAACCTTATAACAACAAATGTCATTTCCAATCAAGTTCTTAGAAAATTACAATGGACTCATTTTTATCACAACCAGATTGAGCTTTTGATATGCTCATGCTTCAACATATAACTATGAATATCTTTACTTTGGATCTATAACCTGTTTATAGAATGTTTCCCATTGTTATTTATGTAAATGCAAGAAAAATAATGCTTTTGGAATTACGTTGACACATAAACCCTCAAACTACATGAACTACATTTTTCAAATACTTGGTTGTCATAAATAACACCTATTGGAATATTAAGCCAACAATCAGGGTTTTAAATCTTGTGTTGCTGCTATTTTACAATCATATCAAGTTTGTCAGTGGGTGAGAAATATCATTTAGAAGGTGGGACTTGTCAGTACCAATGAGGTTGATGAAATATCTCAGCCATTCCTGTTTAATGCAGAGTGTGGTAACAGCTAGCTTGAAGCAATCAATAAGGTATTGCCTGTTCCTGCTGTAGATGCTACATGAACTAATAGTTGAAAAGTTCAATCTTTAAGGAAAATAATGCAGATGCTGAAAATCTGAAATAAAAATCAAAAGTGTTGGTAATAATCAGTAGGTCAGGCAATATCTGTAGAGAGAGGAATAGTTTGTCTACATGGATTTTAGTAAGGTGTTTGACAAGGTCCTTCATGGGAGACTCATCCAGATGATTAAGATGCATGGGATCCATGATGAATTGGCCATTCACATTTAGAATTGACTTACCCATATAAGACAGAGTAGTGTTCGGTGGGCCAAAGGGCTTGTATCAGTGGTCTGAAGGGCCTGTATTGTGCTGTATGGTTCTATGGTTTGTTCTATGGGACTTATTCTGGCTGGAGGTCTGTGACCAGTGATGTTCCACAGAGATCTGTATTGGGACCTCTGCTGTTTGTGATACATACAAGTGACCTGGATGAGTGGGTTAGTATGTTTGCAGATGATACAAAGATTTTTGGTGTTCTTGATAGTGTAGAAGACTGGCAAGTGATACAGCGCGATATGGATCAGTTGTAGATATGGGCAGAGAAATGGTAGATGGTGTTTAACCTGGCCAAATGTGAAGTGTTGCACTTTAGCAGATCAAATGTAAAGAGACAGTACACTGTTAATGGCAAGACCCTTAACAGTGTTGATGTGCAAATGGATCTTGGGATCCAAGTCCATAGCTCTTTGAAAGTGGCTACACAGGTTGATAGGGTGGTAAAGAAGGCATATGGAATGCTTGCCTCTATTAGTCGTGGAAGTTATTTTGCAGCTTTATAAAATTCTAGACCATATCTGGAGTATTGCATTCAATTCTGGTCACCCCATTACAGGAAGGATGTGGAGGCTTTGGAAAGGGTGCAGAAGGAGTTTACTAGGATGACACCTGGATTAGAGGGCAAGTGCTATAAGGAGAGGTTGGACAAGCTTCAGTTGTTTTCTCTGCAGTAGCAGAGGTTGAGGGGAGATCTGATAGAGGTTTATAAGATCATGAGAGGCAAAGATAGAGTCGACAGCTGGTATCTTTATCCCAGGGTTGAAATGTCTAATACCAGAAGTTATGCATTTAAGGTGAGAGGGGTAAGTTCAAAAGAGATGCGCAGGGCAAGGTTTTTACACAGAATGCTGGGTGCCTGGAATGTGCTGCCAGGGGTAGTAGAGGCAAATATGTGTGGGTTGGTTCGTATATTGGCCACTGTAAATTGTACTAGTGTGTAGGTAACTGGTATTATCTGGGGGAATTGAGGGGAATGTGGGGACAATAAAATGGAATTAGTGTAGGATGAATGTAAATGTGTGCTTAATGGTCAATGCAGACTTGACAGGCTGAAAGGCCTTTTTCCATGCAGTGTGACTATGACTCTAGAACTTAAATTATATTCAGTGAAAAATATAGCAAAAGCAGCCCAATTAAATTATACTCTAACTTGACTGAGATATACTTGCAACATAGGGTACCTTGATCCTTTCCTCAGACTTTGGTCTCAAATTTAGCATTTGATGTTTTCTGGTTGTTATTTTCTCTTTCATTGGATTTATTCCCATTTGATCAGCTGTTCTACAATAAAAATGCTGGATATATTGAAGTGGCCAAACAGCATCTGTGAAGGAACAATCAATGGAAGGGATTCATTACCTCTCCTCATAGTAAATTTCAGAATGGAGAAAACCTCCATATTTCCAGTTCACCAATTATTTATGAAAGCCCATGGAATATTATTTTCTTCTCTTCGTTGATCAACCATTTCTTCCTTTGCTTCTGTTCTGAATTGACATGTCTACCTCCATCTGCAGCTTTTCTCATCCAACCTATTTTTGATGTCAATATCAGTGTCTCCCTGTAACTTGTGTCATGTTCCTGGGCACTGAGTATAACTCAAGCTATGTTAATGCTCCATTACACCACAATTGTACTTGAGCTATAAAGCATAATGGAGTCAAAAATTGGGAGAATTGTTTCTGTTCTGGCCTCCCCATGTACAATTCCTGTGAAGTTACCCATCATTGAACTTTAATAGTCCTTATCACTCCTCAACAAGCAGTGTTTTTAGCTTGGTAATTTTTATGTACATGGCTTAGCATGAGTGCAAGACTCGGAATAGAAATAAAAACAGGAGGATGGATGTTACAGTTTTACATTAAGTTTGATCACAGTGCTGATGATCCCTAGGCTTCAGTTTAATAATTCAGGCAACTATCAGTTCTTCTGAAGACAACAGTCGTCATAGGGAAGTCACATCTCTAATTTTGTCATATGACAAAAGTGAAACGAAAGCCCATCTGGTTTTAGGGCACCTATTTCATCTGCCTTAAGATCAATTCTGAGAAGAGGATAATGGTGATGTTGGTGAATAGAAGTAATGATTGATTGTCAAGCAATCTGCAGTAGTGATAAGGAGTTTAGATGTTTATTAGTGGTAAGGTACTACAATTATTTTTCAGTATGGTTTTCCTTATGTCTGACCTGTCCATGAAAGTCACGTTTCTGAAAAGATCTTAAAATAGATGCTAATCCTCTGATTAGCATTGTCACAGATCCATTTTTAAATTATTTGATGACCACCTGGAAGGTTTCTACAGCTTCTATTTGGCATTGTTCGTGTACAAGAGGACAGACTGTTAAATTGGATCTCTCTGATTATTATTTTTGCATTCACTGAATAAACCCTTGTAGTAACAGCTAGATATTCAATCAGCTGGTGGGAAACTTTTGCAATAAAGCACATTTTTATTCCTCTCATGATTCACAGCCAATATAGAACATAGAACATAGAAGAATACAGCACTGGACAGGCCATTTGGCCCATGATGTTGTCCTGACCTTGACTCCAATTTATACTGAATATCCTCTTCCTGTGTATCATCCATATTCCTCCATTCCTTTTTATTCATGTGTCTATCTAAAAGCCTCTTAAACTCCACCAAACTGCCTGTTTCCACTATTATCCCTGGTAATCCCTTCCAGGCACCCACCATTCCCTGCGTAGAAAAACTTACCCCTCACATCGCTTTAAACTTTCTCCCTCTAACCTTAAAAGCATGTCCTCTGGTATTTGACAGTTCTACCCTAGGGAAAAGATTCTGTCTGTCTATCCTGCCTATGCCTCTCATAATTTAAAAAATCTCTGTTAGGTTTCCACTCAGCCTCCGACGCTTTAGGAAGAACAACTCAAGTATGTCTAACCTTTCCTTAAAGCTCATACTCACTAATCCAGGCAGCATCCCGGTGCACCTCTTCTGCACCCTTTCCACAGTCTCCACGTCCTTCCTATAATGGGGTGACCAGATCTGCCCACAGCAAAATATTTTCTCTTAGTTACACAATGAATGCAATGATTGCTTTCAAGTCTTAATTGCAGTTTTACGAACTACTGCCAAGAAAGTGCAAACAGTGTGTGAATTGTTTCTAATTTGTTTTTGTTCATATAAACCTGGAGCAGGGAGATATTATCCAATTACAACATTTACATTAAATGTAGACCTTTATCAGAAATTCAAGTATAGATGAATGTACTGAAATTTATTCTGAACTTATGACTTAGTCAATTTCAATTTGAAATTGATAGTCCCTGTTCTGATGAATGTTCGGATCATTGATCTGAAACATTTCTCTGCATATACATTCCTCACTAAGTACCATCAACTTTGACATTCCCAAGTATGCACAGTTGAATGGAGAAGTCACAAAGCTGTTGGCAGCTTTCACTGGCACTTCCCAACTGTGCTTTGAATTTAAGCTCTACGTGGATTCGAGTGAAGGAGTGTAACTTTTGCAGAAATTTGAGAGCAATTACTTTGGGGAATTTATGTGAATAATTTGCACCAAGTTAGACTTGGTGAGAGACAACATCTCCATTCATTTGAATGGAGAAGAATATCTGTGAGGAACCAAGATAAGTTCTAATTGATTTACTTCAATTGTTTTTGGTTATTTAAATTAATTTAATCATTTTTATGTATATTTAGTATATCCAAATACTTTGGTTCCATCCACTCTTAAACATTTTTTAATATTTTATTTGTTTTATTTTTTAAATAATTTGATTATTTTTAGAATAGAATGTTGTCGAACGTTAGAAATATCCAAAAATATTCAAATAACCTTGACAGCTTTGAGAACTAGCTTAGCCAAAGTCACTTTTCTGCTGTTTGTGGGCAGAGCTTATTTATCATAACAGTTTAAAATAGTTTAAGAAAAATCAACATTTCCAGTGCATGTTCATATTTATTCTTCTTTCAGTTTAGTAGTGTGACCAGAGAGTCACACTTCATTCTCTTTGGCAATGGGGAAAGCAGATTAGGTGACTGCTTTGTGAAACATTCATTCTTCAAGCTTGACCCCAGGTTTCCAGTTACCTGTTACATACCTTTCCTGTTTCTGGCAATAACCTTTTATACCATACCAGGGAAGCGCAGAATAATTTCAAGAAACACATCTCGTCTTTTGATTAGGCACATTACAAACTTCTAAAATTAACATCAAGTTCAACAATTTCAGATAATGATTCTGCTGTTTTCATTTACACCTCTTCTTGGCTCACCTTTCCCACCAGAGGAGAGGCCATAGTCGATATGGTGCGAGGCAATGAGCCTGATCAGGTTTTAAATCTCTCGGTGGGAGAACATTTTGGAGACCATAGAACACTACAGCACAGAAAACAGGCCATTCGGCCCTTCTAGTCTATGCCAACTTTATTCCGCTAGTCCCATTTACCTGCACCCAGTCCATAACACTCCAGACCTCTCCCGTCCACGTATCTATCCAATTTATTCTTAAGACTTCAGAGTGAGCCTATATTTACCACATCAGATGGCAGCCAGTTCCATACTCGAGAATGGTCCTGAGGTGTTGTCAATTCCCCAAGGTAGGAGTGAGTTAATCACTGACTCATTAAAACCATTCATCATTTCTGCTGCATTTTACATTTCTTCTCCCAAAGTCCACCATCTCACATTTGACAGGACTAAACTTCATCTGCCATTTTCTCAGCCCATATCTGCAACTGATCTATATCCCACTGTATCCTTTGACAATCTTCCCAGTGCAGATCCCTGCAGAACACCAATTGGTACGGACCTCCAGCCAGAACAAGTATCATCAACCACTACCCTCTACCTTCTTTGGGCAAGCCAATTCAGAATCCAAACAGCCAAGTCACTGTGGATCCCATGCATCTTAGTCTTCTGGATTAGCCTATCATGAGGAACCTTGTCAAATGCCTTACTAAAATCCACATAGACAACATCCACAGCTCTATCTTCAATCACCTTCGTCACCTCCTCAAAAATATCAATTCAGTTAGTAAGGCATGACTTGCCCCACACAAAGCCATCCTGAACTGTCCTTGAGACCATGGTTTTCAAAATGATCGCAAATACTATCCGTAAGAATCCTCTCCAATAGCTTCTATAGACAGAGTTTATAGTTTTCAGGATTATCCCCATTTCCCTTCTTGAATAACGGAACAACATTAGCTACTTGCCAGTCTTCCAGGACCTTGCCTGTGGCTACAGAAGACACCAAGATCTGGGTCAGGACCCCAGTAATCCCATCTCTTGCCTCTCAATAACCTAGGGTATATCCAACCAGGCCTTGGGAACTTATCCACCTTAAATATTCTTTTGGAGACCCAACAGTATTTCTTCTTTATCTCAAGGTTTAAAAAGGCAAGGCAGATTACCTCAGATGATTGGCTCTGAGGACTGCATTATAGCCATAACAGAAACGTGGCTGAGAGAATGCAGGACTGGCAGCTCAGTGTTCCAAGGTGTGATAGAGGTACAGGCAGGGAGGGGGTCTTGCCTTTTTAATAAGGGAGGACACAACAGCAGTACTTAGAGATGACATTGAGTGGATCATCCAGTGAGGCCATATGGATAGAACAGAGAACCAAAAAGGGGCATGTCACTCTAGCAGGGCTGTATTATACACCTCCCCCACTGCCCCCCCCCCTAAATAGTCAGCTGGAACTTCAGGAGCAGATGGTAGAGAAATTGCTCAGTTGCAAGAACAGTAGGATTGTATTAGGGGAAGATTGTAATTTCCAGAATGTTAAGGGCCAGGACAGGGTGGAATTTGTGAAATGTGTCCAGGAAAGTTTCCTGAGTCAACATGTAGAGGACCCTACTCAGGATGGTGCAATACTGGACCTTCTCTTAGGGGACAAGCTGGGGCAGGTAACTGAAGTGGTAGCCAGGGAGCATATTGGCTCTAGTGACCATAATTCTATTAGTTTTAAGATAATGATGAAAAAGGACAGCATGGTCCACAGGTTAGGGTCCTAAACAGGAGCAGAGCACATTTTGGGGGAATTAGGCAGAATTTAACAGAGGTGGTTTGGGTGAGCCTGTTTGAAGAGAAAGGAACAAATGGCAAGTAGGAGGCTTTTAAGAGCATGATACGAAGAGTCCAGGAGCAGCATATTCCTGTAAGGGTGAGGGGTAAACCTAGCAAATTTAGGGAATCTTGGCCGACAAGAGATATTGCAGCTCTGGTGAGGAAAAAGGAAGCACACATTGTGTTGAGGTGGTCAGGGACAACAGTATCCCTTGTTGACTATAAAAAGATTAAGAGGACAAAGAGAGGGATGTGGCAGGCAAGGTTAAGGAAAATCTTAGGAGTTTCTATAGCTATGATAAGAGTATAAGGTGGCCAAGTAAAGAGTAGGTGCCCTGAGTAATCAGCAAGGCTGCTTATGTCTTGAGCCGCAGGAAATAGATGATATTTTCCCCCCCCAATCTTATTAATTTTCAAATTAATATGGATTAATACATATAACATGGATATAATCAGTGATTATATCCATGATACAAAAGAGATCAGGAGGATAATCAATGACATATATAATCATAAAGAATAAAAAATATATTCTAGGCCCCACAGTCTCTTAGTAAGCAAATATATTACCAAAAAAATTCAGAAAGGGAAAGAAAGAGATTTAATGTATAAAAAAAAGAATATCCAAATCGAAAAAAATTATAAGTAATAATCAAAACAAACTAAAAAAAATTTCAAAAGAAAAAAAACTGGACTGATATTTCTCGATGAACATTATTAATGTCGTCAACTCCGCTCCTCTAAGTTCAAAGATTATTGAAGAGGGATCTATATCGCATGAAAATATTGAATGAATGGACTCCAAACTTTCTCACATTTAAGCGAAGAATCAACAGTGCCACTCCTAATTTTTTCTAAGTTTGAACATGATATAGTTTGAGAAAACCATGAAAAGCAGTGGGAGGTGGGTGCTGGATCCTTCCATTTAAACAAAATGGATTGCTTGGCCATTAATGTAACAAAGGCAATCATACGACAAGCAGCAGCGGATAAGTGGCCAGATTCCATCATTGGTAGCCCAAAAATTGCAGTGATTGGTTGAGGTTGTAAATAAATATTCAAAATAGCTTTCCAATATTTTGCCAAAAGAGGGCAGGACCAGAACATATGTGTCAGGGAAGCCACCTTTGACTTGCATCTGTCACATGTAGGATTTATATGGTGATAAAAATGGGCTAGCTTATCCTTAGACATATGGGTCCTGTGAACCACCTTAAATTGTATCAAAGAGTGTCTGGCAAACATTGAAGATATATTAACTAATTGAAGAATTTTCTTCCATGTCTCTGTGGGTAAAAGTATCTGGAGTTCTCTTTCC